>JACVEX010000565.1:258249-481101 GCA_017948575.1 Williopsis subsufficiens
CCCTCTCCCTCTTCCTTTTTCTCTTCCTCATCCTCATCTTCTTCAAACCTTTCCTCCTCTTCACTCTTATGGACTTCACTTTCACTTTTCTCCTCATCCTGACTAGGAGATTCATCGTCGCTGTTCAGTTCCTCCTCTACCACATTTTGGGACTCACCAGCTTCTGTGAGTTCTCTTTCATGGTCATCTTCAATTTCAAGCTGTGCTTCAACTTCTTGGAGATCAACATCATTGATATTATCAGATTGCTCGGCAATCTCATCATTATTCTCTTCCCCCTCTTCGTCGTCGTCGTTGTCCTCTTCTTCTCCTCCTCCTTCTCTACCTTCTCCTTCTTCGTTTCCATATGATTCCTCAGTCTCGGAGCTCTCGGTTTGTTCACTTTTAGCTTCAAACGAAGATGGATCAAAAGTTTTTTCATCTTTACCTGTGGCACTATTGATCTCAAGAGATACAGCTTCTGTCACCAAAACAGTTTTCGTTTCAATCATTTCATCCTCAATATGATTCTCCTGTCTAATTAGATCTTCAGTAAAGTTGACTTCCGTATCTTCTTCATAGTCCTCAATATCACTCTCCTCGTCTTCGTCATCAGAAAAATCTTCAGTAGATTCCTCTCCAAACTCTCCTTCCTCAGGATCATATTGAGATATAACCTGAAATTCATTTTCAGAGTCCTTTGATCGTTCTTGCGGTTCTCTAGTGATATCATATTCTTCTTTTTCTTCCTTTTTTCCTGAAACTTGAATTATCGTGTCTGTCCCAACCGAAGTGTCAGAATCTTGAATAAATTCCTGGACGGATAGAGTGGTTTCTGCTCCCATAGTGCCATATTCTATAGCTGTATTGGTCTGATATTGTCTCCAGTCATCCTCCTGTGCCTCTGTAGCCTCAAAAACAGAATTCACAACATGGGCATCAGTGGATGTTTTTTCCCTAATTAAAATTTCACCTGTTTCAAGGTCTTCGAAATTAGAGGACTTACCAGTCACAAACATGTCATCTTCAGCTTCATGCCCAGCTTCTATTTCTTCATCGGACCCCTTACGAGCATCAACACTTTCAAATCCCGATTTGGTGAGCTCGATTTGAGAATCAGCGATGGAAGAGTAATCCTTAGACTCAAAGCAGAAGTCCGAACAAGGCATTTGCTCCTCCTTAGCTTCTTTGGACTCAGTTAGTGATTCCTTATTACTAGACTTGAGCTCATTTTCGGAATCCTTTCCAGTAAATTGGTCGATGACTACCGATTCGGTCTCTGGTATATGCTGAACTCCTTCAACAAGAAACTCAATGGAAGTAGTTGTCAAAAATTCAACTGCATCATCAGTGTTCAGCATAACATTTGGCCCTATGACATCTGTATCGAAGTTGTCGGATTGTTCACCGGAAGTAGTATTCGGAGAAGAAACAGTAGAAGAAGCTTCACCCGCAATAGCATTGGTGCTGGACACCTCTATGTTAAGGGTTTTAGTTTCAACAATAATGTGTGTTTCCTCGACTGTCTCTACTATCTCATCAGCACTAGCCAGCCCATTAGATGTTGGTTCAATATCAGGTTTTTGAGTTTCTTTGAATCTTGTTTCTGTGACTGTGGCCTCGATCTCTTCAGAAATGGTGCTCAGCATAGTATTGCAAGCAACCAAGCTTGTAGATTGGGTAACTGGCTCCAAAAGGGAAGATCTAATATCAGGAGATAAAGAAGTCAAGAATATTGACCTACGTGATTTCTTCTTCGTCCTCTTCTTCTTTGCCCTTTTGGTCTTTTCTGAAGCCTTTGCAAGTGCAGTCTCAATTGAAGACTCTGAAAGATCCTTGGTGCAGTTAGGAGTCTCGGACGTAGTAGTTATCCCACTGATAGGGAGTGGCATTGACATAGAGTCATAATTAGTAACCTTTTCCCGCTCTTTAGATTGAAGGGGAGCAGGAGAAACCGGATCCTGGGTAGACAATGTCAGGACAGTAGTTTCCTTTGTAGGTTTACGAGGCTTTATTTTGCTTCTGGTCTTCTCTGTGATCGATCTAGATGAGGGGACAGTTACCTCAGGTTCATCCGCTGTAGTTTCTGATGTCGGCTCTGATTTAGTGATCCCTTCGATTGACAGAGTATGCCTGGATTTTACTGGTGAATTGACTTTCGGCTGAGAAAATTCAACTGTTGAAACAGGTGGGAATGTCGAAGGTTCTTCAGAGGTAGCAACAACGACAGTCGTAGAAATGTATTTGGTGACCTGTTGATCATAGGATGATGTGAAACCTGATTGATTTTCATCACACAAATCCTTCTCCAAAGAGAGAAAAGTCGTCACTGCCTCAGTTGTATGAGTTTTTTGAACCAATGTGAAATACTCAGAGAAATCTGAGTTATTTGCAACTCTTGAGCTGTAGAAAAACCAGGCCAATGCACCAATCACACCTACCATACTCAGTTGAAACAATCTAAGGAAGAAATAATAGACTCTATGAGTTTCAATTCCAACTTTTTCTGGGATTTCAATGATATTAACAGTCTTGGCAGCAGAGACACTTGCCAAATACTTACCGTCAGGGCTGAACGCCACTTTGGTGATGCTCAAATTATGCACATTACTCAAGATTTTGATACTCTTGAAACTCTTGATCTTTAATAAGATCACAGAATTTTCATTACCGGCAACAGCAATCACACCATTTTGAACATTGACATCGATTGAAGTGATTCCTTTGATCTTCTTGGAGATGACAGCCTCCTTGACAACAGTCAATTTCTTTGAAACATTCAACTTTATGAGACCAACACCTGCAGGGTCTCTCAGATTGACAGCAAGGAGAACATTGTTGTTATCTTGGAATTTTACTTTTGATAGCCCAGATTTAAAGTCGATTTTACGCATGAGAGACTTACCAGTGACGATGGAGATGATCTCAAGCGTTGATGCTGTGATATACGTTAGCAATTTACCATCTGGAGAGATATCCAAGTCTTTGACTTCGTTGTTTGTCTCAATCTCATACTTCTCAAATACTTTGGTGGCATCGAGGATGTGAATCACAGTGGGAACTTTTGAAGTAGCAATTGCTGCCATTGAACCATCTTGGGAAAGGCAGATGAGTTTCTGGTACTGCAAAGGCATGGCAATGGGTTCCAGCTCTGTAGAAGTGTTGTAAACCAAGTGTTCATTCTTGTACAGGTATTTCTTTAAGCTGTAATTATGTCCCGCCCTGATTGCCTCTGGGCTTTCATTACACCCAACGAGGATCATGTTATTCGCAGCATCCAACACCGAAGGAACATCAGCTTCATCATCCAATCTTAGCTCACGGAATTTCTTTATCTTCCTCTTCTTCTCGAACTGAACTGTAAGCGCCGTAAGCCTGTTTACACCTTCACCAGATCGATCGCCCACCAGCGAAGAGCGGCCACCACCTGTAACGAGCAAAGTCCGAGTATTGAGGAACTTCGCGTCATACACGGGGTACCCGATCTCATAATCCGCCATGTTGAGCTTCATTTTCTGTTATCTGCTTCAAAGTATTGTTGTTGGTGCTGACCGTTCCTAACCGTGGTTTGAAAGGCAGTGATTGAGTGCGCTTAACGATTCAAGTTTTTATTAGCTTGATCGACTTGGATTACCGTATTTGGAGGTCAAATAGAAACTGAAATACTCAAGTGCATGATAGCAGCCCTATTCTGAAGAGCTCTTCCCTACGTTGGATGAAATCCTCATAAAGGCCTCTCCATCAGCATTTACTCCTTGAATTGTCGGCTGCTAACCAATCCCTGAAAGAGGGCACCTGCCTCCCACAGGAGCTTTCTCTAGAACATTCCGTCTGACACAAAACCGGATGCATAGTCCCGCATCTTGCCTCATCTGATTTCTCCATCAGGGAGAGGAATATCAATCAAAGGAGACGGGCCACTTGAAGCCTGAACTCATGATTTTGATAGCTACAGCTTTTCTCAATTAATCATGCTGATCGTTGATCATTGTCCTCATAATTTCTACAAATTTCCAAACCTTCCTTTCCAAAAATGACCATGCAATTAAACTGAAAAACCTTCCAATGTTCCCTAAACGTAGCGATTATCCTTCCCAAATCTCTTTATATTTGTCCAAGTGGACCATAACTCGTGTCACGAGTGCTAGGTAGCAAATCTTTTATTCTACCACCTTCTTCTCTCCAAACTTTATTGCAACACTTCCGCGGCGATGGTGATGTCTCGAACACATGTCCTCATCACTTACTGAGCTCTCCCTGGAGTGGCAGCAGTTGCTTACCAACGAATTCTTCCTCGAGTGTCTCTGCTCCTCCATCTCAAATATTTTCTCTTTCTGTGGAATATGTGGAAGACTAAATGACCGTAGCAATGATGGCTTATCAATGGCCCTCAGGTCAGCGTCCTTCTCATCAACAGCGACCTCGTTGAACCGAGATGCATTCATATCATAAAACCTCTTGAACTGTGATCCGAAGGGGCCTTCACAGTATTGCAGCAATCTCGCATTCACTGGTCTGTTGGGCATGTATTGCTCCTCATAGTGTAGTTCGAATCTGTGCGGTCTGATCTGGCCAGTGGAATAGTGTCTCTGTGGTGCTTCCATGTTTACTCTTTATATATGCCTTTTATCCTGAAAGAAAAATATCTATAATGGCACAAAAACAACGATGAAAAGACAAGGATGCAGAAGAACAAGTGGAAAATATCTGGTGGATTGAAATTTAACCCCCTCTTTATACTTCCTGGGGTGCATTGGTAGTGGTACGACAGAACAAGGCGTGTCATCGCAAGAGTGGCACAACCACCCGGACTAAAAGGAAAGCGGGCTCTCTTATCAGGATTGAATCCATTTGGGACGGACGTTGCGATGAGATAATTACCTCGCTTTCTTATCTTATTCATCCCATTTGGTCTTATATGTTATCTACACCATTCTAGAGACTAGCTACAGCGACCTCCAAAACCTTACTCTATGTATGACACTCTAAACAACTCCAACCTCAATACCCCCTTTCCACATCTTTTCACTCTCATTTCTTTCCCTTCTTTTTTTCTAAGGATGCAATGTGAGCTTCGCTTTGATCCACCTGGGTATGCTTGTGGTTTTCAGCCATATGATACACAGGCTGGGCAATACCTGAACTATCATAACAGTTCTCCACAGTACACATCGCAATGGACTCGATCCACGAATCACTCATCACTTCATCTATGGATGCCCTGCAGGCCGGCGCTAGATCAACCATCTTACCAATAACCGGACGAACATGTTCAGGTAATGCCTGTAGCAGACGGGATTCACCAATGAGATTAGATGTATGGTTCTCACCTTCCTTTGGAATCTCCTTTGGAGGCTCTTCAACTACAGGCTCCTTATTCTCAGAAGATAAAGAATGAACCTGTTGACTCAGCACAGGCGTAGCGTCATCAACTCTTGTCGTGGAATCACTAGCAGAGTCGTCTAACGATTTTTCAATCTCAGCCATCGGTTTGGAGAAAGCCTTTGTCAAATTGGACAATCCACTTGGCTTATCAGCCTTCTTTGGAGATTCCACTTTTTGAGGCGGTGACCTAGTCAGCAATGCACTTAGAGAATCACTATCTCTTCCAGAACAGAACAGTTTAAAGCTGTTATCACTCAATTTCGGTACCTTCCATGGGAACTTTTTCAGTGTCATACAACAATAGATCATTGCGACAGACCAGATATCCACCGGTCTTGGGTCATATTTAGCAAACACCAAGGTCTCCGGTGAGAGGTAAGGATCAGAACCAACAATACCACCTGCTTCAATCAAAGTTTGTGAAAATGGGTACGAAAACACAACAGCGGAACCAAAATCAATGATCTTGACAATACCATGAGCATTAACAACACAGTTATCCAATTTCAAGTCACGATGGGCAAGTCCCATATGGTGTAGATATTGAATACCAGTCAAAATCTGTTTGAAACAACAGTTTATCTCTTCAGTGCTCATCTTGTTGGACATCACTAATGCGAACAAGTCATAGTCACAATACTCCATGACTTGCAAGATTCGATCATTCTCATAAGCAATCTCTACAGTCTCAATGATATTTGCATGTCTCAATGTAGACCCGATACAATATTCACCAGTGATCTTCTTTGCATATTCACGACGAGTTTCATTAAGAGAACGCTGTCTGAACTCCTTTACTGCAAACACCACGTTATCGCTAAGTCTCTTTACCAATTTCACAGATCCGCCGGCACCAGCACCCAAGCTCTCCCCAAACTTGCTATACCTCTTTGAGAAAGGTGATTGCTGCGGAGTAGTGTATGAAGAGACATTATTGCTATACGATGATGATACTGACCCAGAGCGCTCACGCATGGACATAGACATGCTCGAAAATGACTGTGAAGGTGACACAGCAAATGAATCATGTCTCTGGCTGTTCAATGGTGATTGTGAAGTTGTTGATGGTGCCTTCTTGAAGAATCTTTTGAGATCCGCCATAGAGCTGTGTTTTGTTTGAGAAAACCTCGATTCAGCAGATGAAGTGGACGATGGTGAGCCAGATACGAACTCACTGTTATTTGGCGAAGCAAATGATGAGGTGTTCATCGGAGCCATTGGACTTGGGTTGTTGTAGAATGATCCTAAATCCATTTGAGAACTCTTTCTTGAACGTGAGAAAAACCCACTTGAGCTTTGAGTAGATGATTTGGACAGTGAATGAGCAGCGGCAGCAGCAGCAACCTTTTGCTTTGAAACGATGAAGCGAGGCTCAATTTCTGTGGTGTTCACAACAGGGGACGTGATATTGATGGACTCAATCATAGAAATGTTAGATGGTAAACCAGAATGACGTGGTGCGGAAGAAGAAAACTCCTGTGATGCATTAGAATTGTTGTGACTGTTAGGAACAGAGTATGGAATGCTGAAACTGTTTGAGTAAGAACCCTGGTGGGACTGCTGATATGGCATTTGACTCATGGATGGTTGTCTGTGTATCGAAGTGGACATAGGAGCCCTGATTGGTGGAGCAGCAGTACTTCTGCTGCTGATAGCAATGGGACTGCGTTGGTTGTATGAACTGGACTGAGTAGAGAACTCCAGAGGACTTGAAGATTCGAAAACGGGTACTTCTACTCCCTCGATGGAAACTGCGTTTGTCAACTCATGATCATCATCAACAAGCACAGATAAATGGGACCTGCTGGGACGAGGTTTATCGTCCTGTTTCTGCTGTAGCAGCTTTGTCAAAGAGGACATTGGCGATGAAGACATCCTTCTGTATAATGGCTCCTTTGTGGTTGTTGCTGTTGTTGTTGTCGGTTGACGGTTTTTTAAACGGAGTCACTGATAAAGAGGAAAGCAGTCTCTGGGAACAGCCGGTGAGAAGGCAGATTGAGAATGACGATGTTCTTGCCAAAAGTAAAAACGTTCAGATCAGCACAGATCGGCCCAACACCAAAGTTATCAACTAGTATGATCCCTTCGTAATAGCACAAACTGCTCAAAAGCTGAAGCATTCCATGCTCGAAAGCTTATTGGTCGATAAAGCAGATTGCGGCCGGATTTAGCACTTCCGGAAGTCGCGGCTACCCATCGCTTCAGGTATGTTATCAATTATTGTTAGCTATTTACGACGTTACAATCAAGTCTTCTTCTTCTTGGAGGAGGACTTGGCCTTTGTAGCTGTGGTAAAGGTGGATTTACTCCGATTTCTGGATGGCTTTGGATTCTCTGCCTCATTCAACTCAGTAATCTTGGTTTCTGGGAATAACTCTTCCCTAGTACCACCAATACCGAATGCACTCACTTTCTCCTTTTCCTTGTTATCCTGATCACTCATCCCTCTATTCTCCTTTTTTTTAGCCTGCTTTTGTTCCTGTCTCTTACGATCAATTGCGCTCTCCTTCTCCACAATGGCAATCGCACTCTCTGTATTGTCATATAACTTCTTTTGTAACTGCTCATCTTGTAATTCAGATCTAGCTGGTTGATAAACAGAACAATCTGCGATGAAGTTCCCTCCATCCATATTCTCAAAATCTGGACACATCAACGCATGGAAATATGATTGCGCCCCTTGCCTTGTTGACTTCAAAAAGATCCACAGGATGGGCCAAAACAAGGTGTATAACAGTAATCCAATCAATGAACCAAACGTGAACACACGTTTGGTGCTCGGAGATCTCATCAATCCTGGGTTCACGATGTTGACACGGACGTTACATGGTGCACCATCCTTTCTTGGTGAACTCTGTAATCTTCTTTGGAATTCACGACCAAATAAGCTGAGTTGTAATTTCGAAGTACCAAATACTCTCCACGGTGCATTCTTATTATATCGCTGTTTCAAGTGCAGTGGATCATCTAGAACAATGGTCCCCATAGCTTGTGACATACAAGTTGTTAACACAATACGGAGGTCTCTATCAGGTAATTGCACTTTGAGACCCGGTGCAAGCAACGTCAGCAAGTGGTAGTGACCAACGTAATTAACTGCAGTCTGAATCTCAATGCCATCCACAGAATTTTGGCGCTCTTTGCCATATGGTAGACTCTCGCCAGCACAGCACACGATACCATCAATCCTTCTCGGTGGAACATTATCCAACCACTTTGTGGCAAACTTACGGATGCTGTATAAGTCGCTCAAATCACACTCTTCAGCATAAATCATGAAGTTCTGATGTCTTTCTCTAAGGTCCTGGATATATTCCGTTGTCCAGAAGTCCTCTGTGCTTCTCACCAAAAGTATGAGTTGAGCGCCTCTAGCGGCCAATTCCTCAACAACAGCAGCACCGACACCACTCGTTCCGCCAGTGACCATGTACACTTTACCATGTAAGTCACGTTCCCATGTGCTGGTTTTTCCACGGAAGTACCACTTCAAGGCACCAACAGTGGCAATAACAGGGCCGTAGCTCCTAATGTACGGCCATCCTGGCACGGCATCGGGTCCCTCCACAATCATTGTGCCAATGATGTTGATAGGCATTTTGAATAGCTTCCTTCTCTAAATCCGTTGAACTCCCTTTTAGACTCCTTCATTTATTTACTAGACGGATCAAAGTGCTCGATATCCATCTCATCACAATATTGAGCTTGTTATGCAGCCCTGCTGGGAGGCGCGCTTATTTCCTGATCGGATGAAGAAAAAGTTTCAGCTCTCCCGAGATGGCCTGTTGATATTGTTTTGGTTTAATTCATAAAGAACAGTAAAGCAGTTTACAATGGAAGAAATTGTTTTCTACTCCTCCGAAGGTGTCCAAGATGATAAGAATGGCTCACTTTCACTTTCTGTGGGCACTACGCTCCACTCACAGACACAAACATTAGCATTTCGTCAAGCTTCATGCTATAATAATGGCTCTGCCATTACTGGTACCAAGCAAGGTGATAGGGTCTTCGTTGCTGCTAAGGGCAAAGCATTGATTAATGTCTATACTTGGGGCAAGGAATCGCCTGATCAGAGAATACCTGTTCCAGAACAGTTGACCTGTCTTACGCTTTGTCTCAATGGCACAGATCCATCGAATGATGAATCCTTGGATTTCGAAGATGAGCAGGACAAACTCCCGAAGTTCAGATTGCCGTACTTATTAATAGGTGGTGGTATCAGCGGAAGGCTCTATGTTTGGGAACTGAATTCTGGATTGTTGCTCAATGTGAAAGAGGCCCATTATCAAATGCCAACTGTTCTGAAAGTGACGAGTGATGGTTCATATCTTGTAACCGCTGGCAAAGATTCTCGCGTGTTAATCTGGAAGATATCAGACTTGGTTCAACTTCATGAGGACAATGAAATTGTCATTAAACCGGTGCATGTATTTTCTGATCATACCTTGGAAGTCACAGATCTGTTCTTGAACAATAACGTCCACTCAGATTCGAAACTGTACACGGTTTCCAGGGATTCCACCATCAGAATATACTCCCTTAGTACATTCCAGTTACTATCAACATTCGTCATCAATGGCCAAATTGAATCTCTTGTGGTTGACCAAGCAGATCGGGCCTTGTACGTTGGTTTACAGAATGGTAACATTCGTCAAATCAATCTATATGAACCAAATAAAGCTACGAACATCCTCGAAGCACAAGGTGGATACGGAAAAACTTTAACACTGCAACCTGATCATGAATTGAAACAGACGATCACGTATCATGAAGGCCATGCTGTGACGCAGTTGGCATTATCCCTTGATGGGTCGCAATTGATCAGCGGTGATTCGAAAGGACGTGTTGCTGTTATTGACTTGGTCTCGAAACAGGTCGTTAAGGAATTGAAAGAAGTTAATGGTCCGATAACCAACTTAACGATATTGAACACTTTTCAGACTTCAGAAGATCAAAACATTGAAAAGAATTCTAGAGCTATCCCAAACTTCAAAAGGGTAATAGCGAGTGGCGAACCAAAGGATCAGGATATTTTGTTCCAAATTGGTGAACCAGAAGACGAAAAGCTGTTTGATATCGATCGATATCTTGAAAGAGTCGGCTCAGAAGCCCTACTTTTCGAAAACTTTACCAATATCAACTCTGAAGTGATTCTAAGAGATTCAGATGACCAGAAGAATCAAAGGATCAAAGAGCTGGAGGATAGAATTCGCAAAGTGACTAAAGCCTACACTGATATCAGAGCCATGTATGAAGAGCTGTACGCACAACATACAAAAGTATAATTTCTCATCTCAAATTCTAGTCATTAATTAAAGCTGTTAGTCAATTTTAGTCATTTATTATCCCTTTTGGATTTCTTTTTTTTTCCTTCAGGAGATAATGGCCTGTTGAATCCTTTCTCTCTATTCATGTACTGTCTAAATTTGGCCTTCTTCTTCTTCTTAACACCACTGGCATCCGTTCCTTCGACATGTCTCCCCTTTGTAGTGTCAAATGTGTCAAACCCCATCAATTGACGCATAATAGCACTGTCTTCGCCAACTGGTTTTCTTTCAGGAGTACGCCCTCTCTGTTCAAACTCATCTTTTGATCTCCTCGTCTCTGATGAACGGTCCCTGATGATCTGTTTCGTGCGAGATGGGGATTTTTCACGAGACTTGGAGTTCTCTGGTGAGCGTACTCTGGTCTTAGATGATGAGCGATCACTTTCCATGGAGTTTTGTGACCTTCTGAGGTACATAGAGTAGTTAGACCTGTTCATTATTCTCATGAGCAAAGCACTATATCACCGAAATCCTTCCACGGGCTGCGTAACCGCCTCATCTGCTGAAAAATTTATTATCTATTTAGGAGGAATATCTCTAAGCATTATAATAAGAGCTACAAAGAGATTATAGGAATGGTTGAAGCTACTGAGAAGCTCACGAAGAAGCAGAGAAAAGCCCTTGAATTCAAGAACAAATCCAAGGGCAAGGATCCAGAGCCGGAGGAGAAGAAACGTAAGAGGGATGAAGCAGATGAGACTACACCAATAACGAATGAAGGAGAACCAAAGAAGAAAAGAAAGACTAGAAGAGGTAAAAAGGGTAAAGGCTCTTCTTCAGGGCCAAGATTTCTTCTTTTTGTTGGTAATTTACCTTATGACGTCTCCCAGACAGAACTATTGGCGCATTTCAATGCATCTAGTCCTGATAGAATAAGGATCAGAACGGAAAAGGGTATTGCCTTCTTAGAATTTGACGGTGATGGTAGTGACATTCAACATAGAATGGATGTTGCGCTAAGACTACATCATAGTTCTTTAAGAAACAGGAAGATTAATGTCGAACTCACAGTTGGTGGTGGTGGTAACTCTAAAAACCGTTTGGAGAAAATTAAGGAGAAGAATGAAAAGCTGGATGTTGAGAGAAAGGATAGAGTAAAGAAGACGAGGGAAGAAGCTAAGAAAAAGGAGCAGGATGGTGAGAAACCAAAGAATCTGGGCAACGTGCATCCGTTAAGAGCTGCCATGATACATCAGTAGCGACAAAAGAACATATTTGATGATCTACAGGTGTAGTTCTACCAGATTAATTATTGAGAAGGGTATCTAGCTCTTCTTGAAAGTAGTGTTGTGTCAAGAAATGGGCTCAAAAAGAAAACAGGAAAAAAATAAGACGCAAAGAAAGACGGTAGTTGACTCACAAGATCACACACTTAGACTTCTTTCTTCTCTTCGGGACGGTAGCTGGTTGTACAGGCTGCTTGGTCTGAGTCTGTGGCGCGTTCGTTGGAGCACCTGCAATCTCCCTCTCTGCCACAATGACAGATCTGATAGCGCTCTCAAAGACATTTTCGACACCTGTTTGGGTAGCAGCTGAGCATTCAACATAGTCTTGTAACCCAAGTTCTTTCACTAATCTCTTTGCGTCTGAGGATGACACCGGCTCATTTCCACTCTCTTCTAATCTATCCAAAGTATGTGGATCATCTCTAAGATCAGCCTTTGTACCCACCAAGATGATCTTGATCTCATCTGAAGAATGGTGACGAATCTCTGGAATCCATTTATTTTTCACATTCTTGAAAGAAGAAGGTTCCACGATGGAGAAACACACAAGGAAAATATCAGTCTGAGGATAACTCAAGGGTCTCAAACGGTCATAATCTTCCTGTCCTGCGGTATCCCAGAGTTCGAGCTTGTAATGTGCCCCTTCGTATAGGGTATTCTTTGTGTCTGTTCAGCTGTCAGTATATTGTTCATCGTTCAGGCGATGTTGACCAGTCAATAACTTACAGTTATCAAACACTGTTGGAATGTAATCCTGTGGAAATGAGTTTGAAGTGTATGAAATCAGAAGACACGTCTTACCAACAGCACTATAGTATAGATTATTAGTCTCAAGTTCATAGGAAGACTCCCTGGTGCTCTCTTTCCTTACCATTATGTTGATAGTTTCCATGGAGACGCAACATTCCTCTTGTACTCAGGCACACTGCTTGATGAACGAACAGATACACAGAGAACACCATGGAGCTAAACAGAACTACTCACCCATCTCCAACAACAACAACCTTGAACGATCTCATCCTATGTCAATGCTATGGGATCTCTCTCCGTTGGTTGATGGAATTTGTTGAAAGCTTAACGATCAAGTCCCATTTCTCTGTGGAACGGTACTGAGCGTGGACGAACCGAACACTTTGGTCTGGCCCTTCGGTATGGGACCATGTTTGTGTCACTAGTCGGTCTTATAGCTATGGAATATTAGTGATTCATAAATTAGGACAATACATAGCTTCTCTATTATTGGTATGGTAGCCTCAGATGTAACCCATTCGCTGCAGCGCTGTTGATTGTTTTAAAAGGATTAATGTCAAATGCCAAGTTCTCTGGAGTCTTCACAAAGTTCTACAGGTTATGTCCAAAAACCAATCTGATAAAGTACACCCAGTGCCTTTGTCAGAGAAATTAATTCAAAAAACCGATATAGACAAACCTAAAATAAAATACATTCCCGATATGAGCCCTTTTGTATGTAAAGTCTATGCGACATGCTGAAAGAGTGAATCTCTAAAGAGATTTACAGCAAGAAAGCCGCAGCACCAGCAAGGGCAACGACACCAGCCTTAGCGTACATACCGTTAGCAGAACCCTCCCATGTGGTGACTGGTGGAATGGTGATGTTGGTACCGTTCTTCTTGTGAGCTGGGCAGTTGGTGACAGTTTCTTCACAGTCAGTGATAGTAGAAGTGATGGTGGTGAACTGATCAACGTAAGTAGTAGTGATATTAGCAGCGGAGGCCAAAGCAGCAATGGAGAGAAGAGAAACGATTTGGAATTGCATTGTTGAAAGAGTGACTTAAGTGAGTTGATAGAGCGAGTGTATACTAGAGAGAAAAGAAGGGGAGATGTATCAGAAACAAGAGAAGATGAGCCCTTTTATATGTCTTGATTGAGGATGCAACCTGCCACGCGCGTTTAGACAAACAACCTCAAAAACTGAAACACAAACAAATACCTATCCATGGTTCAAGCATCCAACGGCTGTCTCATATGTTTATCAACATCCATCACCCTGACAACAATAGAGATTAATGCAACTGTATGCATAATAAGTTGGTCCAGAACACCAATTTTGGGCGATTCCCAGCCATTCTGAGGGCAGGAATGAGCCCCTTTGGTGTATGGTAATGCTTGGGTCGTCCCGATATGGTAAGGGCATGCCCTGATTCGGTTGGAGCAGTTTCGATGTGCATATCAAAACAAAGCGCAGACCAGTTTCAATATGGTCTTATTTTGTATATAACCCTTAGAGTATGGGCAATTATAGCCATGAGTTAAAATAAACATAGTATCTATATAATTCATACTCCTGGGACCATGATGGTACCAATTAATAACAATTTATTTCCGGATATTGTTCTCAAATCACCTAGATCATTCCAGATTTGGACCCTTTCTAATGTGACATCTCAGACCATGTTTTACACCCAAGGATGAATTACAGGCGTAAAATTCAGCACCAGCTGACTTGAAAAGCTCCACAGCTGGTGCGTGTCTGTTTTTCTCTAGACATTCCGCAATAGCGATAACTGATGTCTGGATGTTTAAGCTCTTCAACTTGCACACAGTCACAGAACCAGGGCAAGAGCTGGTGTCCAGGTGATGAAAACTTCTTGCCCGTGAAAAATCTCCAAAAAGGTATCAATAATCACTTCCAACAACGGTGAAATAGCACTATCTCAACACATATATCAAAATGGTTAACATCATCTCCAAGAAGAGAAAATTGGTCGCTGACGGTGTCTTCTACGCCGAGTTGAACGAGTTCTTCACCAGAGAGCTTGCTGAGCAAGGTTACGCTGGTTGTGAGGTCAGAGTCACCCCAACCAAGACCGAGGTTATCGTTAGAGCCACCCAAACCAACGCTGTCTTGGGTGAGAATGGTAGAAGAATCTTTGAATTGACTTCTCTTGTCCAAAAGAGATTCAGATTGGCCCCAGGCTCCATCGTTTTGTACGCAGAGCGTGTCCAAGACCGTGGTTTGTCCGCCGTTGCTCAAGCTGAGTCCTTGAAGTTCAAGCTCTTGAACGGTTTGGCCATCAGAAGAGCCGCCTATGGTGTTGTCAGATACGTTATGGAGTCTGGTGCCAAGGGTGTTGAGGTTGTCATCTCTGGTAAGTTGAGAGCTGCCCGTGCTAAGGCTATGAAGTTCCAAGATGGTTTCTTGATCCACTCTGGTCAACCTGTCAACGACTTCATCGATGTTGCCACTAGACACGTCTTGTTGAGACAAGGTGTCTTGGGTGTCAAGGTCAAGATCATGAGAGACCCAGCTTCCTCCCGTGTCGGTCCAAAGTCCCTTCCAGACTATGTCAAGGTCATTGAACCAAAGGAGGACGAGGAGGTCCTTGAGCCAACTGTCAAGTCCTACATTGCTAAGCCAGTTGAGGTTGCTGAGTCTGCTCCAGTTGAGGCTGCCACTGAGGCTTAAGTTCGGAATCATGTTTAATTGAATATAGGTTATCGGGTTTATGACTTGTAGCGGTGTTGTATGGTAAATGTGATGGCAGAGTGTCTCTTGTAGCCTATTAGAAATTAAGCTGCCATAGGCTTTGTTGCACTTTGTTTCCAAAAGCTCAAGGTATTTCTGCAAGGACTGAGATTTCTCCGATTTCTCACGGCTTTTCCTTATCATGAAAGCTTCCTCGAGGGCAAAAACAACTTTTCGAGAACAATCAACCACCACAAAAGGAGAACAACTAGCAAAAAGATGGCCCAGATCAGATACAAAGACCTCATTCCACTAGGTACAGGTCTCACAATTGCCGGTGAGTCTGCATGCCTTCGTAATTACCATTGTATGATATAACTAACACAGCCAGGTGTCTTCTTCTTTCTTGGTCTTATTATGGGTAACTTCCCTTATGACTTTAAGACCTTGTATACTACTGGTGCGAGTCAGGAGGACTTTGCCAACTCCTTGAGACATTACCAAACTTGGGCTCAGATCCCTAAAGTTGCCATCCACATTCTCCATGCCTTCATTGGATTGGGGTTTGTCGGAATGGCTATCAAGATCTACAAGCCTGATGATGAGACAAAATACTTTGAGTATGGTACTCTGTTTATCTATGTTGTTGCCGTTTGCATTTACTTAACCAATTTGAAGGTTGGTGCTGAGAGTGCTCTTGCTGGCGAATGGGGTGATGTGGACCAGAACACTGGCCTTAATGTTATTGCTGCCTCTGAGACGATGATTCTCTTTCTTCTGGGCTTCATCATTGCCCTCCAGGCTGGTTTGTACTGGGCCCAGGTCGATTACTCTCAGAGACTGGAGCAATTTGAGAAAGAAGTCGCTGAAGAGGAGGCTGGTAAGACCCAGAAAGACAGCTCTTCGACAACTGAGGGTGCAATCAAGAAGGCTGTGAAGAAGACCGGTTCTGACACTAAGGCCAGCCAAAAGTCTGTCAAGTCCAGGACTAAGAAGAATTGATCCTCTGTCTCCCCAAACTAAATTAGTTCTATGAAAGCTGAAGATATGGACTTGCTTGAAAAGGTATTCATAAACTTCTTCTTATAACAATAGTAATACGAACATGATTGGATGATTCTTCATTGTAAATTGTCTTAAACTCCAATTATCATCTCCCACACAGCTAATCGTGAAAGACCGACTTAAGGGAAAAACTCCGAAACTTCACCGCTCACCGGCCTGCTCTTGGGGAACATCGATCGGAGCGAATAAAGAGGCCAGAAAGAACTCAGAGAAGAGGGCTAGACTAATTAAGGTTGCCATATTCATCCATTCCATTCACTTGATCTCGTCCCAAGGGCTGTCTCGTCTTTCGCCTACGTTGATCTGAAACTTGAACATCTGACTCATTGATCCCATCAGATGGGTACAACGAAACACGTTGCACCAGCCATAACGGGAGAACTGGACCTCCAGAATGCCATACATGTTCTCCCCGAAGGCTTAAAACCATGGCGTCCAGCGGTGATGTCCTATTCTGCCTCTTTGCTGTCTACCGTGGTTGGTTATCCATTGGATTCTATCAAGACCAGAATGCAAACACATCACTTTGAGGGGATCTACGATTGTTTCAAGAAAACGATTAATAAGGAAGGTGTGCGAGGTCTATTCCGTGGCCTAACAGCTCCATTACTCTCATCTTCAGTGACAAAAGCGATTGGTGTCATGGTATACACCGACGTGAAACCGTATGCTGCACTTTTACAACAACACTCTTTAAAACCCTTCCAAATGCCTAGTGAAGCCTCAAAGAGAGTACAGGCCGTGATACTCGCACTTAATAACGCACCAGTTTCATTTTTGGCTGGTGCTGCATCCGGTGCTGCCTGTTCAGCATTCGCATGTCCCTTTGAGTTCACGAAGCTATTCCAACAACTATATATACTTATGCAATCAGAACTTCATCTGAACCCACGAAGAATGCCCAAGACAACGTGGGACGTCGCAAAGCAGATTCGTCGTCAAGAGGGCCTCTTCGGCCTCTATTCTGGATTTAAGTTCCATCTCATGAGAGATTCGCTGGGCTCTGCACTGTACTTTTCAGTATATGAAACTGCAAAGATCCTCTTGGATGGCTTTAGCGCACATGATGGTACCGTTGCCGGCACAGGTATTCCCATGGGGACTATATCAATCACACTTGCGGGTGCAATGAGTGGGGTGTTTTCCTGGATCCTTGTTTTTCCAATCGATACGGTGAAATCGTTAACGCAGAGAGATATCGTATCAAATATCATAAGAGGACTCGCTTTAAAGCAACCGAAGCCGATCCTGCTAAGAGAACTCAGACTCCCGAGTCGATCAATGTATAGGGGACTCAGTGTGAGTATCCTGAGATCTGTTATTACAAGTGTCACTTTCTTCAGTGCTTTTGAGTATCTGATGAAACATATCACTTGAACAACAAAACGTTTTGCACATATATTACCATCTCCACTTGATTTGTCGGTCCTAATTAGATACATAGAGCATAAATCACTAACAATAGAGTTCTAGTTTAGATACAGAAATCATTGTACTATTGATCATAAAATATTCATTCTTTCATGTCTTACTTTGTCTTACTTCTCGTACTTCTCCTCAAGGACTGCTTCTTCTCTGGTTTATTCACCTTACCATGCTTGACATCAGCGACGTTGGGCATGCTCGTTAGAGGTTTAGGATCACGCTTCGTATTTCTAGCTCTGCCCTTTTTAGGAGAAGGATGTGTCATTGGACTCTCTCGAGATCTTTGAGATTCCTCAACAGCTTTTCTAATGGTGTTTCTTGTACGACGACCAGTTGTTTCGATATGCAAGAGGTCCTCAACTTCAAGTTCTGCGTTCGCATGATCAACTGGCTTGTTCTCATGATGTGCACGTTCTTGAACGTCATTCATGGTAGTCTCACTCTCTTCAGAAAAGGAAAATTCGCTATCTTCAACCTCCTGGATCACTTCAGCAGGGTCAGTCATACCATCCTCTTCGTGGCTTTCTTTTGAACGAACAATCTCAATGGTGTCTTCTGATGGTTTGGAAACGCTTCCTTCATTCTCAGGTACTGCGTCAAAAAAAATCTCGGTGGGCTGCCTAGATACTAATGATTCAATAGCCTTATCATCAGAGGAGCCCTGTGTAGCTTTCCTCCCCTTACTGTTCGTAGGCTCAATAATAGTGTTAGTCAAAATGGGCGTAACTCCCAATTGCTCAGCAAAGTGTTGTTCATCAACAGATTGTGGTTCCACAGCACACTTGCGCTTGTCAACAAATTCTGCATTCTCAACAAAAGAACCACTTTCAAGAGCTCTAGACTTCTCGATATTATGTTTATCGCGTTCAAGTGACTCTCTGTTGTCAAGCGATTCAGAATTCTCGAAAGGTTCGAGATTTTCAACAGCTCCAACAATCGAAATAGTCCTAAGGTTCTCTAAGTCCCCTGCACTTTCAAAGATATTCACATTTGCAATACTTCCGGACCTCTCGACATCCTCTGGATGTTTAGAACTTTCCGCATTCTGTGTCAAAGCTGTGTCAAAATCGATCTGATCCTCCTCTTTTTCAACAATTGAGTCGACTTCATCAAATGGAGAGTCAACACGATGGCCGCCAACATCATGGTTCTCAAGATAATCTGCCCAGGAGGCAAGGTCGCGTAGCTCACTTGGAGCTTTTACTTCACCATGAGCTATTTTTTCAATAATCATCTCCTCTTCTTCTTCCGCTCTTTCAGCTTCAGCAATTGCAGCCTCACTGTTGGCGCCAATGATCTTCCCACTTCTCATCTTCATGACAATATGATTCTTAAACTCGGAAGATGATTCTTCAATCTTGGTCCGCTTGAGTGGTTTTGAGAGTGAAGTCGATGCACTGGAATCTTCACTTGATCTTCCATCAGTTTCAGGCGCTTGTTCATCTGAGGACTCTTCTCTCTGACGCTTCCGAGAAAAACGGAATCCCATAAAGTAGTCAACGACCTTCTTCAGAGGAGACTTCCCTGCCTTCCTCTGTTCATTGAGTACAGATCCTTCGTCAGATCGCTCGAACTTAAACAGAGATTGAGTCTGAGAGGAAGAATCAACTTTCGCTTTAGCTTTCTTTTGGGAAGAGTGGGATCTTTTCAGCTCATCACTACCTTCATCTGTCATAGAAGCCTCTTCTACTGTAACATCAATTGGTTCGAAAGTTGCTCCCATATCAAGATCCTGATCGTTGACATCAGCAAACTCAGTAGACTCAGCAACAATGCTTGTAGAGTTAGCGACCACATCAGTAGACTCTTCAAGCATTCCGGTGGACTCAGCAACACTAGACTCGCCATCTATTTCACTAGCATCATTAGTGGCAGTAACAGAGTATCTCAAACCAGAGGGTTGTGTTGGAGCATGCAGATCGATCTTTGGTTTTCTCAATGGTGTAGATGCTTGAACTAAGTTATTGTGCTCACTCAAGGTTTCATCAGAGGATGTACTAATGCCGGAAAGTTCAGGGGAGATTGGTGCGATTGTGTTATTGAATGGATTAGTCATGGGCTTGGCAAATTGGCTTACAGCATCTCGGAAGGTTTTCTTTTGTGGTAACAGAACTTCATGCACAGTTGTTTTATCAACTACTGCGGCTTGGTCTTGTGCCAGATGTGATTCTTCAATCCCATTGCCGTCAATGCCAAGAGATCTGTTAACGGTCTCGTCTGAAATTGTTTCGAGATCCTGAGTCACCTCTTCAACAAAGTCCGTGACATGTTCAACAAGATCATCGCCCGGTTCACCAAGTGCAGTTTGAAACATCTCATCAGCTGTCTCATTTACAGCCTCCATCATCTCCTGATCAATCACAACAATGTCATCAGCAATCTCCTTCTGTACTTCGTCAGTTACGGCCTCAGTGAACATTTCAACTGCATCTAATACATCTTCAACAACAGGCTCAACCCGTTCCAGTGTACTCTCAATAGCAGCATCGACATGATCGACTAAGTCTAACCCTGATTCACCCAGTGCTGTTTCAAACATTTCGTCCGCAGCTTTATGTACAAGATCGGCCATGGCATTTTCTTGAGAATCCAAAGCATCTGCAATTGTAGAATCTGGTTCTACAAGCATGGCATCACTGAATTCTTCAACTGCTTTCAGTACACCGCCACCAGCAGAAGGCTTGTTCTTGAGGTGCTCAAAAGTATCTTCAACGTCACCTTCAATGACTTCGACAAGCTCGTTTACCTCATCCATGAGCTTCTCTCCTGTCTCTCCTAATCCAACTTCAAAAATCTTCTCCGCCTCCTGAACTATTGATTTCTTAATCCCCTGCTCAACCGATTCCATGGCCTCTACAATAGATCCATCAGGTTGTTCGTCAACCAGCTGGGCGAATTTCTCTGCCGCATCGATGACAAATTCAGCCTCAGTCTTTAATTTCTTGCTAATGCGTTCGACATTAGAAGATAATTGGGAGGAAACCTCTAAAATTGCAGTTTCTGTACTTCCCACAGCGCTATTCACATCCGCTTCAACTTCTTGCTCAAGATCTTCAGCACTTTTGAGAACCTTATCACTAGGTTCACCCAACATAGTCTCACTGAAGTCATTTAAAGCAATCGCAACGGAGTTTCCACAAGTCCCTTCAGTAGACTCTAGATCCTGAATATCTCTCGGATGGTGACCCTCTGATGGTGGTTGCTTAAATGAAGTATTTTCAGTTTCCGGTGTAATAGATTTCACAAACATATCAGACACTTCAAGGAGTGAAACACTAGGACCTGGAAGCTTTGATGGATTTGCGTGAGAAAATGAAACAAATGACTCCGATGCCGTGTTAAAATATTCATCCTCCGACTCCTCTTGATCATCTGATTCAATGACAAGATCTCCAGTGGTCTTTTCTTCCTCATCCAGTGAGTTAATAGCATCAACATTCTTCTCGGCGACAAGAACATCAGAATTACTTTCCTGGGTATTGAAATCGTCCTCATTCTCTGAAACATCCAAATCCTGCTGTGAGATATCTCCAAACAAACTAACGGAAGGATCCTGGAATGGTTCGTTATCAGAGTCATAATACTGTTCTTCCTCGTATTCTGATGAGCTCCCAACGCGATCCTTGGAAGAACTGCCTCTTTGATCTTTCGAATCTAATTCATATTCGGCTGGTAGTTCTTCATTTTCTCCAGCTTCATTTTCATCGCCTGATAAATGAGCAGGGATATCTTCAGGAAGCATTGATTCAGGTTCAAGAATGTGATAATTAGAAACATCATTTTTGTTTATATCATCATTTGCGGTAATAGAAATGCTGGAGCCTTCTTTGATATAATCTACATTCATGTCCACAACCTCCGTTGGTCTACTCTCCGGTTCAGACCTATGCATAACTCGCTCGCGTTGTTGAAGAGAAGGATCTAGCACCTTGTCGCTGTAAGCGGCCGCATTATCACTTGGCATCTCGAACTCAGGATCACTCTCAACTTCATGCTCCCCGATGTCTTCATCCGCTTTCTCGTGACTAGCATCATCTTCCAAGAGTTCGTTAGCCTGCTCATCTTCATGCGAAAATTGCTGCAAGGCGGCAGCAGCTACTATCGATTCCAGCCCAGAGACTTCATGATTCATACTATCCGTAAGCTCGTCGACCGCGTAGCTATCATTTTCGTCTTGAGGGATTCCTTCGAACCCAGGTGTGTAATCTATATTTGCAGCCTTATTGACGTCGTGTTCTTCATATTCTTCTGAACCTGATATCAAATCTGCTGAAATCTCTGCAAGTTCGCCATCCTCGGCATACTCAACCTGGTCAGGGTTCTCTTTCTGATCAGAGTATTCGCTGTAGGAATAATCCTCCTGAGCATCCTCGCCAATCATATCTGATTGCCTCATATACGGCTCTCCGTATGCACTACCATATTGAGGAGTTACATGGTACTCGGTATCCTCGTTGGCAAACTCATTTGGATCATATTCGGGAACTCCCTCTTCTGAACTCTCTTCTGAGCTAATCTCCAGGTATCGTGCATCCTTTGGCAGTATGACGTTACCATCCGAGTCGTACTCAATGTCTTCGTTAGTGACATGCTCCATGTATGGTGTAAGGTCTCTAACAGTTTTCCTTCTCTTGTTCCGTATTAACGAGCTATCGCTGTTCTCTCTTTCTGATACAATGATTTCAGAAAAATCATACTGCTCATCATCCTCACCTTGATCCTCACTCGTAAACTCATATGCAAGCTGATCTTCATTCACTTTGTCAAACTCATCCTCATCCTCATCCACTTTGTCAAACTCATCCTCATCCTCATCCTCATCCTCATCCTCATCCTCATCTTCGACCTCATCAAAATGTTGAGGATCATGATTCTCTTGATCCAAGAATTCTTTAAGTCTCTCGAAAGCCTCAGTATGAACATCTTCTAGTGTCTCGTATCTTTCCCTTTCCACCTTTAGTCCGTCATAAAAACGCTTTTCTTCCTCTTCTTCAGTGCGAAGGATTGCTTTGGCTTTTGTTTTCATCAAATCAATCCAATCAAGGAGATCATCTGGACGTCTTGAGGATGATGGAATTTTCCTGGTCTCCTGGAGCCTAGCCACTGATCCGGTGAGAGGACTAGCTAGCCTGCGAAACGGAGAACCCGGTGCCCTGTTTGGGAGATCCCATGTTCTCTTTCTCGATAGCGGTGAATTGAATCTGGCCCTGTCACCACTCGCCGAGCGCAATGGGTGCGGCTTTGGCGTTGAATCTTCACCGTTGCTTGAGACCATTGAGGTAAGTTGTTGGTTCGCTGTGTGGATTTTCACAATATTTTATGAACCTCCCTTTCTGTGTATAACCTTAAGCTGTCTTCCCGCCCCAAACCTGGTTGAAAGATCAAAACCCTCAACGGATATCGCGAACAGACTAATAAGTGAAACCAGGAGTCCAGCAACATCAAGTCAACATCGATGGCCGAAGAGGCACCAATGGCTCGCATCGGATTCTATGACCCCTTCAGTGTCTACGATGAGGTTAAGGATAGGATTCAGACCAAAATTCTCCTTACAAATCTGCACTGGAAGGAGAGCATTAACGACCCACTACGATCCATTCCACAACTCGCTGTGAAGTTTGAAGAGGAAACGCCTAAGGGTTTTGATAATAATTCTGCTGGCCCTTTAACTCAGATATCTGAACTTCCTGTTGAGAGTCAGATTAGCACAGTCGTTGATCTCACATCAATTCCCTTTGTGAGATTAATATTCATATCTGCTGATGGGTTGGATTCTTACAGATCGAAAGTACGTCCGTTAATAACTGAGTGGAAAAACTCGTGCATTGAAAAGGCATATGGTCCTGTTGATTGGTATATTGTATACATTGGTGATGACTCCAAACCGCATGCCAAGGTCTTCGAAAAGTTGAAACTTGATTTTGAGACGGAGACTGATAGACGATGTTTCATGATGCGAAACAATTCTACTACTAAATTGGAGAAGAATGAGTTCTGGGGTCGCTTATCTTCAAAGCTAAAGGATAGTATGCTGTCGATCTTCACCACCCGTCTGCGTATGCTGAGCGCGGAGTTACAAAGACTGATAAAGGGTGATAAGTTGAAGGACAATATTGATATTTTTTTGGTCGTCAAGGAAGCAATAGCAGCCCTATTTCTAACCATGAACCTTTACGAGAAATCTCTTGAGCAGTATGATAGTCTATTATCTTCCATATGTGACATGCGAGAAGTCTTTCAGGATCAAGAGTGGTCTCAAGAGAACTTTAACTTGGTGGAGTCATTCATGTCTGCTCCAAGATTATTCCATAAAGGTTGTGATCAGCCATCATTATTTGCTCTCAAGGCATATATCTTTACAAGAATCTTTAAAATTTTTGAGGCTTTTGCAGATTCAGCTCCCTCATTGTCCCTTGCATCCATTCATAATGCAGAATTCTTGAGACGACTTCGGCTGTTCATTCTTGAGACCACAAAGGACTTCCAACATTCTACACACTCCTTGCAGGTTCAAGTATGGGGTTATAAGGTGATTGACGAAGTGTTATCCCTTGATTTGTGTGCTCGAATTACTAATTCTGAAAAGGCTGAAACTGAGACCGAAACACCTCAACTGTCAGAAAGATGTGGTGAACTTCTTCTGCTGCAGAGATCAAAACTTCTCGAAGTTGGCCAGGCATTTGACTTTCAGATAAATGGTATCTTGACCAACCTATCTCTCTCAGGGGCGTCATCTAAAGATGAAGTCTCATATGGACCTTTGAAGGTTATTTTGGAGTCCAGTGAATCATTTGAAGAGCACTTCGTCAAACTTACTGAAGCTGCAATTGCTCATTTCAACCTCTGTGACCGCCCAAGGTCAGTGGATGCACTATCCATCGATATAGCGCTCTTGGATTACCAGAAAGAACAGTATGGTAAGGCAGCGGTTGTCTTATCGACTTGCCCAGATTTCTATAGATCTCAGGGCTGGGAACTAATTGGTATTACTTTGTTGGAGGCATATATTGGTTGTCTAGAGAACCTTGATGATGATGCACTGGTCTTTGAAGAAGGAGGGAATATGGCCCGATGTTTTCAGATGTTAGAGAGTTTTGTACTGGTTCTTAGCCTTGCCAAACAAAAGACTAACAGCGTGCCCAATGATCTTATTGCTAAAGCTATTGACTATATTATTAAGAATGAAACAGAGCAATCTTTTGAGTTGGACAAATTCTTTAGTGTGATTTCATCTACATATGTCACTCCCTTGGAGAATGATCTATACGAATTGGCCATAACTATTAACAATGAATTCAATACATCAATAGAGTTGAGGAACGTTAGGTTGACTTTAGAAACTCTTGAAGGTGATACGATTGATTTCAGCATTGGTAATTCGACACTTGGATCTGGCGCCACTAGGATGTGTTTAACTACATCTGCTATACAGACAGGTACATTCACATTATCCACATTCACGGCGAATCTTGGAAATATTCAACTTACGCACATTTTTGAGGGTGATGAGAAGACTGAGATTTTCATATTTGACTCTCCAAGCAGTCTCTACTTGGATATCTCCACCTCTTCTGAGGTTAAGCTAGGGGCCAAACCTGTCTCGGTAATCATCAATACCCCAGTTCAGATCACTGCTGCCACGTTGAAACTATGGAGGCCTTCGCATATCTTTATTTTAGGGAGCGATTGCAAGATCAAGGGTGACGTCGATCATAATGTGGATAAGTTCGTGGTTCTTCAAGATTCAATAGCAATTGAACATCTTGACGGACCTGGAGAGTATGAAATTATTATACCGTACACCACACAAGAGAGTTCAAAATTGTCAATCATGGAACTCTATGCATCACTTTCTTATGATGTTAATGGATTTAGAAGGACATATACTACAAAGTGTTCATTGGATGCCTCATTGAGTATCGGTGTATCTGTTCAAGATATCTTCAGGACCAATCATGTCTATTGCAAGTTCTCTATTGGAACTTCTGAACCAGATTATCCAATCAGAGTAATCTCTGCGGATCTTGAACCAAGTGGAAACTATGAGGTTGAGACGTCTTTTAAGCCAGGTCCTCTGGTTGCTTTCGGAGAACAGCCTGTTAGCTATTTCTTTCAGATCTCAAGCAAATCAGATTCAGATCCAAATGATGATGATTTTTTAACGTTGATAGTTCACTACAGAGAAATTAAACATGAAATTATTAAGGTTTGGAGAGCTCATCTTCACGAACAGCTCAAGGCCGCCTCTTTGCAGAAGTACAATATTTTAATTGATCGATGCTCTGAATCTATCCAATTTGACTATGATCAATTCATCTTGAATAAAACCGTTTCCGTCACCAGTTCAAACACATACCATCAGAAGTACTTCAATGCCATCCCTCCTGAATATCGTCAAAGTGTTTATGATATCTTCTTAAAGTCTTTGAATACAGTATTTCAAGTTGATGATAAGTTCTCATTTCATGACCGGGAGCTTATCATCGATGTCTCCATCCCGTCCCCAGAGGTGGTACATACCCTGGAAATCAAATTTCATGAACCTGTGACCCATGCTGTGGTTGGTGAAGAGCTACGAGCTACTTTAAGAATTTTTTCCCTTGTGAAATGCAATCTTCAGAAGAAAGAGCCAAATGGGAAAAAGCAGGTTCAGTTCGATGGTGAGCAAACGCCTATGAACAAATATATGATCGAAGTTCTCACCAATCAAGATAACTGGGTTATCAATGGTAAGACTCGCCATGTCATTGAACTTGATAAGAGCTACAGAGGTACATATGATTTTCCTGATACTGAGCTATCATTAATTCCGTTGAGAGCTGGTAAGATCCTTTTGCCAAAAGTCAAAGTTGAGAACTTGAACTTTGGGAGTAAGAATGAGGCATTGATGGAAATTGATTACAAGAATGAAAATGAGACGATCTTTGTCGTTAGCGAAAGTTCATAGAATGCTCTAGAAGCATATGACTAATTATACGTTTGAACGCCTCCAAGTAATGAGTTCGCTTCTGGTTTTGGTGCGACAAAGTGTGGCCTGATGCCGTTTTCTAATAAGTATTTCTCAGTAGTTGGACCTATTGATGCAATTCTAATAGTGTCTGGTAGGGAGAGTGTCTTAAGGTAACCAACGATCTCTTGCGTTCCTTGTGGACTGAAGAAAACGATCCATTGAGTTTCACCTTGCGACAGACCTGTATAAGCTGAGGTAAACCGTTGAATAATCTCAGGTTTTTCCACGGTCTTATAGATCACAACTTCTCTCAAGTTATACCCATTTGATACCAACTTCTTTGGGATGATATCACGCCTCGTTTCACCGGTGAAAAAAGTTATTTTCTGCTCTGGTCGGAGTTGATTCAAGATAATATCAGCAAGGATGCTACCATTACCTGCGAGCTCGCCACCGCCAAGTTTAGAGAATCCGAGTTTTGATAACACATTCTGAGTAGCCGGGCCCACAGTAAAAGCTTGTTTCTTGAGGATCTGAGATCTCTGTTCCTCAGTGACCTGCAGAAGTGCTTCAGAGAGAGCCTCCACAGCTCTCTGTGAGGTAATAATCAAAGCATCTGTCTCATGAAGGAACTCATCTGATGTCAAATACCCAGTGATGAATGATAAATCTGCATGAATATGGTCTAAAAGCGGAATGAACTTGGTTGAAAAGCCCTGCTCAGAGAAGACCAATTCATAAGGGTCAGTCGGAACAGTCTGATTCTTCAGAAACAACACACTTGTCATAAGTTTTCAAACCCGTTTTAGCGTTCCTGCTAGAATGCCGTGATGACCATCTCTTCACTTCTGATTCGTCTAGGAAACGAAAGTTCATGTGCCGTGTGTGTCCTCTGACAAGGTTCGCGAACTTTACATACACTGTGGCTCTTCGATCTTCTCCGACAAATATAAGGACATAAACATGATTAAGCTAATGTGCACCATCTCCTGTAGTGGGCAATGTCACAAGTACGTACTCGCTAAGCTCTCTTCTAGACGCTCCTCAATGTGGAAGGTGTGAAATCACAAACTTATAATGGCACTGGAGTCTCTCATGAGAATTATTTGGCTACCCCCCCTCCTTATTGACAAGAATAGATTATTATGCCATTCGTCCCTTCGAGGCTCTCACTGATCAGTATTTGCATGGCAATCAGAGTAACTACAGTTTAGGAACGCACTCAGTGAAAAGCTTCCTGGTATGGTAGGTAAAAGGGTACTCGTAGACCTTGAAATGACTCTATGGGTAGTTGTCTTACTTATCTTCAAATAGCCGTACTGATTCTTTAAATCAATTGGAAGAAAGCTTGTACAAGTGATCATTGGTTCTCCTGGCTTGGTGGATTGTTTCATGGACCCGCACTACCATATTTCTACTCAAATAAAACCTAAATCTTGATCCTATTGGAGTTGTGGAAAATGATAGATCTATTAAATTTCAGCACTAAAACCAAAACCGAACCTTTCATGAATAATGTTACATTTGGTTGCTTTCAACTTTCTATCGAATCGGGCCAATGTATATGATGATCAATCTGTTGCTTTGATAAACAATTCTGCATAGAACAATCCGCCTTCTCTAAAATGACCTTCCCGGTTGCTGCGGCAATCGGGAAATGAGAGTTGTCTCTGTTTACATTTTGAACGCCACGCGAAAATCGAGATGAGCGAAGCAAGAACTTGTCACATATCATATTAATCAGTCCTGCGGTATTATATCAGGATAAATAAGCATGGAATTGAACAAACTGCTGAATGCAGATGAGAATCGCAAGAGGCGACCTCTCAGTGATGTCAGTGTAAACCAGATTGTGAATTTGAAGAGAGCGAAACCACTATATGCCACCAGTTCCAATAATGCTGTGATCTCTGGTGTTGAAAATGATTTGGCTATGATCTCGCCTGTGAAGAGCAAGATATCATTACCATCGTTTTCTCATATATCTGAAGGCCTTACGCCCTTATTATCCACTTCAGTGTCTCCAGTGATACCAGTTACCCCTTCCAAGAAGGCTTCACACACAAGTCAGAGATATCTCTACGTTGTTCAAAACTCCAAGAAGAAACAGGAAATGTTTGTCAACATCACATCATCCAAGGATTTTCAACGAACAAAAAAGGCTAGGAATACGATAACACCTTCGAAGAAACCAATGATTCAAGGGATGAATTATACAATCAGCCCTGATTTATCGGCTGATCTGACTTCGAGTGTTCATAAATCTGCAACTAGAAGATGGGGACTATGGTCTAATGAGATCAGTATCGCAGCTGCATACGAGTTTAAAAGGATTGCCGACAAAAAGGGAAGCTCTTCATTTTTAAAGAAAGAGTACCAAATGGTTGCAGATCACCTGAATATTCAATTCGAAACTGATAAGTTCACAGAATCCACAGTGAGGAACAGAAAGGGTTTGTTTCAAAGCATATCCCTGATCTTCGTGTACTTGAGAGAACATCCAAAACTAAACAAGTTTGATGATAACTACATCCCGCAACTGACCGCATCTGAATGGTCACAATTGAGCCTAAAGTTTGAGGCGGCATACGTACGGAAATTTCGTAATAAGACAGATAACACAGATCTTCATATAATCTGTGATATCTTCAAGAAGCGTTCTTTGAAATCTTACGAAGATCATCAATGCTCTATAGAGGAGTCTTTGAGACGATTGGTGTCGGGAGGAAAGATTACAGGGAAGTGTGCATTGGCTCTCGAGAGGAAATTCACCGAATCTCAACTCCTGGAATTGCTTCATGGGTCATCTAGTCCAGATGTTCTTGCGGACGAAGTGAGAGGGATCGCGTTGGAAGAAGAGCTACGGATCTCTGATGAAGAGCTGGAGAGATACACGAGATCTCTACACTCGCATCGATGAGATTTATTATGTTACAAATGGTATAATGAACTGATGATTATGAATTGAGCAGAAACAATGCTGTCTTGTTGAGATAAGTCTCTTGAATCTCGCGATGTAGTTATCTTTCTTCGTTCTAGCCTCTGAAACCGTGGTGACTGTAAAAATTACCTGCAGAAAGATGTTATTTTTCTGGCGCACTTTGACAAGAAGGTTGCAAATGCTGATAATGAGGTGCATTGTGACAGGTTGTGTGAATGATCGGTAAGTAGTAAGTCTAGAGAGAGAAGTACTCACTTCAAGGGTTTAAAGGTGCTGTTGTTGCTGTTGTGCTACAATGACTACAGTTACCGCTTTAGAGCACTCAATTCGGGACATTGACTCCTATAGTTTCGCCAACCGCTGATCGCTGATAAGTTTATATGCACTGAAATGTACATATAAGGTAATACACCCCCCCGAGGAAAAAACCTGCGCTCTCGGAGCCTCATCCTCGTATATAAATACCTACTTTCTTTCCGCTTCAATATATCTTTTAACCCTTTCATTTTCGATAGAATAACTTCTAAAGAGACTGATCTTTATGATAATTGAAGGAGTCTCAATAGGTGCACGACCCCGATATAAGCCCAGACATGAACTATTAATTCGACAGCTCACCGTTGTTAAATCTTCTCGTCCTTCTCACCAATCTAGTGAACGACCCATAGCCTCTTCATATCAGAAGTATATTGGGATCGGTGTTCTCATCGCCCTTGTTTTCATTATCTCTCTACTGATCATCTTCTTCGTTCTACGGAAACAACGTCGCCGAAAAGAAGAACAAGAATTACCAACTTATCGTACCGCTATCGGACAACAGTTGACATTACTGCCTATTGTGGACCAACTGCCTCCCTATTCACCAAAGCAAGCTAAAAGGCCAACATTACCGGATTATGTACCACCCGAATTGGAGCGACCGGAAGCTACGCACCCTCACAGTGTAATCAGATCATCAGACTAATTGGTTTGATGTATAAATGATCTATCTCACTGTTTTTTCTGTTTTCAACTACTCGCATGAGGGTAAATTAGTTTACCAGGTTGCACCAAGGTCCAAGACTAAACTCTTGAGGTGTGTATAAGTGCACTCTCTCGGTTTACGAGACTCAATTTTTGACAATTCAGTCAAACATAATGTTCAAACCTGAAGATTCATCTACTGTATGGATGGCTATCATAATAAACACTCCCATGTGCCTCTTTGAAACAACTTATAGATGCTTTTTTGAAGTAGTTAGCCTATACACTCCTACATAAAGACGACTTAATCTCTTCTTGGGGATCTGGATCTCTCGTCACGATTTTCTTGGTCCGCAGCTGGAAGGGGTTCTCTACCTCTTGGAGAACGATCTCTTGGATCGCTTCCTCTTCTCTCATCTCTGATGTCTCTTTCATCTCTGATGTCTCTTTCATCTCTTCTATCATCTCTTCTGTCTCTTTCATCTCTTCTGTACGAGTCCCTTCTGTAATCGTCTCTTCTGTAGTCTTCCCTTCTGTAATCGTCCCTTCTGTAGTCGTCTCTTCTGTAGTCGTCTCTTCTGTAGTCATCTCTGTAATCTCTTGGAGCTCTTCTGTCATCATAACGAGCAGAGTCTCTGTCTCTTCTGTCATCGTAGCGGCCATAGTCTCTTCTCGGTGGGTAATCTCTGTACCCGCCTCTTCTTCCATAATCGTCATCATAACGACGTGGAGGAGGACCACGGAAACGTCTTGAATCGTATGGCTCTGATCTGGCCCATTCAATCTTCAAACTGGACTCTTCCTCACCTTCACCAAATGGCTTTCCATTCATCTCATTGAGGGCGGCTTCACCATCTTTATACTCTCTGAACTCGACAAAGGCGTATGGAGCACTTCTTGGTGTTCTGGTTGGTGGGAGGTCAATTCTCTCAACTTGACCGAATCTGTGAGTGTTAATGAACTGTTCTGTTTGTTTTTATGAAAAATGGCATATTGGGATTTGCTCGTTGGATGAGTTGAATATTTGCTGTTGTCTGGTTTGTCGTATAAAGTTGAGAAAGTTGCTGGATCACTCGGTGAATTATATTCATGTGATATTGCTCGGACTGGTGCTTTTTGAATGGCAATCTAGTCATAGTTAATCACAGAGGGAGGGTATCAAAGAGAGTGGATAAATAAATATGATCATAAGATCATAAAAGTGAACAAAGATCAACCCATCCACACGAATCAAGCGTGTGGGCATTACTTACTTCTCGAAGACTGGAGCCAAGTCCTTTGCCTTAGTGTTTCTGTTGAAGTCTGCGCGATGTTAGTCTTTTGCAATAGCAATACTAAGACTTTAACCCACTTGTAACGTAAAGAGTGTTCTGATAACCCATTCTTCCTCAAATCCTTTTAAAGCCTGATTTTCTCTGGTTGTGCGGCTTTTTCTTGTAGTTGTTTGTTGATGTTGAGAGCATTTTCCAGAGGGCGGGTGACCCCGTGAAGTATCACTGCTAAACTAATACAGCACCTTTTCATATTTAACTACATTACCCTACTGTATTGTTCTCGGAACTATCCACTTCCGACTCTCATCTTACCTAATGAAGAATAACTTTCCTGAGAACAGTAATTTTCGCGGAATTTCTCAGCAAAAAAAAAATTGAGTCCTCTTGTTTGTTGGCCAACAAACTGCGGTATGTTGGAACTCTGTGGCCTTTTAAAACAGAGATAGGGACCACGCAACCAACACAGCTGAACCTTATTTCCTCAGGTGGCACTTTATCCTTTTTTTCTTGCTCAACAACGCACCGGACAGGCTCTTTCAAAGACACACACCCTAGACAGATACCAGCAGACGTTTACCTCTTTCAGTCCGCTGACATCCACACCGACTCCAATTAGTTTTCCCCTCCTAGTCAGCGCTAGATTTCCCACACACAGCGGCAAAGCGTGCAAAGGGACCATCAACACCACAACAATATCGCAAAGAACACACAGGGGGGATGTCACTGCAATTTGGAGAGGTCCCACAGCTGGATCATGAGGCGGCACCAGGGTCGTCTTCCAGCACCAGCGATAACGTTGACATATTGGATGAGTTCTTGGATAGGCGCCTATACGAAGATCAGAGTTACGCAAAGGGTCAACAACAACAACAACAGCAGCAGCAGCAGCCCCAACATCAGCAACATCAACAACAACAGGATGAGGAGATGTTTGGTAACTTTATGGTGGATGATCTGAGCGGCAATGATTTCTTCTTCAACACTGCCCCCCAAGATCAAGCTTTGGAATCGTTTGAACTAAAGCCAAATGACCAGTACTTGCTGGGCTCTAAGCAGTTCGTTCCGCCCTCCGCTACGGATCCAAAGCAGATCAGTCTAAATGCCACGACACCCACTTCGATCGATGTTTCGCCAGGATCCACGTTCCAGCAAGAGGTATTTACAACCCCGACTTCGTTCCCGCCAGAGACCACAAGCTCTATTGGTTCGGTGTCAATGGCATCTGTACTTCCACAGCAGCAACAACAACTTGATACGCCCTACGAAGCGACGAGAGAACTATTATCGCAATTGAAATTTGGCAGAGAGGCTCCAGCACAGTTCAACAACGAGTTCCCAAGACACTACTTAGAGGTCGATCACTGTACTTTACCATACCAAATGACTGTTCAGAACCTCCCCGCTTTCTCAAGAGTCGAAACACAGATTAAGTTACAACTCACGGTATCACCTCCTCCTCCACAATTCCTCGTGCACTTGCCAGCCGACACCATCGCAAAGCAGAAATTGTGCCTAAGCTCGGAGGTCACGGCTGAAATTAGAGAGAGAATGCTATTCTTGGACACCTATGTCTTGACATCATCAGATAAGCCATGCAATATTTGCACGAGATGTGTGAGAAGAGAGCAGAAGAGGGCTTCAAGAAGAAAATCTGGTGTCAGTGATAACATGAACTGGATGACAAACTCACATAAGAGGGCGATCATCTTCAATTGTAAAGAAGTGATCTCATTTCCTGCAACTACTCAGAATGATTCGAAATCTGTGGAACTCTCGTCGAGAATTGTTTGTTATTGCAGACATCACAATGAACCTAGCGGGTTTAAGCTGTTATTTGTGCTTACTGACGGTTCTGGTGTTGTTGTTGCTAAACATGTTACTTCTCCAATCATGATTATGGATAGAAAGAAGAATTCGGAGGAAACAAACAACGCTGGGCAGCTGTCCAATACAACATCAAACTCCGCTAACGAGGGAAGCATCATGTCTTCACGTCGCAATACTCAGCCGATTTCTCCGACGTCTATTGAAGATGATAGTTCTGAACCTCAGACATCAGATTACAGAACTTTCAAGAGAAAAAAGACGTGGTCTCCTGAGTTGTCTGATGGGTTCAGTATCGCTCCCTCAAGAAAGCCTTCTGGTCCAATCATTAAGAGAGAACCTGGGATCCACCCATCTCATTCATCAGTGGATATCTCGTCTCAAGCTCCACAGTTCCAAATACCACAAACAATGTCACAGGTGCTACAGCAACCGCAGTTGCCACAGTTACCGGTCATTCAAAGAGTTATTCCATCCCAGGGCCCATTGCGTGGTGGAATTGAAGTTACCCTGCTCGGTTCTAATTTCAAAGATGGTCTTTCTGTGAAATTTGGCGTCAATAAGGCGCTCTCAACGCAATGCTGGAGTGAAACTACTATGGTCACATATTTACCACCAGCTGCACAACCTGGCCAGGTTGTTGTCACGATCGAAGATCCAACAACGAATCAAAAGACCGGTTCCGCTGTTTTTACTTATTTGGATGACACGGATCGTCAAATGATTGAACTGGCTCTCCAAATTGTTGGACTGAAGATGAATGGTAAATTAGAAGATGCTCGTAACATTGCACGTAAGATCATTGGGTCTGATGGCACTGGAAATGCTAACGGGGGATCTAGCGGCACTTCAAGTCAACAAGAGACTCCAATGACTGGATTCGGTAATGACTCATTCCATACCCTACAACAGGGGAGCGATGAAGATTTAATTCTAAAGGTTATCAACTTGTTACCAAACAGACCAAACTGGTCCATTTGTACACCTGAAGGGCAGACATTGTTGCATTTATCTGCTCTGAAAGGCTATTGCAGATTAGTTTCCAGTTTACTGCAGAAAGGTGCAAGAGTTGATGCAAGAGATGTTGCAGGTTATACACCATTGCACTATGCTTCGTTAGCTGGTGATCGTACTTCCATTGAACTGTTATTGAACTGTAAGGCTAAACTTGATGCTAAGACAGATGATGGGTTGACTCCCGAGGATGTTGCAGATGTTGACGTTCTTGATCTGTTCAAATATCATAGTTCCCTGATGTCAAGAAAGTTTTCGAATACTTCTATCTCATCGTCGATCTTCTCTATTGATAGTGACCAATTCAATATTCAAGGCGGATTGCATGTTTCAAGAATGACCACTGATGGGTTGACTGATCACGACAATGACGATACTGATGAATATTCATCCGATTCCTCTGCTGAAGCTTCCAATGAAGAGAGCGAATCTGATGATTGGGATGATGATCGCAGGTTGTCATTGGAAGACTTACCAACTGCTTCCAGCTCTTCCACTGTTGCCACTAGAATGGATGGCTCATTATGGAACAAGGTCCGTAATGTGTTCCACTCCAGCTCAGACACCGAAGATCTTCCACGCTATGATGAGCTTTTCCCATTGAGAGCTAAGCAATTCACGTTCTCAAAGTTACGTTTCTCAACTGCCACTGCATCAGCAGAAGATGCTTGTTCAACTGCTACGGCCAACAATGAGGTGAACACTTCAAGTGATGAGAGCGAAGATGTATTAATGAAGTTCTTCAACCAGCGTAAGAATGTTCAGAACGATAAGATGTTGTTATTCTTCTGGTTGCCATTGTTGATTTTTATCATGTCTATCTTTATCTTGCACAGTACTGGATGGAGCTTCGGATGGACTGCTCAGTTCCAAGACTTTATGAGAGCCAGTGTAAGTAAGATTATGCTCGGTAACGAAAGAGTGAAAGTGGCCTTGAACAAGCACTTTTCACAGGGATACCAAGCGATGACAAGTGCGATCAACGCATGATGTTGCCATATATATGTGGGAGGTTTTTTTTTTTGACTATCTAATTTTTGCTTTGCTTTCTCAATTTGCTTTCTTATGTCGCTACAGGTTTGGGGTTCAATTTAATGACAATGTTTATCTTTTGATATATGCGTAGTTTCTTCTGCTCTTTTAATAATGTTTCGTTACTCTGCTTGAAATTGTGTCAGTTTTTCTCATCGCCACGAGAAGAAAATTTTGAGGAGAGCTCATCTCCCAAAAGCAAATAGAAATATATGACAGAAAGGATGGCTAAGAACGTCAAGATCCAGGAGGGAAAACCCTCTGTCATCAAACCTACCATCATCCAAGAATCGACTTCCTCTAATATATCTACGCAGTTTCGTATCTACGTTGGTTCCTATGAACACAATCTCTTATGTCTCTCTCTGATCTTAGAAAAGGGTAAGACTCCAGTTTTCCAACCAATCTTCCATTTCCAGGCTCATTCTCTCTCCATCAAAGCTATTGCTGCTGCCAAGAGATACTTAGTGACGGGCTCAAACGACGAGCATATCAGAATCTATGATTTACAAAAGAGAAAAGAGTTGGGTACACTATTGGGTCATCAAGGTTCCATCACTTGTTTGAAATTCTCTTGTGAAGGCATCTCAGACGGTGAAACTGCTGGTGTATCTGGAAAATGGATGCTTTCTGGTTCTGAGGATGGTAAAATCATCATCTGGCGTACGAAGGACTGGGAGATGTTTGGTACTTTGAAAGGTCATAAAGGTCGTGTCAACGATCTTGCTATCCATCCGAGTGGTAGAGTGGCTGTGAGCGTTGGTGATGATAAGACTGTAAGACTCTGGAACTTGATGACAGCTAAGAAGGCTGCTAATTTGAAAGTGAAAAACGATTGGCAAAAGGGTGAGGTTGTGAAATGGTCCGTGGAAGGCGATTACTTCTTTGTTGGGCTGTTGAACAAAGTGCTGGTGTACAGCACTGGTGACGCACAAGTTGTGAAAGAGGTGGCTTTCAAAACTCCGGTAATGCAAGTGGAAGTTCAGAAGATCGATGATGTTGAGTACATCGTTGTTGGGTTGGGTAATGGTGCTTTGGAATTCTACCCATTGAAGGAACTCATTGAGAAAGACAAAGTCGAACCAAATTTCAAGCTACAGGGTCACACGAAGCGTGTTAAAGATTTTAAGTTCTATAAGCACAATGATCAAACGTATTTGGTGTCTATCTCTTCTGACGGCTCCATTGTGGTGTGGGATATGGCCGTCAAGGACCAAGTTGCTGTCTATAGTACTGGTGAAAGATTGAACTGTCTTGAAGTCACAGACGAGTCTGTGGAGAAGGCTGAGACCATGAAGAGGAGAATCGCTGAGATGGATGATGCTGAGGCAAGTGCCAGTGAAAGTGAGAACGAAGATACTGAGGAACTCAAGAGAATAATGATGAACGACAGAAAGAAAAGGAAAAGCAAGAAGAGTAAGAAGGAAAAGATCTCTGTTGAACTTGAATGAGTTTGGTACTATTAGAAGCATAACAAAAGACAAAAAATGTATTATGACGTAGACAGTATCTTATATAACCCAGCTATAAAGAACACAACTTGACCTCCTCAGAGTTTTTGGTCTCTGTTCAAACGCTTAACGTGATGTCTATAGAGCTTCTCGGCCTTGGTCCAAACGCTAGCACTATCTCTGTTCGGCAACTGCAACAAGGATGGTAACAAGTCCTTAGAGAAGAACTCAGAGGCCTCTCTTGGAAGCAGAGATGGCAAGTGGTCAATAGAGATCACAGAAAGCTTTGGGCCGGATGTTGTCTCCACAATAACAGTAGGCTTTGGGAAAACAGTGGCTATGGTGTAGATTGGCACTGGGTTGTGTGGATTAGTGGTATCAGCAGAGACATCGACAACTGTTCTCAATTTTCTTCCTGGCTTATTCAAAGTCTTGTAATCGATGAATGGCGCAATTGGCTTGGACAAGTAGATACAGTTGATGAATATGTCAGCTTGAGCAATCTCTTCGAATGGTCCCCCTTTAGCAGTTTCCTTCATATCCCACTTCTTGATGTTCTCCTCTGGAATACCAGCCTTAACCAAAAGATCAATAGCACCGGACCCACAACGACCTAGAGCACCGATGATGAGAACAGTTGGTAGCTTAGCACCTTTAGAAAGAGCAGACTTCAATGCCTTTTTAACATCATTGACAAGGGCATCCTCACTACTGTATGGGGAAACACCGCCAAGCTCTTCGGAGTCAGCATTGGTGTTCTTGAAAGCCCAATCCTTGACACCAAGTGCAGCACCTGCAAAACCGGCGTAGAAACCAAATGCAGCGACTCTTCTGCCTTGTTCGTTCTCCAAAAACTCCAAGTCATAGAGTTTACCGTTACCTCTTGCATAACGGCTCAAAACGTCCTGCCAACCACCTTGATTCTTGTAGCAATGAGCGAACTGAATGTGCTCATGAATAAGAGGAAAAGTGTCCTCCTCTGGAAGTTCTTTCAAGCCAATGATGATGCGATCCAAAGGAGCGCGGACCCATGAGCCAGCTGGGACGATTTTAGCGCCAACTTTTTCGTACTCTTCAGCCTTAAAAGCAGACTGTGGAGAGTCCTCAACATAGATGGTGAACCCTGCTTGGATAAGTTGCTTAGTAGTGGTCGGAGTAAGCGCAGCACGGGCCTCCAATGGCTTGGTTTCGGCTCTCAAGTGTAATGTGACTGGTTTAGATGACATGGCTAATTTGTATGTCCACCAGCGGAAAAGAATGTTGAAATATTTGTGGGAACTTTCCGCCCTTTTATGTCCTCTGTGCTCATCTATGACTCTTCTATCGAACCGTGTGGAAATGACAGAATTTTTACCGGGCCGGCTTCCTTTTTCGGTCTTAATTTCGCGATTTCGCGAAGACTCCGCGAATGCGTTTTGCGATTTGTCCTTCTGTTTTAGTTTTAGTTTCAATATCCAAATCAACAAACAAGTGACAAAGCTCTAGACACTTTTTATCCCGCAACTGAACGTTTCAGGCCATATGGAAACTCCATCTCAGAACAGTTCCACATTGGCTATATCGCCTCTCATTGCTAATAGGACACATGATACTCTCAGATCCACGCCGAACCAGCCAATGTTCCCGAGCCCGCTGGCGGCAGATCACACTCCAAAGGGCGCTAACTCTACTCATCAGAGCACTTTTCTTGGATCTGCTAAGCAGATCACACCAAATAACTCCATTGGTGCTGTTGGTACAACAGCAAGTGACCTGTCTGCAGCTGATAAACTCAGACTTTGGCGCCATGATGCTCTCATGCAGCATCACTACAAAACCGCTGAATACATTGGTGATAAAGTGTTGGCCTTGACTGGTGATCCAAATGATGCATTTTGGCTAGCACAGGTCTATTATAACAATGGCGACTACTTCAGGGCCCGCCAGTTGTTGGCTAAGAAGCAATTGGATACAACAAGTTTGTCATGTCGCTATTTGGCGGCTCTATGTTTAATGAAGATGGAAAAGTGGGACGAGGCTTTGGATATCGTAGGCGAGACGAACCCCTTTAAAAATCTGACACAGAAATCTCAGTCCACAGATGGTGGAATCAAATGGGAAGCATCCTTGTGCTTTATCCGCGGACAGATATACGCAAATCAGAACAATCTGGAAAGAGCTAAAGAATGTTATCAGGAAGCTGTATTTGTCGATGTGAAGTGCTACGAAGCCTTTGATGAGCTCATAAGGAATAATATGCTAAAGCCTCTGGAAGAATGGGAGCTCTTCATGCAATTGGATTTTTCAGAGTTGGGTGATAACGATGAGTTCATACATCAGTTATACACTACGAGGTTGAACAAATTCATGCATGCTAAGACTCAGCAAGAGGCGCAAGCAATATTGCAAGATGAGTACGCAATGGCCAGAAATTCTGATATTTTGTTGAGTAGAGCAGAGGTGCTCTACATGCAGTGCAGATTCCAAAAATGTATTGAACTATGTGACGAAATACTTAAGGAGGATGAGCTTAATTTTGCCACATTGCCGACGTACTTGGCTTGCCTTCATGAACTCGGCGCTAAGAACAAGCTATACATCACTTCTCATAAACTTGCAGAGCACTATCCAAAGAGGCCAATCACATGGTTAGCAGTAGGAATCTATTACCTATCCATAAATAATATCTCTGAAGCAAGGAAGTACTTTTCTAGGGCATCATCTCTCAATCCAAACTTTTGTCAAGCATGGATAGGATTTGCACATACCTTTGCTGCAGAAGGTGAACATGATCAGGCTATCGCGGCATACGCCACAGCTTCAAGATTCTTCCCAGGGTCATATCTACCAAACTTGTTTCTAGGTATGCAATATCTTCAGATGGGAAATTTGACGCTCGCCGGTGAATACCTGTTATCTGCGTTTTTCATCTGCCCAAAGGATCCATTATTATTGAATGAGATGGGGGTGATGAACTACCATAAAGGTGAACTGACTAATGCTGAAACGTACTTAAACCAGGCATTGCAAGTCACAAAGGAAATCGAGTCCGATTCCAAGGCATGGGTTTCGATACATGCCAACTTGGGTCATGTATATAGAAGGATGAGCTTCTATACAAAGGCGCTTGCTTGCTTTGATGAAGTTTTGAAAGTTACAAATAATGATGCCAATATCTATTCGGCAATTGGATTGATCTATTTGAGAACTGGTGATATCTCTAAAGCTATTGAAAACTTGCATTATTCTTTGGCGATTTCAAAGAATGACCCTGTGGCTCAAGATTTGTTAAAGAGAGCGCTAGAGGAAAATGTTCAACTGGATTCGCAAAATGACTTTTTCTCAAAGAATAAGATACTGATCCGTAATGCTACAAAGACGCCGCTGTTACGTAGATCCAAGAATATTGGAAATGTCAACACATTAAATGGATCTGTGGATCAAATAGCTAATGATTTGATAAATGGTGAAGATTCGAGTGATGATGATGATGCCATCATGGAGATTGAAAGTGATTGAATGACTACGATGACCCCCCCCCCAAAAAAAACGCTAATTTTGGTTGATGACTGCTTTACGCTGTAGACACTTTTGTTATCAGTTTTGTAGGATGCTTGAAGTTTTTTTTCTTTCTTATCGTCTGCTGGGGAGCCGGCTGAGATGATGACGCTTCCTTCTCTGTGGACTGTGATTTTCTATTCTTTGCCGCGTCCTGCAATTTCTGTCTTGACCGCATTGGTTTATCATCCTTCTTAGTTCTCTCCTTTGAGCCATCTTTGGTAGTCCGATAGTTAGGGTTCAACTTTTTATTCCTGTTCGGTATGCTCTTCTTGCCCTCTGTCTTGTTTGGCTTTTCATTCTCTTCGAGAGATGGCTTCTTTACTGCTCCGTCTCGAGGCTTCCGAGTAGCTGCCCTGACTTGCACTTGGAAATCACCAGTCTGCTCTGAAATGTCAGTCCTGTTTTCAATCTCCAATCGCTGTTTTAATCTCTTCCAATTTGTGCTAGGTTTATGATCGATGAATGATGTATAAGTCTTCTTCTGGCCTTTAGCTCCTCTCTGTAGTTGCAATTCTTCAAATCTCTTGCTTAAAGTTTTCATGATCATTTCACCATCATCCAATTTGATCTGCTCGTCTTCATCACTGACAACATAAAGGTCGTCATCTGAGAAATTATCCTCACTTGAATCAAGCATCTGCAAATAATCGTCTATAGAGTCAACATCTGTGGATTCAATCTCGTCATTCTGATATTGATAAATTTCAATTCCAAGCTGGTTCTCCATGAATCGATTCATTAATTCATTGTGGTTCTTATTACCGGCTCTTGGCTGATCTGTTCGTTGTCCTTGTTCATCATCAGAACTGAAGTTTATATCAAAGTCCAAGATCTCCCTTCTGGACTCCTTGGTAAGATTCACCTGTTGTTTCTTCTCCCCCTTAATTGCCTCATTACTCTTTTTCTTCTTTTGATTCCTTCTTGGCTCACTTTGCACACTATCAACTATAGGTTGTTCCACTTTAGGACCATCGCACAGTAGGAATTCTAAATCGTCTTCGAAGGCATCATAGACTTTGGTCTGAGGATCATAGTTCAACGGCACAGTTTTCACCACCTTTGGCGGTTTCAGATACTTTACTTTGGGTTCTTTTTTGTTTCCCTTGGCCATTGACTCCTTTGTTTTGAGGTTCTTGATGGAGGGCTAGCGTTTACTTTTCGGGATAGAACTTTTACAACGTCAAAATTTGAGCCTTTTCTATACACAGAAATTTAGAATCTAAAAGCCAATCTTCTCTTTGATGGCCTTTTCCACTTGTGCATACACAACATCCACCGGTTGGTCGCATTGTAGCTTAACCACTTTGCCTTGTTTGTCGAAGTATTCCACAACTGGGAAACTTGTCTCAACGAAAGTTCTGAATCTCTTCTTGATGGATTCAATGTTATCATCAGTTCTCCCAGAAGTCTTACCTCTTTCGAGCAAACGCTCAAGCATCACCTGCTCTGGACACTCAAAGAAGATCGTGAAGGAACTAGTGGCGATTTCGTCCTCAAAAGTGATAGCCTGGTCCATCTTACGTGGGAACCCGTCAATGAGGAATCTCCCATAGCCCTTCGCCTTTGCGTCTTTCATGGCATTTCTCAGAAGGGCAACCGTAACCTCCTGCGGCACGATCAAGCCTTCCTTGATGCACTTGTCGATGAGCTCACCATACTGAGAGCCTGGTCTCTGTTGCTCAGCCCTTAGTAGATCACCCGCACTCAAGTGGACAAATTGGTGTTCTTTAACCAGCCTGTTACACTGGGTACCCTTTCCTGATCCTGGACCACCAAGGACAAAGATCACACTGACTTCACCATCCTTAAAGGCCTTCTTGGTAGGCTCGATGAACTCAGCTGGTCCATTCTTTTGATAAGAGAGAGAAAGAACAGTGGAACCAATAGCTAAGAGACCTAATAACACCGCCAATTTGCCTCTGTTAGACGGTTTAGGGCCACCAGCTTGAGACTGAAGCTTTGGAAAAGTGCGCGAGAAAGCTCTTCTACCCAGTGGAGGTAATACACCTAGCGCAGCCCTGTGGATTGGCAATCTGATCATGCTTTTTCTCGTGCTCTCTAAGGCACTGTAAAGGTAGAAGCAGAAATTCTCCGATATGGTACGGAAAAGAACAGAAAAGTCCTTACGGGGCTTCATAACCAACAATTACAATATTCACAATAATATAGTCTTATTTACATAATGCGGTAGTTAGCTAGAGTATTCCTCGAGTAATTGGTCGTTGTATCTCAAATATTTTCCATTAATATCATCCTTAATACCCTTGATGGCAATATTGGCATAGATCATAGCAGGTACTGATGGATCCAACAGCTCTTGGTTTCTCTTTAGATCTGTAAATCTCTTGTGCGCCTCTTCTGTCATGTTCTTACCGACTGTACCGCTGTTAGTATATATTCTAGTGTTTAGTGTCTGGAAACTTACACTTATCTCTGATATCAACTTGCATCTGTGTATCAACGACCCCTGGAGCGATGGCCACAGCTTTGATCTCTGGCTCTTCGGATGTCAATTGGATAGCAAACTGGTTAACAGAGGCCTTGGATGCTGCATAAGCACCCCATCCATACTGCGATTGTTAGTGTTGCTGTTTCAGGGGCAAGAAGAAGAATAAATACTAACATAACCCTTGGTAGAAGCACCAGACGAAACAAGGATGACATTTCCTTTCGATTTTTTCAAGTATGGGATTGCCTGTGCTACTAGAGACACAATAGAAAAGAAATTCACCTCGAACAAGTGCTTCCACTGTGAGATATCAGCAAGCTCGATTTTTTGAACAGGTTCCAACACACCAGCATTGGCGATGATAGAATCAATAGCACCAAATCTCTGGATGCATGTTTCAATCACCTGCTTCACCACTGCTTCATCACTTAAGTCTCCCTGCACAGTAGCAACTCTCTCCTCCCCATATTTGATCTTCAAGTTGGTCAAAGGAAGTTCAGAGCGTGCTACAGCGACGATGCTCATCTGCTTGTCCTTCAAGAGGATGTCAGCAATACTGGCGCCGATACCTGTCGGTGTTAGCTATTTTGAAGAACCAAGGCGTAAGCAGAATGGAAACATACCTCTGGAAGTTCCTGTAACAATAGTCACACCCATTTCTATGTAATAGTTGTATGGTTGTAGAAGTACTCACTACTATCAAAAGGAGTTGTCTTCATATGCCAAAAAGGTTTTGTGGGGGAAAGAGCTTCATAACCAGTACCGACTACGGTAATTACGTTTTTAGTCTATTTCATCTTGTTTTCCACTCCGTGTTTTTTAGCCGCCCACTTTGAACATCAACAAACAAATATCAAACCTCAGACATCTTCAACAACACTACAGCTATCATATTTTGTATTTGACAGGGACATTTTGTTCGAACTTTCCATCTGAACACGTCAGCTCTCTACCTGTGTGTTATACAGATTTTTCAGAAAACCGTTTGGGGTTTTATTGTGGGTTTTAAGGGTCGTCTAGTGGGTCTATTACTATTTTAATGGGATTTGAACTAACAACATAATGTTATCAGGTGCTGATCCACAGTGGATTAAGAACATACCTTGTCGAAAATTTTCTACTAACGAGTTTCGCAAGTATCAAGGAAAAGGCTGAAGTGTCGATCAAGATATCAATACATCGAACGCTTCAGTTAGTATGGATAACTTAACACAGCAGACACGTAATATGGGTGTTTCTGCAGAGCCAACATCTGCTGGTTCGATCAATACCACTTTAGATTCAAAAAAGAGATTCAATGCTGCTTCATCACAGTCCTTTTTGCCAACTAACTCTTCATCAAAGACGTTTAGAGGATTGAGATCTGGCGGCACGGGAAAATTCTCAGGGATGCTCTCTCCAAACTTGTCAGATATCCCATCTTTTATTCCTTCAGACGATGCTAAACCGTTGGGGAATCCGTTTAATGCGAATACCCCATCATTTGATCCTCCTTCGAACCCAATGACTACAACTTCACCAACGCTTCAGCATCCCTACTTGGTACAAAGTGAGACTTCGCAGATGAACCCATATGCACAACACCAGTCCATTGAACACCTTCCAATAATGAATAACTATAACTCGATAGGCTCTACTCAACAGGACTTCATGTATCCGATGCAACCACAGTCTAACTACCCCTTGAATTACCATTTGTATTCACAGCCGCAACAACGAATCCATCTGCATTTGAGAGGAAATGAACAAAACTCTGAATCTCTCTTCATCCCAGATAAATTAAGGGAAGCACTGACCAAGAAGAATGAATTGACATTGAAGACGATGGCCCAATCTAATTTGCCATCGTCGGCGGGAGTATACTTCGACTTCGTCCCCTTGAGCATGAATCCAGATAGAACAATAGGATCTTATGGATACCATAACTCTCTCTATAAGGCCACGTCGAACACAAATGGTCGCGCCTATGCCTTGAGGCGTATTGAGAATGTTCATATTGAGAAAGATAGAAGCATATCCACAATTCACAACTGGATTAAATTGAGACATTCAAATATTTCGCAGGCAGTAGATGCCTTCACAACAATTGCATTTGGCGATAATTCTCTTTTGGTGGTTTATGATTATTATCCTGATGCAAGATCCCTTTATGAGCACCATATCTTCTCCAACTTGGGCAAGCAAGAGCCAGTCACTATGGAAATCCTTTGGACATATATGTGTCAAATCGCAGCTGGTATCGCTGCTGTACATTCGAGAAAAATGGCAGTGAGATCTCTCTCTCTCAAAAAGATTATTGTGACAAGCAAAAATAGAATCAGATTGAGCGATTGTGGCGTCTTCGATATCTTGGAGTATTCTGAAATTTTGAATGCAGATGAACTGACGCGATTACAGGAACAGGATTTGATTCTGTTCGGTGAAATTATGCTTGAGCTAGTTCAAAAATTTGTTAAGGATAAACTCAGACAGTACACCGAAGAAGACTTGTTGTCACACCCGGATTTGGATCTAGCTTTCAAGAACGCATTGACATATCTTCGTGACACTAATCATTCACACTCCATCGAGGAGTTCCAGCAGTTGATCTGTTTACGTCTCTTTAAGGAGTTAGATCGCTTGGAATATTCAGCGGACTTCTATGAGAGTCAGCTCATGAGAGAATTGGAGAATGCAAGAATAGTCCGTCTAATATCCAAAATTAACTTCATCATTGATCGCCCTGAATATGAACAAAATAAACATTGGCTAGCGACTGGTGAACGTCATCCTATCAAATTGTTCCATCAACATGTTTTCAATCAAGTCGATTCAAATGGGAAACCAGTGCTAGATTTGGCTCATGTCCTAATCAACTTGAACAAATTAGATGCAGGTATAGAAGAACGCATCATGCTTGTATCTCCAGACGAAGCCGAATGCTTGATCGTATCGTATAAGGAAATTAAGGACTTAATCGAGAAGTCCTTTAGGGAATTGACGAAGGATATGTCGGTATGACGTGTTTATAAATCTGTGTAATAATACTTGTGATCTATGATACAGTAGTTATCTAAATACCTTATGGGCCATTATGGCGAAATTTGGACTATTTCTGTGTTTTTGAGAATAATGCTTGGAATCAAAGTTATTCCAAATAAATCGATATCATCATTTCGTGAAAAGAGCAAAAAATACTCCGAAAGTTGGAAGAAGTTAAACTTGCCCACATTGTAATAATGCTGAGTATAAGTATAAGAGAATATTTGCCCTTGTTTCTTCAGTAGCTTTCAATCTTTATATTCCTGTCATGCAAAAACGGAATTCCGTGTTATTGGAACATGACCTTTTGTATGACCGCAAGATCAGCACTTTGAAAGAGACGATCCGGTACTGAGTTAGCCTTATAGATACTTCCGACTGAGAAGATTATAATATAAGATTGTGTAAGAAGCTCCCTTATTGCTCATTATCTTCCCTGCTTCTCATTTTGAGACCTTTTCTCTATTTGTCGGATTTCTCAGGTATCCCAAAGCTGAAGGTTACACAAAACCGAATTAAAAGTTCAAATGGGAAAAACATTTAGAAGTATAGCAGTTTATAATAACGAGAGAAATACGAATATCAGCTCTATCTGCGATGGGGTATATGTCTGTTTCCAAATGGAAAAACAAAGCGAAGAGACTGGTGATTGAGTTCCATCACCATAAAAACAAGGCTTCCCACCGGAACATTATCAGGGATCACGATAGATCGAAACCATTATTGACATTGCGCACTCATATTCAGGAGAATGGAGATGTGACTGGTGTGAATTTCGAAGGGTTTTCAGACATTGAAGAAGAACCAGAGAGTCGTACACGCAGGTTCTCTCGCAGTGTTGTTGAAACTGTCAAGTTTATGTTCGATGATATGCAGAGACAGAACTCAGATGTCTCCTTGTGGAAGAAGAGAAGAGACTGCGCTTGCCAATGCCATGCTCTAATCCAGGATGACAAATTCAATCATTTGGAAACTTGCATTGAGGTGTGTCCCCAGGTGGAAGGAATGCACCAACAGAAATCACAAGAGCTACTGGAAGTTCTAATGGAACATGGTGTTCATTATATCGAGAAGCCAGCAGCGAAGAAAAAGCCAAGATTCAGGAATCTCAAGGATTGGTTCAAGGGAGTTTCATGGGAAAAACCTCAATCTTCAGTCAACCTCTCAGTAGATATTCCTGCAAACGCTAGTCAAAAAGGACTTTCGCCTATTGAAGGTGATATTGAAATCATTACCGAGTCACATGGATATATACCAATACCAGCAGAGAACGCACAAGGGTCCATTAATATTGGTAATGAATTGGTGAACATCCAGCCGCTAAATTCTATTCCGTTGTATCTTCAAGAATCCGATAAATATTCGTCGTATTCTAGAAAGCACTTGAAACAAACATCTTCGATGGTTAGTCTCGTGAGAACGCACACTACGGATGGGGAATGCAAATGTGTCATTTGTGAGAAAAAAGCTTTAAGAGGAAGAGAGCCTTGGAAGGTTGTGATGAACGATATTTCTCTTTATGCTGCTTTAGTATCCACTGGGCAGAAACCACGGAGGGTTTCAAAGTCCTCTCTGAATCTAGTTCTGGACTTTACGCAGTCCAAGCATCAATACAAGAGGAGACTTTTCTCCAATGAGTCTGAATTAATATCCATGAGAGGGTCACTATTGAATGATGAGAACCTGATCATCGATACTGATCTCTTAGATCTCAGAGAGGTTGTGATACCAACCAGATCAAAATCCATGAACAGCACAGCTAAATCAACAACACTGAAAATCCAAACGCTTCTCAGAACACAGTCGCAGAGACCAATATCCAAGAATTCTACATTTTCTGAGCTCCTGAGGGATAAATATTCAGAGAAGAGTCCCCAGTATCACGATGTTCTTCTGAATTACAACTATTCTGATGATAGTCTAGAGCCATCACACCGTATTTCCATGGAGATTTTGCCCCTTAAGGTTCCAAAAAACGCAACCAGAATATTCTAACTGAATAAAAGTCATAACGAGATATAGCGATGATTTAATGGCTTTGTAGTATATATATACATGTGCTGAAACGCCAAATGTTTGGGATGTGGCTCGACGTAATGCCGACGCATCTGCGACTTTTTGAGGCTCCAGCTTCAATCATGAAACACAGAAAAGCCGAGACTTTTGTGTTTTATGTTATTGAAAAAAACTGTAGAACTTGATCTCTTTATTACTCTTGAATTTCACATTGAGAAGGTTGTTAAAATCTTGGTTTGTTCTCCTTTAAATCCGTAACGTTCTCCAATTTATTTAGTATGGGCTGCACTGCTAGTACACAAGTCACTGAAGAGACAGATCCTTTCCTGCAATCCAAAAGAGCCAATGCTGTTATTGAGAAACGATTACAATTAGAGAAACAACGTGATAGGAATGAAGTAAAACTATTACTGCTTGGTGCTGGTGAGTCTGGTAAATCGACTGTACTAAAGCAGATGAAAGTTCTTCACCAAAATGGATTCACACATCAAGAGAGACAACAGTATAGTCAAGTCATCTGGGCGGATGCTATACAAAGCATGCGTATTTTGATCATACAAGCAAGAAAATTACAGATCCCATTGGATTCTGACCAACCAGGAAGTCCATTGATGGTTTATAAGCAAGCAGTCCTGAGAGCCAAGGTGCTGGATCAAGTTGATACTGGTATTGCTGGTGGATCAAGTTTTTTGAATGATTACGTGCTGAAGTATAGTGAACGCAGTGAAGCCAAAAGAAGAGTTCAGAGTACGGGACGTACTGGCTCTGTATGGGACGTTGCACAACAAGGGGGAGAGAAGAATGGTGGTGTTGATTTGGAGGAGTTGAGTGATACTTTAAACGGCTCGACCGTACGACCTGGGGTCTCTGCTGTGAGTTCTGCTCTATTGAAGAACGGTAGTACATCATTAACAAGACAAGAGATTGCTGAAGCTATATCGCAGCTTTGGCAGAATGATATGGGAATTAAGCAGTGTTCTATGAGATCGAATGAGTTCCAACTAGAGGGAAGCGCCACATTCTACTTTGAGAATATCTACAAGTTTGCAGATCCTGATTACATCTGTACAAATGAAGATATTTTGAAAGGTCGTATTAAGACCACAGGTATCACTGAGACTTCTTTCAACATTGGTTCTTCCAAATTCAAAGTTCTTGACGCTGGTGGTCAACGTTCAGAAAGACGTAAATGGATCCACTGTTTCCAAGATATCACCACTGTGCTGTTTGTTCTTGCTGTGTCGGAGTATGACCAGATGTTATTTGAAGATGAACGTGTGAATCGTATGCATGAAGCCATCATGCTATTTGATTCCTTGTGTAACAGCAAATGGTTCATCAATGTGCCGTTCATCTTATTCCTGAATAAGATTGATCTATTTGAACAAAAGGTAAAAGTGTCATCGATCAAAAACTACTTCCCAGACTATCAAGGCAAGCCAGGTGATGTCAATGCCGGTCTCAAGTACTTTGAAGATATCTTCTTAAGTTTGAACAGAACGAATAAGCCAATCTATGTGCACAGAACGTGCGCAACAGATACACAGAGTATGAAGTTTGTGCTGACGGCTGTGACAGATATGATAGTTCAACAGAACTTAAAGAAGAGTGGATTACTTTAACAGATATAATGGAAAATGTGCATCTTATCTTTTGATAGAATCTAAGGTACCAGGGATTTCGTATTGGAAGTCTATAAACGTAGATAGAGAGGTACGGGATGAATGATACTTGTTTTTTGAGAAGTTCTGGACTGTGGAGTTGAATTATTCTGATTGCCGGGATGTGCAGTCGAGAGAGTTTGACTGTTTGAGCCATTCACCCGACTATCACCCTTAACCACGAAAATGCCATTGGAACCTTCCGTCTGCCTCTACCCCGGAAAAACTTGAGTCCGTGACTCCTTCGAGCCTCCGCGGGCATTGTTATCACCTCCCCTCCACATGAGCGAAAATTCTTTCAGGTTCATCTTCTAAAAAACCGCAACAAGTTGAATGCTAGCGGACACTCACTGAAGCTATATAACTGTTTATTTGCTATCATATACACTGTTAGAATATAGTGAATACTCAAATCATGGACCTTAGAGGAATTGCCACTTTCGGCTTCGGGGTGATAATCCCACTCTCGCTAATACCACGACAGATCCAACCGTATAACCATACCTTTGAAGAAGAACTCCGCGTGAGTGCCATGGTCTCAATGGAACATACATTGCAGTGTAATACGCCAACACAAACCATCGTTTCGAACTCATTGTCACTGGGAATGGACCACAATGTATCACCCACAGGGGATTCTACACCGACTAGGGTTTCGTCATCTGATGATGTGATGAACTTGAATAAAGCTAAGGAACCAAGCAGCGGGAACATAATGTACTTCAATGATGTAATGATGAAGCAGGTGGTTGAGAGGGCTAAGATGGGTAGAGTGATCATGGACATGGATGAGATATGACTTAATAAGAAGGTATTTCTTATGATCTTTTCAGTTTTACGAATAATATGTGGTCTGGTACCACCTTCTTTAATGAATGCTTGATTTTCATTCTCTGGGGATCCCTTCTATTCTGTTCTATTTTGCAGCTTCTGTCCGCTATTACTGTACTTTTGTGTCAGCTCACAGTATAATGAAAAAAAACACCTCTAAGCGTTGCGCCATCTCATTTATCACATTGAAGAGGACACACTATAGTCAAAACGAAGAGCGAGATTCATTGCTTACAAGAAAAAATGAAACTTAACCAGGGATCCATCAGAGGACTCAAGATCAGCAACATGGTTTACCTGAGAGAGATACCCTCCTCTTACATTTGGATTTGACACCAGTGTTTAATCCAACAGGGGCTAATTTTATTAGAGATAAGCAATGATAGAATTAGAAGAGCTGTAAAAATAAGAGGAAGTATTGAGGTGCTTCTCGCCTTAGTATCTGAGCTGAATTGTATAAAATAGAGAGTGAATATGAGTCTCCATGAACGCCTCCTACTTGTAGTCTTGGTTTGAGGCCATCCCCTCACAATTGCAGATTATAACTGAAGCCTTAGAAGAGGTAACTTCTGATCAAGTTTAAGGCCAAGCCAGTTCAGTATCTATGCATAATGCTTTTCTCGATATTCGGGTAATAACTCCATGAGATGTTTATCGCCCTTTGTATGTCGGTAATTGGCCCTGACTGAGCACAGTGTTCACAGAGTCTTAATTTAATGGACCGTATGAGGCGGGGGAGATCTTTGGACACTAATCATATCCATATGACTTGAAAGTAAATTCAAAGGAAAAGAAAAGCCACTTTCTCGATTTCTTAAATCTTTCCAATTTGTGGTTAAGAGATTACCATGGTTTCCTTATTTGTCGGACCCAAAAGAACCTCTCAGAAGGTAACAATCCATCCAAACCTGAATATAATTATCTCTTGAATGTTATGCTCGAGATATTAAAACCTTGGGCTTTTATTGAGGAGACATCCTGCAATAATACGTTCATTGAGAGATAGGGAAAAGGGATGTTTGGGTAGTTGATGAAGTCATTGTCACAGTTTGAATTGGTAGTTCGGCTCATGATTTTGAGGTAGATGACTTGTTACAACATTCACCATCCGGATGGATCGAGGTTCAATCTTCTACTGGGGAAGGCTCTTTGTCAATAAATCACAATTCATTTGGTTTTATGGCAAGTGCGAAATCAAGAACTCGACAAAGAAGATCTTTTTTGCTTTGAAACATGGGGATATTTTCAAAAACTTGTTCATCACTCTGGGAGAGAAGATCAATATCAGAACAAGAAAATGACTCTATATATTACGTATATTGTTTAACTGTAAAAAGAGTGGATACTGATTTTTTTGCGGTTTCCCCAAAGGCTACAAGAACAATATACTCTCTTGAGGCTGATGCATGAAAGTTTTGTAAGACCAGCCAAGAAGATCCAGCATTCACAAGTTAAGCTAGAAATATGAAGTATTTTAATGTCTCTGCCAAGGTATGATACTTATGTGGACAAAAATTGAACAAGGTTTTATAGTAAGCTTCAACTCTGTGTCATACATGTCTTGCGAAAATGAGAATTAAAACGAAACTAAAAACATCAAAATTTTGAAGAACATACTCAATGTGAAACAGGCCAGATCTACAAGGATTAGCTATTTGAAAAATTCAATGAACAGCACATGATCCTGATTTCCACCGTTAGTCACCTCAAATGTCCCACTTATTACTAACATATAAATCTGTTCGTGGCCCAACCATGCCTGATTTGTGATGAACTTGACATCCAGGCCAGACACTCACAGATCTATAAAAGGGATGTCTTCTGGCTTCAGATAAGACCATCGTATATATGTTGGAGAGCCCAAAGATATAAGGTAACACAAGCTACAATGTCCTCAATCCAGTCAGGTGGCGTTGGCAAAGTCACATACCTTCCGCTATCTGAGATCAAACGCCCAATCCCACCGATATTGGATGATTCCAAGATTGATTCCATGGTTTCTACGATGAATGGGAAACCGATGGCATCCAGCACATGTACCTTGGAACAAGCTAGGAAGTCGAATGGGGAGCTTCCACCCATAGATGTAATGGCTATAAGAGAGAATGGCAAGACATACTATTTTGCATTTGGTGGATGTCATAGATTTCAAGCATACGAACGTGTCGGAGGGAAAGTTAAATGCAAAGTGTTGCCAGCTACGAAGAAGCAATTGAAGGTGTACTTGGGCAGTTCGGTTGATGCGTTTTTCCCCCCAGAAAGATGATAATAAATGACTTATATGTTATGTATGTGTATGAGAGTTGGGCTGAGTATTAATGAAATTGATATATGCAGGTCCATGGTCATTTAAACGTTCTCACAACATACAGCCCACGTTGTGAGATCAAGTGGTCACACGATATGATCGACTCGTGGGTCACTAAGTCTTGCTTTGACCCACGTTGTGAGATCACCAAGAAGCGGTCCATAATATGTATGACATAACAGAAATATACCATTGCCTTGATCTAAAGGCGGAGAAGGTGTGGCATGCAGAGGACGTGATAAACCGTTAGATATTCCGCTGATAGCTAAAACAATCTTGGAAGCTGTGTCCAGGCTGAGTTAATTTGTTGATGTCATTCGTAAGATTTTATCTTCACAAAGCAGTTCAGTTTTTTAGACATGAATGTTCGATCGCTAGCTCTGGGCCCAGTTTGACACAAAAGTTTTTATCGTTTTATCACGCACGTGGGGCCGTCCTTGATAGTGAAACACTACGAAAGAATGGTCGTTTGACTTGGAGCCTCAGGTGTTGCTTCAGGAGTCAGGGAAGTAAATGTAAGATAGGGTGAGTTGTCTAAAATTGTTGCAGCTCAGGTGTCTCTAAATCATCTGTCTTCAACACACAAAGCCAAATCACCCTCGCTAGTTAAAACCATCCTGTGCACCAATCTTTTGAACCCATCTCCGCCGGGGCACACATAGCGAGGGAGCTGAGCTCATGCGTGAATTCTTCATCTCAGGGCAAATTCCCACCCGCAGCCCACGTCATGATATTTTATCTACAGAGACCTCCCACAGGACCCTTACCTTATTGTCTCAACAGGGGTTACAACAACCGAAAATTAGCCCATAAACAGAATGATAGACTGTCCGAGTTTCCAATATATGATAGTCTTTCTTACCTATATGACCTTCGTCTGAGATCTCAGCTTAGCTTTCATTGACTTCAACAGCCCCCGTGGGCACTGCCAAGCTGCGCTTTTTCATTTGGCCAAGCACTATTTTTTTCTCTCATACAAGCTGCCAGCTTCAGGTGAAAAGATTAGCCATGTGGCCCAGCGGTATAGTACTATAAAAAGGGTATGAGATCCTATTGAATATCTTTCCATCATCGAGCTTTTCAATGCATCCAAAACAATGACAACTGCTCTTCATCAGTTTGACTATATCTTTGCCATCGCGGTGATCTTTGCTTTCTTGGATGCCTGGAATATTGGAGCCAACGATGTGGCCAACTCCTTTGCATCATCTGTGTCATCTCGTTCTTTGAAGTACTGGCAAGCTATGATACTTGCCGCTATCATGGAATTCTTGGGTGCTGTTCTTGCCGGTTCCCGTGTCTCTGATACCATCAGATCCAAGATTATTGACATCTCTGCCTTCAAAAATGACCCGGCCACTTTGATGTTGACAATGACCTGTGCTCTTGTTGGGTCCTCTCTCTGGTTGTCCCTTGCCACAAAGATTGGTATGCCCGTTTCCACTACCCATTCGATCGTCGGTGGTGTTATTGGTGCCGGTATCGCCGCCGTTGGTGCTGATAATATCCATTGGGGATGGAACGGTTTCTCTCAGATCGTTGCCTCTTGGTTCATTGCTCCAGCGATTGCCGGTGCATTTGCATCTATTATCTTTTTGATCTCCAAGTATGGTGTTCTTGAGAGAAAGCATAGTCTCAGAAATGGGTTCATGCTCATGCCATGTTTGATTTATCTCACCTTTGCTATCTTGACCATGTTGATTGTCTGGAAGGGTGCTCCAAACTTGAAATTGAACAACTTGTCCACAGGTGCAATCTTGGGTTCCATCTTTGGTGTTGGTGCTACTGCTACACTCATTTACTTCCTGTTCATGTTCCCATACTTCAGAAGAAAACTTGTTCACGAGGACTGGAGATTGAAGTGGTACCATATTTTCATTGGTCCAGTTTTTTTCTTCAAGTCTACTGATGATATACCACCAATCCCAGCTGGTGTTGAGTTGGTCCCAGATTACTACAAGGGTAAGCGTCATGAGGAATACGACACCCCTAACGGTCAACGTGACGAGGAATCCAACACTACTGGAGAGGATAAACAGGCCAACTTTGAGAGAGATGTTGAAGAGCTGAACAACAAATACGAGCCAGAGCAAGCCATTACCGAGGCTCCAACAAATGAAGCCCCATTGGAGAAGATCCAAACCACTAAACAGTTGTGGTTCTCCATGCTTAAGAAGCCGAACCAGTGGCCAAAACTCCTCTGGTTGATGATAATTCACGGTTGGACACAAGATGTCATCAGTTCCCAGGTCAACTCCGACGGTGGTATGCTTTCTGGTGATATTAGGGATATGCATTCTCGTTCCAAATACTACGACAACAAGATTGAGTACCTTTTCTCCCTTTTGCAAGCCATCACTGCTTGTACCATGTCCTTTGCACACGGTTCTAATGATATTTCTAACGCTGCTGGTCCATTGTCTACTGTTTATAACGTCTGGAAGACCAATACTGTGAGTTCCAAATCTGAAGTTCCAATCTGGGTGTTGTGTTTCACTGCTGGTTCCCTTGTGATTGGTGTCTGGACCTATGGCTACCATATCATGAGAAACTTGGGTAACAGATTGACCTTACAATCTCCAGCTCGTGGTTTCTCCATCGAATTGGGTGCTGCTGTCACTGTGGTCATGGCTACTCAATTGGCAATCCCAATTTCTACAACACAGTGTGCAGTTGGTGCCACTGTGTTTGTGGGTCTATGTAACAAGGACTTGAAGTCTGTTAACTGGAGAATTGTTGCTTTCTGTTACTTGGGTTGGCTCGTTACTTTGCCATGCGCTGGGTTGGTTGCCGGCATTCTTAACGGTATCATTCTTAACGCTCCAAGAAAGGGTGTTAGTTATTCTTTAACTAACTGATCTGCCCTCAGTGTCGAGTATGACTCTTCTGTCGTTCACTTTTCCACTTCGTATAATAGAGGTTTCAAATGGTTTTTGTATAAAAATAATTTTAGTCATTTAAATTTTGTTCATAAGACTGCTGTAAGAGTAATGCACATATGTATACACTATGAATGGTGCAATTTACTGTTGATCTTCCATCTCTGCGATGAAATGGGTGTTTTTAACGGCTGAAAGGTGTAGGTCAAAAGGATTAGAGGGAAGAAGGGGAATGACCAATCGACAAACTCGAGGCTCTTTATGGGATCTCTCGATAACGTCTATCAGGCCAAGAATAATCAGATCAGATAGAACAGCCTGTCCGGCCCGTCTGTTGAGAGCTTTGTTTCCAAACCACCGGACCCGATCAATTGTGGCAGCTTTTGTTTGCTTACGCACGCCGCCACTGTGATTGGCCTATGTACCAAGCAGTTACGTAATTCGAACAGATTTAGTGACATAAGCTGCAGGTCAGCACCAGTAGTCTGTGCCGCCACGGCCGTGGTTCTCTCCCACGCAGCAGGTCATTCGTTTCCCCTTGGGCCATTTGGAATATATAAGAGAGACAATTGGGCTTCCTTTCAATTCAGCAAGCTTTACGTAACACCCCATCAATTGTCAACAATGCTTAGAATTGCCAGAAGATCCTTCTCCTCCACTGCTGCTAACGCCTACAAGGTCACTGTTCTCGGTGCCGCTGGTGGTATTGGCCAACCATTGTCCCTTCTTTTGAAGCTCAACCACAGAGTCACCGCTTTGAGCTTGTACGATATCAAGGGAGCCAAGGGTGTTGCTGCTGATATTTCTCATATTCCAACCAACTCCACTGTTGAAGGCTTCACTCCAGAAGAGGAGGATGGTTTGAAGAAGGCCCTTACTGGTTCTGATGTTGTCTTGATTCCAGCTGGTGTTCCAAGAAAGCCAGGTATGACCCGTGACGACTTGTTTAACATCAATGCTGGTATCGTCAGAGATTTGGCCTCTTCGATTGCTGACCATGCTCCAAATGCTGCTGTCTTGGTGATCTCTAACCCAGTCAACTCCACTGTGCCAATTGTCCGTGAAGTTTTCAAGAGCAAGAACGTTTACAACAAGGATAAGCTCTTTGGTGTTACCACTTTGGACGTATTGCGTGCTTCTCGTTTCCTTTCTGAGGTTGCCGGTACAAACCCAACTACTGAGCCAGTCACCGTTGTTGGTGGTCACTCCGGATTGACCATTGTTCCACTCTTGTCCCAAACTAAGCACAAGAGCACTTTGTCCAAGGAGACCCGTGAGGCTTTGATCCACAGAATCCAATTCGGTGGTGATGAAGTTGTCCAAGCTAAGAACGGTGCTGGTTCCGCCACTTTGTCCATGGCTCAAGCTGGTGCTCGTTTCGCTGGTTCCGTGTTGAAGGGTTTCGATGGTGAGAAGGACGTCATTGAGCCAACTTTCGTTGAAAACCCAATCTACAAGGAGGAGGGTATTGATTTCTTCGCTACCAATGTTACCTTGGGTCCAAAGGGTGTCCAACAAATTCACGGTTTGGGTCAGCTCGCTGATTACGAGGAAGAGATGATCACCATCGCTAAGGACACTTTGAAGAAGAACATCGCCAAGGGTTCCTCTTTCGTTACCGAGGCCAAGTAAGGTGTTATTTAACGGATAGACGATATATGTATATATCATTTGACTCACGCCTTTTATTTATTATGTCTCTTATATTCACAAGCTCGCTTGTATGTCTTTTGTTCACCTTTTCCCAGAGTTGACGTGGTACTCTTAGAACTCGGAAACCAGGCTCTTAAATTTCAGAGGATAATCCAATTCAAAGCCTTTCGTCTCATGCGTTGGGCAACTTTCCAGACGCTTCGGAATGAATTCAGGCTCTCGTTCTTCTGTGTATTGTTCCTCTAATCGTCTCGAAGGAGACAGTAATAAATCCGAGATCCCAGAGTAAAGGTGAACTGGGGATGAGACATCATCAACTTTTGATTCACATGTGCAGAGAGCACTATCGTTCACCATTGGGCTGTATACAGATGATGCTGGTAATGATCCGCATCCATGTTGCTCCGATTCACCATTTTTGGCATCCAATACCAAATCTTTCGAACTCTGGATCGAACTAGATAGCAAGTCTGACAAGATCAGAGAAGACGACTTTATCCTCACAGCTTTTAAAATTGGATTTGATGCTTCATCGATAACAGGAGATCCTTCGTCAGTTATCTTGTTAGTGGTACTGATGCATTCGGATAGTTCAATTTCTTCTATAAAGATCTCAGAACTTGAATCAGAGTCAGACAATAGCGGAACACCGAACACCTGTCTTCGCAACACTTCTAGAGATTCATCATCCAATTCATGCAAAGGTGCAAAGAAGGGCAAATCAATTCCTTCTAACTCATCCCATTGAGGTGTCTTGGTGAACCCAAACCGTTCAAATGTATCATCCACATCGGTTCTATACTGGTCAATGCATGAAAACTCAGCAACGGATTGTGCACTTCTCAACAGTCTAAGTAGTTCATCTTCTTCTACCGCTCTGGAAAAAAACGGCATTCTGAGTCTTTGAAACCAATGACGCTTCTTCTTCTGCTCCTGGGACGATGATATGCTCTGTTGATTGTTGAGCGACTTGGGACTGAGGATCGGTCTATTGATATTTGGTGGTTTCACAGATTGGACATCCGATGCTGCTGGAGCTAGGTTCTCTGACTTTTCAACAGTACCATGGATAGATAATCTCTCCATCATGACTAGTAACTCTGGTCGCCCTTGATTGGCTCTTATCCGTTTTGGTTCTCAGATTAGTTTTTGGAAAGTTGTAGTTGAAGAGACACAAAGCGAACTTGTGTCAGCAGCCTTCGCGAATGATCCACATCGGGCAATTTGTGGGTATTGACACAATTATTTGGCGCGATTGCGGGTGATTTGGCGAAAATCTAAGCGTCAAACGGCACAAATGAACCTGCGCCTGGCTATCAGCCAAATTTAGATCAAACGTCTTTTCAAGTCTAGTTCTGACAGATCAGCTCCGTACTAAGCAAAGGGGCTTGTTGGTAGCTATGATTATTATCCGTAATATTGCCTAATTATTAGCTTCTTCCTCATGTTAAATATGACCTCATTTGATGGGTTTTGTATGTAGCGATTCACCTTCCCAACTCTTCTGAGGCTCATCCTACAAGATCCTGCTGCACTAAGACAGGGATGTCCCCCTTTGACGTTTCAAATTTCCCATAAGGAGACTGATGAAAACATTGACATTAAATCTCAATTTCATGAGTGTATATTAGTCAGTCTCGAACCACAAATCTATTTGAAAGCTACTTCGATCCTCAAGTATTGTGGATTCAAGATTGTGAGTTTTTGTTTTTAACCCTTCTCGGTAATCACCAGTGATCCAGAACACCCGGTTGGATGTGGGCAACTAGGGAAGGGGTAAAAGCATAAGAGTGGTACCATTATAAAGAGCATTCTTTGTAGTTCTAAACCTTTTTGACTGACCGTACTTCTTTCCATAAAGTTCTACGTGCAATTTCAAATCAAACCGCAACTTAAAGGACACGCGAAACCTCCCAAGCACTTTTGCCGGACGCGTCTTTCTGAGGCTGAAGTGGTCCATATTGTTCCACTGAGTTCATAGAAAAAAACAAGTTTCTCAGAAGAACTCTCACAAGAGCCCTGCTAGAAACCCTCCATACATCTGTTTGTTACACCTGACCACTTCCTACCCTCTCAGCTACCGGGTGCTCTAACACAAGCTTTCTCCCCCTTTGAGTTTCAGATATTTCTCTGCTCTACTTCATTGTTCTGAAAGGCCTGTCTATCCATATACCCACCCATCAATAAACCTACATACCTCCGAAATGGGCTCACCACCACAACCCACGCCGCTGTCCCAGTTTCATCTTTTTGGTTCTTCTCCTTTAAAAACTTCAATTCTTGAGGATCTTGGATTTGAACACTCAAAGGACTTCACGGAAGAGGATACAATACCGTCTATTGAAACGAATCTATTCGATAAAATTACAACAACATCGACGCAAGTGGAACTGGAGCCTGATATCGTACCTGCTTCATTGAATACTCCAGTTGAGTCCCTTCAGTGCCCTTCAAGACCGCTAATGGGGAACTTCTATCCACAGGGCACGCTGTATCCACCTTTACAACATACATTCCCTCAGTCTTCTTCCTTAGCCTCGATACAGTCGTTACCAACTACCCAACCATCAATGCTTTCATCTCAGTCTGATCATTCGTTGCCATCCACAGCCTCATTTACTAATTCCATCTCCACGCCTCTAAGAGGTCGTCGTCCATCGAATACTTTATCCTTCCAATCTCCAACCCTTGTATCACCAATTACAAGGCAGACACCTTCACGTCGCGTGCGGACACATCGTCGTACGAGATCCAGATTATCACTGGATGCGTCTGGTGCTGCGTCGATCATTTTGGAACCTAGTTCAAGTTTAAGATCACCGGGTAGAAACCCATTCTATACACCATCACAGCACGACTCACCGCATGTTGTATCTCCAGTGTCTACGCCATTGCTAGCTCCCCACAATAGGCAGGAGGAGGATTATGAGGAGCAGTCGGTTTATCCCATGATGTTGCAACACACAGATTATGCTGAAGCTGCAAATATGACCTTTCGTATAGCTGAACAGCAACATCTTCAATCCACACCTTTCTTTTTGTCAGATCCGTCTGTTTCAGAATCTGCTGTGCCACAGACCATCCCGCAATTTCCACTAGTGGATGACCAGCATCCTCAATTCCATCACGTTCAACCTCCACATCATCAACAAATGCATCATGAGCGGGCACAACTTCAGCAGGTACAACTTCAGCTACAACCTCAGCAATCTCAGCAGTTGCAGCTCACTTCTACTTCGCAGCATCAATACGTAGCTCAGCAGCCTGCTGTATCTCAACTCTTGAGATCTCAGTCAGTGTTGAACTTACACTCGCATTTGACACCACCAGAGATTACCAAACTCGATATCATGGTTCCTAGGAAAAGGCTCTCAAAATCTCAATCTGTCTCAGATTTGGATACCTTGGGTAAAAAACAGAAGAAATTGCACCAATGCCCCCTTTGTGGGAGTATTTTTCAAAGACCTGAACATCTTAAGAGACATATGCGTTCCCATTCTAGTGAGAAGCCCTTTGAATGTGATGCATGTGGTAAGAAATTCAATAGGGCTGATAACATGAAGGCGCATCAGAGGAAGATGCATGGTTTCTGAGGTATGCTGTCGAAGGCATTTTGCATCACGTTCGTTTCATTGCATCGTTGTTCTTAGATAGAGCAACCAACTACACTTATGATCACTTAATGACCTTTCTTTTATATATTCTCAGAACAGACACATAACAATATGTTCGTTACTATTACACCATAATACTTGTATTCATCACCAAATAAAAGAGGAAGAGAAATTCATTATAGTCTCAAGAATCACAAGATCTCTCTGATAGCAGCATCAGTTGGGAAAGTTTCTGCTGTATGCATGACATTACCCGCAGAGTTTTGAAACTCTTGGTGCTTTAAAGCAGCCAAAGCGTAGAAAACAGAACTTGCCAACAAGAAAATGGCAGGAACAATCAACGAAGTGGTCATTGGTATGAGGGAAAGCCATTGAATCACAGACATGATCAAGTAGAAAGCAGCACGAGGCCAGTTCTGGTTGAATTTCTTGATAAAAGAGTTGAAGTTATCAGACATTGGACAGATGCGGAGCAAGAATGGAATCTCGACAAATAGAAGAAGAACACCTTGGATACTGGCAGGTCCGTATTAGTACGCAGTTAATAAATCTTATGATATCTAGTACACTCACATGGCGAGGATACCAAACACAATAACGGCATTCACATGGAACAAGTTGGCGACTCCCAATGCGATGCAGAGAACAACACAGAGAAGTCCGTTCCTGGAAGGTGTTAGTACAACCAGTTACTCCGAGCCATAGATTAAGGGGACTCACCATTGCCCATAGACACTGCCACCGTGGTTAGTATAGGTCAAAAAAAACACAAACGCGACATACCTGAAGTTCTTAGAGGCAAAGTCTTCCTTAATGCCCTGGAAGTTGATGAAACTGAGGATGTTCAATGCCATATCTGGAAATAAAATATGTATTTTTAAGCTATTGATGGCTTCAATTGAAGCTGAAAAGTGCTATTGTTTTGTGTATTTTGCTCCAGGGGCGAGACAAATTGTGCCAGTTCCCAAAAGAGCAATTTACCATTTGTTGGTATTTTGGATGAACGGCAAAAAGTCGTTGAATATTCTCTCTCAGTCAATTGGAAATGAGTTCTTCATTCGTTAATTCACTTCCTAATCTGCCAGAGCCGATCTTCTGATCCACAGCTGTCAAAAACAATGGTGTCTCTCCCTCAACAATTGCCCGACAATGACGATTACTACAGCGGCTCTGCGGGATCGGAGTCTGATACTGAAGACTCCTTGGACAACCAGCTCGGCAGTATTGGGGCCTTTCCCTCATTAAGGATGCCCACGTTCAGCTGGTCATTGCCGCTGTCGGCTGACTCTGAGAAACTTTCGAGACATGAACGAGTCTCTAGCTTGATTGAGGATTTGAAGAGCGGGTTTTCTTTGCAGAGCGCACTGGACAGATTCCAAACGATAAGGACTCTTCTCGAGAGCAAACTCGATGAAGCTATTGATAATAACGTGGACACCACAGATGAAGAGGAAGATGCTGAGCCACATGTCATTACTGCTGCTACAGAACCCAAAGAGGTGCCAATGCTAGACCAAGTGATTATTCCACAGGATAAAGAACCTAGAAAACGTAAGAGAAGACACACTCTAAAAGGAAATCATTTGACGAAGTTAACTGACTCTCAGAAGAACGATGAAGTCTTCCTTAGAGAGAGAATTCTACAGATAAGAAAACTCGATGCGACTGAAGAGGTTAAGAACAAGTTGGTTCAAAAATTGATGATGGGTGCTCACTACGATAAGGTGAAGTTTGTTGATGATAATGGAGATGAAGTGTTTCATATAGCCACGAAGGACGAGAAAGAGAAATCATACGATGATGCTAAGGAATCTGAACCTGATGATGACAGTGTCGTTATTACAGAAGAGGATAAACAACCAATGTTTCATGATGACAATGAAGAAACTTACGGATGTCCACATTACCAGAGACATTGTAAAATGGAGTGTCCAAAGTGTAAGAAATGGTTCGGTTGTCCGAAATGTCACGATGAGCAGATAGCAGATCATAAGTTCAAAAGAGAAAGTACACGACATGTCATGTGTATGCACTGTTTCAACGTGCAGGGCTCAACTCAGTTCTGTAACTCATGTGACGTTCAATTCTCACATTACTTCTGTCATACTTGCAAACTCTACGATGATGACGAACTGAAAGATATTTATCATTGTGATGATTGTGGAATTTGCCGTCTTGGGCTCGGATTGGGCCAAGATTTTTTCCATTGTGGAGGCTGTAACGCTTGCTTATCCATTGAGCTTCAAGATGATCATAGATGCATTGAACGTGCCACACAATCCGATTGTCCAATCTGTGGGGAATACATGTTCACTTCTACTAAGCCTGTGGTATTTATGTCATGCGGTCATGCAATTCATCAAGGTTGCTTTGATGAACATTCGAAGCATTCATACAGATGCCCCACCTGTCAAAAAACTGTGCTGAATATGGAAGCACAGTTCAGAGTTTTAGATATGGAGATCTCATTACAACCATTACCGGAACCTTATTGCAATTGGACATGTGTTGTAAGTTGCAACGATTGTAACGCGAAGAGTCAAAGCCCTTATCACGTCTTGGGGTTGAAGTGTGACAATTGCAAGAGTTATAACACCGTGCAAGTAAAATTGTTAAAACCAGAGGAAAGTGATTATGAAAGTGACCTATCGACAACTACAAATAGATTGAGAGAGACCTTACCATCGAGAAATTTGAGAAATATTCCGATTAGCTCTCATCTATTGGGTACGAATTTTGCCATAGAAAACGTCGTCAGTGAAGACGAATCCAACAGAGACACCGATGATCGTGTATTGACGATCCCGCAACAACTCTTGAGTAATTTTGACAATTATATTAATAACATGGGGGATTCTTCTGAGGAAGAAGAAGATGATGATATAGATTTCCTTAGAGTTAATAATACAATCAAGAACAGAAAGAAGAAACTGGAACAGATGAATGAATCTGGAGTTGATGAAGGTACAGAGAGCTCCATAATACCAACTGGTTCATCAATAGCTAATGCTGTTAAGGACTTTTTAAAAAATACGCGAGTGGCCCAACTGATCGATGAGGCATATGAGAATGACAAGGAAATGACTGACGATGATTTGATGATTAACGGGCTTTAGAGACACAATTGATAAAAGTTTTATATCTATGCTGATGGATAGTAGTACGCAACAGAGAGGGCCAGCCTCCTGCTGTGACGAAATAAAAGGCTTAACAATCTTGTGCTATGAGAGAGGAATTAGGAGTGGGATCTTAAGCTACACACACCATGATTCTCACAACATACATTGAACTAGAACCATAACATGTACAACACCAAAACCACCTACTAATCATTTCTTAGATCTTCTTCTTCCTTCAAAACCAGCTCTCTTCGGTGCTACAGATGTCTTGAACGTTCTCAGCTGCTTGATCTGATGTTTACGCTTCACACCCTTATTAGCCTTTCTGATTGCCAAATTCTCCTCTCTTCTCTTTGCTCTTGCATTTATCATGTTCTCAACATGATCCTTGCGATCCTTCCATTCGATTTCAGAGCGTCTCTTCTGTGCCTCCTTACGCTTTAGAGCCTTCTTTAAGAGCTTTTCATCATCTCTTAGTTTCTGACCTTCAGCTTGAGCAATTGTTCTATTCCACTTATCCTTATCTGAGAGTTCTTTCTTCTTCTCATCATCCATTTGTTCAAGTTTTTGCTTCTTCTGTTCTAGAAGTTTGAGATGTGCTTTAAGGTCTTTCTTCGCCGGGCCCTTTTTCTTCTGTGTTCTCAAGTTTTGCAGATCAGATGTAGCACGAGTTGAGTCGTCAAACACAATATTCTGATAAATGACACCGTCTGCCTTCGCATCGTTGACTTCTTCTTCATCGCTGTCGTCATCGTCATCCTCTTCCTCACTTCCATCTTGATCTTGCATCTCTTTTAACTTTCTTTTCTTTTCAGCACGAGCCTCAGCCTTTCTACGACGTTCCTCCAGGATAGCCTCACGTGAAGATGGCGCGCCAGAAGCCTTTGAACCTGGTGCTTTACGTTTCTCTTTCAACAAGTCGATCTTGGATGTTAATTTTTCTCTTAGAGCACGGATGGACTCTTCCTTCCTCTTCTTCTCCTCTTCGCTAAGCTCTTTGGATTTCTTTTTATTCTTTTGCTCAGCCTGCTCAGAGTCCGGTGTGGTTTCAGATGACTGTTCGATCTCATTACCTTCATCATCGAATATAAGGTTTATCTCATCTTCGGACTCATCAGCAGTTGGAGCTGCCTTCATTTCTGGTTTGGCTTGTTGAGTAGGTTCTTGTTCAAAGGTTCCTGCAATGAGGATTCCCCCCTCATCAACTTCAGATTCAGCTTGTGGCACATGCTTCTTTTGTCCTGGTATCACAACTGGCTTCGCAGTCTTCGCTCTCTTCTTCAATATCTCAGATGCAGACGCAGACTTTTCGCTTTCAATAGACTGAGATGGATCTAATTTAGCCCTCTTATTCTTTTTTGCATCTTCTTTCGTCTGTTTCTTGGCCTTCCACTGCTCTTGGGTGTCGTCATCATAGTAGTACTTTGCTGGGATGAGAGACAAGAGCCCGTCAAAAGCGGACGAGTTGTTCTTGAGACGCTCCTTTGATGTGTTAGTAAATACTGCCCAATAAGAAATGCCTCAATATAGCATACCTCTAAAGATGAGCTCATGGTTATCGTATTCTCCAACTTTATGCTCTTCCTCTACTTTACATCTTTTTCATGTATAAATTAGCTGCCCGGAGAGAAAAATTTCAACCCATCGGGTACGGCCAGCACATGCAACAAAGTCGCGGAAATCTGTCATTTGTTCGCGTGTCAATTTATGCTGTTACCCGGCCCACACGACTTGGCCATTTTCCCAACGGAGGCAGCATCAAGGGGATTCTACTATATTTAATTCTCAGATTTTACCAGTGCTGATAGTAGATAGAGGTCAAAAAGACGATGTCTGAGTCACTCGCATACTATTTACTCTTATCTCTACCATCAAGAGCGGCCCCAGAGTCTGAGCCATCAACTATTACATCTGAATGGTTGGAGAAGAGCTTGATTGGTGGAAAAGCTGTGATAAACAAGATTGAAGTGCCAAATTTCAAGATCGGTACTTTGGACTCTCTTGTCTTACAAAGTGAAGAGCTTCAGAGGATCGATGAACAATTGTCTCATGCTGTGCAAAAAGTTTTAGAGGTTTTGGCCAATTTGTATGACAATAACCAGCCCCTTGTCAATGCATCCAAAAAAGTTGACGATAAGTGGGTCACAGAGTACATTGAGCATTTCAAGTGGAAAAGTTCCAAGTTTAGAGTTGATAAGTCATTGAAGGAATTGATTGCCACTATTTCTGAAGAGGCTTTCCAGTTGGACTCTGATGTTAGAAATGCCTATACAAACTATACAACTGCCAAATCCAACTTGGCTGCTGCTGAAAGAAAACAAACTGGGGATCTCTCTGTGAGATCCCTCCATGATATTGTGTCTCCATCTGACTTTGTGCTGGACTCTGAGCATTTGCAGACCGTTCTTATTGCCGTGCCAAAGAACCTGCAGAGTGAGTTTTTGCATTCTTATGAGACTTTGGTGCCAATGGTAGTCCCAAGAAGTGCCAATCTGATCAAGCAGGATGCAGAGTACTTTCTTTACAACACAACTTTGTTCAAGAAGTATGTTGCTGATTTCAACCAGGCTGCACGTGAGCGCAAATTTGTCCCAAGAGACTTTGTTTATTCTGAAGAATTATTGAACGAGATGAGAAAAGAACATGAAGTCGCTGCACAGACTGAGAACCGTCTGAAGGGAGAACTTATCAGATTGGCCAGAGCTGCATATTCAGACATCACTTCCAACTGGTTCCATTTGAAAGCTATTAGAGTGTTTGTGGAGTCGGTACTTAGATACGGTCTCCCTCCAGATTTCATCACTAACGTAATCAAGTTACCAACTCTCAAGAGCATTGAACAGGCTAAAAAAGAACTTGTCCATGAGTTTGGTTACCTCGGTGGTAACGCCTTCACCGTGGATAAGAAGGGTAAGGTGCTAAAGGACAACTCATTGAATGAGTATGCCTCTTTGGTGGATACTGAGTACGAGCCTTTTGTTGTGTATGATATTGAGATTAAATAGATTCTGGTGTTGATATATTCCTTGTTGTAGTTTAGTTACTCGCAGGTTGTTATGAGGCTTCTTCCTCTTCAAGAGATCTGGATTCTGCATCAGGAGAAGATCTCCGAAGGGCTTCTAAAAAGTTGGCACATTGTCATGAATCGGTAAACTGAAACGTGTAAGCAAATACAACGAACCTACGCATCTGAAACAGAGCAATAAAGAAGAAACCCCAGCTCAGAGTGAAAAAAGCAGAGTGACCCCCAATGTCCACAACACCAAACCGCTCTTCAACACCACGGACACTCACAGGAGCTGTGCCGCCGACATCTCCAGGAACACCGAGAAGGCAGAACAGCACTTCCACACCTGTCACAGCGGCAAGGAGGAAGCGACTTAGTGGAATGAATAAGAGCCCAGTTGTATCCTCGACTGTACAGTCACCACGAAAGTCCGAGAGTCCGAAGAAGTTGGATAGCCCACTGAAGAGTAGAGATAACATCAAGGTCATTGCACGACTTCGGCCAGAGACAGAAAGTGAGAAGACCAAGGGTGCATCCTGCCTCAGCGTGATTGACCCCTCTACATTGAGCATATCAGGTGAAAGCTTTGCGTTTGATAGGGTATTTGACAGTGATGCTTCCCAGTCAGAGGTGTTTGAATTCTCGGTGTCACAGACTGTGGATGACTTGTTTAATGGGTATAATGGTACCGTTTTAGCTTATGGGCAAACCGGCTCTGGTAAGACATATACTATGATGGGTTCCGGATTAGACGACGAAGAGAAGAAAGGAGTCATCCCGAGAATCACTGAATTGATCTTTCGCAGAATAGGTGAAGGTGATGGAGAGACGGAATGTACTTTATCCGCTTCATACATGGAGATCTACATGGAGCAGATACGAGATTTGCTTACTTCTAGCAGAAACAAGCAGCTGACAATCCATGAGGATGGACTGAATGGCGTTCATGTGAGAAACTTGACTAAGTTCTATTTAGGTTCCATTGATGATGTGTTAACTTTGCTCCAGCGCGGTTCAGAATTAAGAGCAGTCGGAAGTACCAATATGAACTTGGAGAGTTCCAGGTCTCATGCTATCTTGCAGATAGACTTGACGCAGGAGAGCATGAAAGATGGTATTAAGAGATCTAAATTGTTCCTTGTCGACCTCGCTGGTAGTGAGAAAGTCGGCAAGACTGGTGCATCTGGCCAGACACTTGAAGAAGCCAAAAAGATCAATAGTTCACTATCAGCGTTGGGTAATGTTATTAGTGCACTCACAGATTTGAAGTCATCGCACATACCTTATAGAGACTCTAAGTTGACTAGGATCTTACAAGAATCCCTTGGCGGAAATTCAAGAACGAGCTTGCTCATCAATTGTTCTCCTTCAAGTTTCAATGAATCAGAGACACTTTCAACTCTTAGATTTGGATCTCGTGCGAAGAGGATAAAGAACAGAGCTCATGTTAATGCTGAGCCAAGCCAATTTGATCTTGTGAGGCAGATTGAACACCTTCAAAGAGTGAATCAAGAACAAGAGCTTCGGATCAAAGAGATGAATACGGAATTGGATCTTTGGAAGAATGGCATCAATAAAATCGAAGCATCAATAGGAGCATCAATGACATCAGATGATGATGACACAATTATTAACTCCCCAGTTTCTCATCGTAAAGTCGAGTACCTAGAAAGCCGCGTGAATGAGCTTACAGCTATGTTGAGTGCGTCACCATCATATGCTAATCCAACAAAGGAAGAGGTTCCATTGGTTGAACAGTTGAAGGACTCCCAAAATATGAATAGGGAACTCCTCACAGACCTTGAGAACAAATGTCTGTTGCTGGTTGATCTCCAACTTCAACTGGATGAGCAAGTTGTCAAACCCAAACTTGCAACTTCAGAAAATGATCGTGTTTTGGCAATGAATCGTACTTTGGAGCAGTTTGCCATTAAAATTGACGAATTGGAGAAACGGAACCATTTATTCGCACAAGAGGTCCAAGGACTCCGTTCCATTGCGCAAACGAGATCAGAACGTATCAAGACCCTCGAGAGACTCCTGGAAGATTCTCGTGGTGATATACAACGGGAGTCTAAGAGCTTTGAATATAAATTCTTTTCACTTAGAGACCGTCTCTTATCAGTGAGGAAGCTTTCGAATCCCCCCAGTGCTGCAGACCCTATTGGTGCTAGTAGTTATAGTCGTGATCTTCAAGCTGATGAAGGCGGAAGAGATAAGCTTGATCATCTCAAGTCTTTTCATACTGATCTGATAACACGGGACTCAGGTGATGTGAAAGGTCTAAGGAGGACTAGCACGAGTTCGGGATCGATAAATAGTGGCCATGAAGGTAAGAAAGGCTCAAGAATGGGATTGAATTTGAATGTATTGAAGCCGATTAGTGATGACAACAACTGAGCAGAATTATTAATGATATGATGAATAATATACAAAAGCGTAGACATTTCAATTTCATTAAATTCATTATTAATTAAACATACAGATTTCATTTTTCAAAAGCTGTTTCACCGTTTTTAAGAGATAGGACGGTTCTAACATCAGTTGTATATCTCAGAGCCTTTAGCAACGGGATCAAGTTCAACAAATCGGTATCTGTTGCGTCATTGATCCAGCCCTCGACAGTGATAGCATTATTTGCATGCCATGCATAACTTATTGGGGAGTTGTCAATGATGAGTAGATGGTTTAAGTTCTTATCCACAGTGGATAGGTCCTTGATATAACCTTGGCCCTCCCTGAGCGTACAATGGTTTCTGTAAAACCTTTTCGAAAAGTATTTCCTTTCTGATTCAAGCCAATCAATGACTGGATCCGCATATTCTTTAACACTTGCTGTGAAGATCACCAAGTCGAACCACAGCGATACCTGTTTAAGGAAATGATCACAATATGGTCTCTTATGGACAGAATAGAGAGTGGCAACCTGGTCTGCTAATTTGATCTCAATCATATGGCCATTGGACATTCTTGCACCACGAGAGAGAGAATGGACGAGTGTTTCATCAAGATCAAGAATCAGGGTCTTCCTCAGTTCCGAATTGACCAAAGCCTGTGGAAAGACCGTCTTGGGAAAGGCTAATCTTTTAGGCTGGGTATTGAGCATGCTTGACGGAGATGTAGGGGATTTCAGGTTGATTACATCTGTGTGTGAAGGCTCCATGGTCTCAGAATCTTCATCCAGTTCCAATATCGCAGTGCTAAATCTTCTTGTTGTCGTTTTCTTCTGTTGTGGGGCGTTATGCCCATTGTCCGCAATGATATGATCTTCTGTGGTTTGCTTATTCTCCAGAAGACTCAACGGAAAAGTTATGACAAACCAGAAGAACAAGAGCGGTCTCACTATCAAGATGTTCGGAATGAAGAGTATCACGCGTACGATGTAGGGAACCGATGTCATATCTTCTTTATGCTGCGAGTCTGTGTTCTGTGCATCTGTGTTGTTGCTCCCCTTCAGTTGTGGATCCAAGGGCTGGAGAGCATCATCCATCCTATGCGCAATATACGATATCGAATTCATCGTGTAATTGGTGTGTTGATCCAAGATGCTATAATTGTGGAAAGTGTGATAATGAAAGGATATATATATAGGGATTGTGTGGATGATGTTGTAAAGGATGTTGAAAACAATAAAATGCTATAAGGGCTGACAAGAGCGAAGCCTTTCTTATTTCTTCCCCCTGCAGTTGTCTTCAACGGTGAAAGCGGTGTTCTGTTGGGGGTGGCTGTGATGAGGTCCCTTGACACTTTCATGTTTACCCAACTGTTGGTCTCCCAGGAGGTCCTCAAATCCTCTCAGCGCAAATCTGTGACGCCAAATCGCGAAAACTGCTGTGCCAAATGGCGCAAAATGACAGAGGCAAACTAAATAGGCATATTTCCTTATCAGTCAAATATCGGCAGTTTTCCCATTTCCGGTTAGGAAGCCCCTACATAACCAGAGAAATGTGGAGAAGTCACTGCTCGGCACAAACCTAAAGAGTTTATGTCGCTCTCTTCTGACCTCCTCGGAAGAAACTTTCAACTTTGGGGTTCTTGAGTATATAAAAAGGGATGGAAATGTCTCTCTTTCAACAACCAGATTTTTGAGTGCCAGATAATCAAGGTAATGAAACTCAACGTCAATGGAAAAGTCGCAGTGATCACTGGTGGGTCAAGAGGCCTTGGGCTCAACTGTGCGGAGGTACTTGTCAAGAATGGAGCGAAAGCTGTTTATATCACATCTAGAAAGCACAAGGCCGTTCAGGAGGCTGCTGAGTTCCTGAAGGGAATTGCTAGGAAGTATAACCCAGATTGTAAGATCGTTGGAATCGCCTCTGATGTCTCTAATGGTGAAGGTGTCAAGCAATTTGCAGAGGCCATCTATTCACAAGAATCCCAAGTAGACATCTTGATTGCCAATGCAGGAGCTTCATGGGGTGCCCCATTGAGCAAACATCCAGAAACAGCTTTTGACAAAGTGATGGATCTTAACGTCAAAGGTGTTTTCCTTACGATCCAGGCTTTTTACCCATTGCTGAAGAAAGCTGGAACAAAGGATTATTCTTCTAGAGTGTTGATCATGGGTTCTGTTACTGGCATCCAGGCTAATGCCATGGAAGGTGGTACTTATGGCTATACCGCGTCCAAGGCTGGTGTTATGCATATGGGTAAATGTCTTGCACTGGAGCTTGGTCCAGAGAACATCAATGTGAATCTGCTAGCTCCAGGTTTCTTCCCAACTAAGATGTCCAACGGTCTTTTGGAGAAGATTGGTGATAAGTTCACCGCACGCAACCCAAAGAAGAGATTGGGTAAGCAGGAAGATATTGAGAGTGTGGTTCTCTTCTTCTGTGCTAAGGAATCGGACTATCTCAATGGTGTTGTGATCCCTATCGATGGTGGTGCCAGTGTTGGTGATGCCCCGCTTTCTAAGATGTAGGCATGGCGTTGTAATGAATAATATCGTATAAGATGATACCAGTGCTTGTAGTTTATAACAGAACTGTAATAGATAGGTTCAATAACTAAATACGATCACTCTTTCTCCAGTTCATCCTATATAGCTTTTGCCCCGTAAGTTGCACGGTAAGCACCGCATCGCAGTTAAGGCAAAAGAAAAAGTTAGTGATGAGCAGCTTTAACGAAGAGACATGAAAGATCCATACACTGGAAAATGTTGCGAAGTGGGAGTCGTGCGCTTTTAAAAGCACCATGGAGTCTCAGACGTCCAATAGCGGTGGCAGTACGTGGCATTCGTGCTCGTCCAGCTGTCATAAGGCAAAGGGCACCACCCCAGCCGACATCGACATCGACATCACCATCAACCACAAAGGTCCCTGCTAAAGATCTGGATGAGTCCTTGAAAGACCTCAATGCGAAAGGTGGAATAGAGATTGAATTAGATCCTACGCTGCTGCTACTTGACCAGATGAACATGGCTAGGCCGGGAACGAAGACCGATAAGAGATATCAGAGACAGAAGAGAATCATAATGCACTTGACATCAGAGACAGAGAAGACACAGTCATTATTCACATTCTTCCTTGAGGAGGCCCGCAAGGAGATATTCCATTATCCACTCAAGGATGAGCTGGAGGTGGATGGTCTCAAGATAAAGAACACAGACTTGGAGCGTGGTTTGGAGTATGAGTTGAAACTGAGGACTTTGAATGAATGGAACGTGAGCAATGAGCGGTACAGACGGTTCCAAGTGCTCATTGCTGTTCTCGAGAACTTACATAGGCGATATGATGGTGCTATGATCCTACCCGTCGAACAGACAGCCTCATGTTTCGAATTGGCGCAATATGTGGGTGATGATGAGCTGAAATTAAGAGCTCGATACCTTTCGGGGTCATTGATTTACAAGCTGAAAAAGGTTGAGTTTGATTGTGTTAATGAGTCACAATACGTTGAATCCTTGATGCACTATGGCGAACATTTTCAAGCAAGACATATCTTATTGAAGAATGCAGAGAAAGTTGATCAGCGATGGTGGTATGAACTTCTCATTATGAATTATATCGATGTAAAAAATTTCAGTGAGGCAGAGAACGTGGTCAGTTTGATTAAAAAGAAGTATAGCCCACTTATGGACGAAAGGGTCTATCTTCAGTTCATAACAATGTATCTCACAGCTGGGAATATAGAAAGGGTACAGTTCTGGACTTCTCAGTTCAAGGCATTTATCGAAGTTATGGGATTCATGAAACATAAGCGTGTTGAACCTGGTCTTGGGGCTTCAGAAGAGGACACGCTGGAGTATCTTGACAGAATTGACCCACCATCGAGGGAAAGCTTCCTCCATGTGATAAATTTGTACCTCGGTGTGGACCCAATGGGTGAGATGGGTATCCTAAGAGAATCTACTGCACGTCTGATTGATTTCTACTTGATTCAACCAGGTTCAGCTGCTGATCAGCTACACCAGTTGTTATTGGACTACAAGTTTGAATTTAAGACGAAAGTCGAACCAGTCTTGAGAAAGTTATCAGATGAAAACGCAGAAAGACAGATAACTAGATTCTTTGAAGATTATAGGTCGGAGCATGAGCTCTCTTCCAGACAGGCTGATGTTCTTGATGAATTCCTTAGGTCACTGAGCGAAGTTGGTGGATTTGAAAGAATCATTAGTGAGATGAAGAGGCTGACAGATGAGCAGCACAGATTATCACAAAAGAACATGTATAGTCTCATTTCTGCACTCATAAACGGTGGTAAACTCGAAGAGGCATTTACTGTGCTACAGAACTTGGAACAGTCTCATTCAGAGGTCGTCCAAGATCCTGATGTCATGAATGAACTAGTGATTCCTCCAGTTAGTCCTCATCATTACATACCCTTTATCAGATACTATGGTCGTACTGGTAATATAGACTCCATGCTTAGCGTGATTGAAAGATTTGAACTCACTGTGGGTCAGTATAATCCACTGATCTTGACACAGATTTTAAGCAGTCTAGATAGAAACAAACAGTTCCATTTGGCAATTGAGTACATCAATCGTGTGATCATGGAAGATATCCATAAGGAGAACGCTGACTATACTGACTTCAGACAGCTATACTCCGCTATTTGGAAATGCATGAGACATATATATGCCCCATTCGATTCTGCAGATGACCTACAAATATATCCTGACCTAAGAGTCGTATTTATGAAGATGATCCATGATAAAGTTGTCCCGTCACCAACTGGTTACTCTACTATTACCAAGACGTTTACTTTGAACCGTGATTGGCATGCTGTTGTTTGCGTCTTGCAATATATGGGGCTCATCCATAAGTGTACGCCAACGCCACAATGCCTAAAGTTAATCGAGAAAATTTATAACAATAAGAAACTTTATCAGGGTGGGTCGGCACAACGCAGTGTGATCTATTCGGATATTCGTAATAGATTAAAAGCGGAGTATCATCAACGAAAAACATTGGATCCATTCTCATCACAGAGAGATCTTCTAGAGGAGGAAAAAATCATCGAAGAAATGGACTCACTAGTGAGTGAGCCTATAGACTTGGAGCACGAACTTCTATGGAAGATCGCCTTGGCTAAGATGATTGAAATGATAGAAGAGGGAAATTTTAATCCCGAAATGATGAGCGAGGCACATAGAGAATTTGAGCTGTCGATGCAACTCGATGAGTTGCTCGGCCCGATAAAGACATAAGACGCTACTGTACATAAAAAATCTAATGACTTAATGATGACCCAGTGTTTGTATTCCATCTGATGTTCTTACTATTGTTGGTCCGTATTATCTCGTTGGGATTTTTCTTGTTGTTGACAAGCGTTGTTGGGACAACGGTTTTGTGTCAGCTCCTTCGAGATGTTGTATTTAAACTCTAGCTTCATGTCCTCCCTTTCCTTCTCACTCGGCGCGATCACAGTTGGCAACACTATTTATCTACCACACTGTGAATTGCTCATCAGAATGCATTTGCAGAAGAAGCTAAACAAGAAGGACGAAGAAGCATTTAATGCGTTCTCTTTTACGCATCTCATTGAGCAGATCAATAATGCTCTCAGCGTACAGAGCTCTGTTGCTAATAATGGATCTAAGCATAAGGGCCGAATTCCAGTGCATGTGTTGAGAATGATGAACGTATTGGATGGAAACGATTCTACTGAGTTGATGTCCGTGTTAGAGGCAAACAATGTGATGGATCTGATTAAGTACCACGATGATAGTTCTGCAAGCCCGCTGGTGGGTAACGAAGTTAAAGGCGCTAATAGGGAATTGCCATCTCCACCTCTTGAAGATATTAGTTTGTTTGTTGATTTCCCTCATCCGTCTGACGAACCAAGATTCAACCCCGAACCTGTATATATCAACGCTGCTGGTAAGGAAAGACTTGGTATTACGGAAAATCCTAAATGGCAGTGGATCAGCGGACAGGCACAAGCTCACATTGATGGGAACAATGAGATGCAGATCACGGCATCGCTGACAGCTTCAGCGAATGATAGAACATCTTCGCAATCACCAAGTCGTCTCTCACAGGCTAATTTCGAAAGCTCCAAAGTCCAGAAGCCAAGATGGCAGAAGGCTAGCAAAGTATGTGAGAAACGTGTGGCGGAGCTGATTCAGAGAGCATGGGAGACAAGATTAGAGGAGACGAAGTCTAGAACGCCTTCTAGAGCTAGCACAAGTTGTTCTATAGGCCATCTTTGGTCTGACACGGCGGAAAGTTATTTACCATAAACTTTGACGTCTACTGTCTTATAATACATAAAACAAGTGTTAGCTTATAATTTGCAACTTCTAACCTTTGTTAAAACCCACAAAAGTCGGCTAAACCTATGCAGACGCGAGGGAAAGACTGTTTCGCATATGGTACGCGTCACTTTCGCGTTCAGGCCTTCCATCAGCGGTTGCAGGCACACGGTGCTAAACTTAGTTCCCGAATCCTGCAACGGTTGAGTGATCTAATACCACCGAATTTTAGTTTACTTTCCTTCGCCCTTGTTTTAGCTGAAGATCTCTGTTGAACTTCATCCCTACCGCTTTCGAACAACCGATCTCTGTTTTTAGGTCAACTTCAGATCCGAAAACTCATTTTTCTTTCGTGTTTGGCTTTTACCTGTTTTGGACCGCCTATAAAAAGACCAACAAGTTCAAAGCACCTCTTTCCCATAGAGAGACATATATTATGAAGCAGTTGGATATGGGTGATATCGACGACTTTGACGACGTGGAGATCGACACAGTGTCACATCTGGATAAGATGCCACCAGCGCATTCTTCTCTGGGGTATATGTACAGAGTAAAGAGAAATGGCTCGAAAGATTCCATGAAGAGGTCCACTACTTCGTTGATGAACAGCGACTCACATAACACCTTGAATTCCTGCATACAACCAACACAGACCTCACCAGTGAAGCAACAGAGTCAGATACCAAGATATTCTCCATCAAAAAAGTTGAAGAGGAATAGAGAGATCAAGAAAGAGTACCTTGAAGATCTGACAACCATAGACAACTCCGATGATGAGTTTGATGATTCTATAATTATATACAATGTTCCTTTATCGCAGTCCTTGGTCCAACTGACTACGCACCAGAAGATGTTTGGACAAAAGCTTCTGAGTTTCAACTCCGATACGACGAGACATTCCAGTATAATGAGTTATGACCACTCACATGATGGTAACTCAGATTTAGAACTCGATGTATCAAGTGACGATGCGAAGAGGCTAGAATATGAGTTCTCAAAGTCTGAATCCGTCCTAGCGGCACAGGAATCTGCTATAAGAAGACATTTTCTTTCCCAGATTGAGAAATCTCCAGAGATTGATGAATCTACCCCACAGAGTGAGCTGAAACAGAAATACTTGTCTGGAACAAGACCTGCACATTTACCGCCAAAAGCTAGATCTGAAGCATTGAGGCATTCAAAAGAAGTTGAGCAACTTAAGGTGAATGCAATAAAGATGGAGCTGAAGAATGAAAAAAGGAGGTTGAAAGAAATTGAGAGGAAGAATGATATCAAGTCAAAGGATCTACAAACATGGGAGAAAGAAATCATCCCTAACTTCAAGGAAAAGATCAAACTGTCTTCAACCAGGGAGCTTTGGTGGCGAGGTATACCGAAGCAGTTTCGTAAATGGATCTGGGTGGAGCTCTTAGAGCAAAAGTCACTGAGGCCAAAACTCGAACAGCTGAAGCAATCATCCGAGGAGAGCATCAAACTGGGATCTAAACACATAACCATGATCCGTAATGAGATTGAAACTACATTCCCGGATCTTGGGGTCTTTCAAAACGAGTTATCCGAATCACTACTTCAAGTTTTGGTGATGTATTCCGAACTTTATCATTATGAAAAAGGACTCTGTTCATTGACAGCGGTATTACTGTATAATATCCAGTCAGTCGAGGAAACTTTCTCATCTCTGTGCGGTTTACTAAATCGTTCTGTCTTTAAATCCCTCTATTCGAATGATATGGATTTATTCCATGACCAGGCCGGCTCATTCCTCAGAACATTTGCGAAGTTGAATCGAAGACTCTCAGATCACTTACATAAGACTCTTAAGTTGAATCCAGAGACATATTTAACACCGTTACTCAAAGCCGCATTCACCAACTTGTTGAGCATGGAAGTGAGTAGCGCCCTTCTGGATGTATATTTCTTCGAAGGCGATGCTTTTCTATGGAGATGTGTCCTAGCGCTGTTTGATAAGATCGGGTATAGACTGTATGGTGATGAACAAGATGTGCTTAATGTCATTGGTTGGGATGCTCCAAAGATGTTGAATAAGAAGAAAAGTGAACAAGGATATTGGTATAGATATCTTGATGTTGGTGATGAGATCGACTTTTTGCGAAGTGTGAGGCAGGTGATTAAGAAGTGAATGATTTCTCTACATATGAAACCTTCAGAACTATAATAGAAATACTGTGTATTTTGTATGAGCACATCAGTAGTGTTCACTGGTAGCCAAACCCTTGGAATCCTTGTTGTTGAGCACCTGATGAATAGAATTGTTGCTGTTGTTGGGATCCGGTCTGTTGATAACCTGCCTGAGGAAAACCTGGCTGCTGAAACTGTTGCTGTGCTACACCAGTTTGTGGCACAAACTGCTGGGAGAAGCCTGCCTGCTGCTGCTGTGCACCGGTAGGCTTGTTGTACAGACTCATCAACTGAGATTTCTCAATCCCAGGTTGTTGAGATATCTGCTGTTGTGGCTGCTGATATATGGTACCTTGCTGCATTACCAATTGCTGTTGTTGTAACTCCCACTGCTGCTGTAGCACTGGGTCAACGTAGATTATACCAGTAGCAGGATCCAAGTACTGTTGTGGAGGTTCAGTCATCAATCCAGCTACACCAATAGCAGCGGAAGGAGCAATACTACTAGTGGTCCACCATTCAGTAGATTGCTGCTGTGGTTCAGCTGAAGTTGCAGTGGTGGCCACAGACCCTGGTCTTCTCGGTAATGGTGGCTTCTTCTCATTGGAATCGTCAGATTTTGCTAAAATCTCAGCAGCTAATTGCACATCACCCTTAGACAATACCAGTGCTTCGTAGTTACTATCTGTATTACGGAACCCCATATCTCTTAATTTTGGTTCGATTTTGCGATATTTTAGACGTTGCATCTCAGGGATGTCTCTTTGGGATAATGTTGGTACCAGTGCACTTGACGGTCTTGAAGAGCGAGCTGAAGGGCGAGAGCTTCCTCTAGAGTGGCCAGAACCCAGGTTATAATCATCCGGACTAGGTGGACTATATCTGAACTTGCCCTGAATGTACTTATTTCTGAAGTAAATATAAATCTCATCCTTGTCATCATCATCGTAAGGGAATGGGACATTCTTAGGGTTCCAAAACTGTCTCGCCTTCTTGTTGCCCATTCTAGCGATGCTGTCAATGTCATCATCTGTCCATCTGTCCAATGTCAGACTCTTCACCACAGAGATTTCTTCACCGAGCTTTCTATGGCAAGAGGCACAACGACCACACAGGAATACACCGAGGTTGACTGATGCCCACGTAGGGTAAGTCGCATCGCACTCACCACACTTATTGGCATTGCCACGCTCGTTAATGAGGTCCTTGAGCTCATGCTCGATACGCTTTTGGCTCTTCTTGCTCATTTTGCTTATTCTTTCTCTTCGCTTTGCTACTTGAATAGTTGAAATTTGGAGTTTTCGGGGTGAGAAGAAAGCGGAAGAGAATGACAAAGATTAACAAACATCAACATTCAATAACTACTAAGAAATAACAGAAATATGGTAGAGAATACCAACAATTGTTGATAAATAATACACAGTTCTAACGAACAACTCAGCCGCCAAAGAAGGGAGTCTCTCTCGAAGAGAAGCGCACCCGTCTCCTTGAGTTCTTTACCAGAGAACACATGTTCTATAGCATCAAAGAGGTTGAGACCAGTGCGTCGAAGGCCACAGGTATCCATGCAATGCAGATAAAGGAAGTTCTTCAAGGTCTAGTGGACGATGGGTTGGTAAATGCTGAGAAGTGTGGTATTTCCATCGTTTATTGGTGTTTTGAGTATGACAGAATCAAATCTCAGAAGAGTATGCTTGACAAAAACCTCGAAAAGGCTAGATCAACACGACAAAGTAACGATGAGTTCGAGAAGGAGATTGCGAGAGAACAGGATGCCCGCTCTCGTGGAGATGGTGGGGAAAGATTCGCCCTCGTGGAATCTTTGCAGAAAAGACGAGATGAGCTCAACAGCATATTGGAAGACTCGATTTTTGACACAGATAAGATCAGCTCCATTAAGTCTGATCTTTTTTTCCGTGCTTCCAATGCGGAAGTGTGTGTGGACAACATTGAGTCTATTATCTATCATTTCTCTAAGAAGAACGATATCAAGAGAGAGTTTTTTGAACAGGAGTTGAACATTCCAGGAGAGTTTATCTCTTTACCTGATATTGAAAAGGTCTTCAAGGAGTTAAAGTGACCTTTGCTTTTATTTCGCATATCTCTTAGCTAATGTTTTTATGTCTAGGTGTATAACTTGTAGGGCCTTTCATTACTTTTAGGAAAGCTGTCACCAGCCACAGTGATAAGACAGAAAAAAATGGTGCCCAACTAACAGATCCGATAAAATGGGAAACCAACAACGCCAAAATGACCAAACCATCAATGACCACGAAGAAACTACTCTCTATACAGTCACACGTTGTCCATGGCTACGTAGGAAATAGAGCAGCCACTTTCCCATTACAGGTACGTGGGTGGGACGTTGATGTACTCAATACAGTGCAGTTCTCCAATCATCCAGCCTATGGGCAATTCACAGGACAGCGTTTTAATGCAGAGATTCTCGAGGAGATTTATGAAGGTCTGAAGACTATTGGAGTTGATTACGTTGCCATTCTAACAGGGTATGTTCCAAATGATGAAGCGCTTAAGGCTATAAGCGAAATATGTTTAGAACTATGCGGCCGTGGAATCAAGTGGGTCTTGGATCCGGTTCTAGGTGATCATGGAAAGATATACGTCAGCGAAGGAAATATTGGGATTTATAAGAACATCCTGAAGTCTGGACTTGTGAGCGTGGTTACTCCGAATCAATTGGAATTGGAGGTATTGAGTGGTGTTAAGGTCCATGATCTAACAACGTTAAGATCAGCAATAAACACTTTCAATAATCTCTACAACATTGAGAACTTAGTTGTTACCAGTGTACAGCTTGATGATGACCCAAACTACTTGTATAGTGCTGGATCCACTCGTATCAGTGATGGAAGCTTCAGGTCGTTTTACTTCAGAGTGCTATCAATACCAGCAGCATTCTCAGGGTCCGGAGATTTATTCAGCGCCCTACTGACCAGTGCTGTATTCAAATACAATGAAAGATATGGTTCCACTGTGACCAACGAAACACAAATTCAACATCTCCCCTTGGCTTACGCGGTCAATGAAGTGTTGTCCGTTGTGGAAAAAGTGCTGCAATTGACATATGATTACGAAACAGAGCGGTACAAGCTCATTGGTGACCCTATCCCAGAAAAGCTCAAGATTAATGATTTGAAGCTAGTCCAAGGAAAGCAGTATTATCTCGAAGATATGGCTAATCATCGTGTATGCCCGCTATAGCCTCTACACTGAATAAAACGAAAGAAATTAATACTGCATTAAAACTTCATCTAACGCATATTGGTTTAACCAACGAAAATAAGCAGAGCCAACCAACCAAGCTCGAAGACATTGTAGAAACATTAAATAAGCATGGGCTCCAAGTTTGTTCAAGGTGATCCACAAGTGTTTCAGGCAATAGTACATGTGATCCAACCACCCCAGACGATCATGTTGTCAGAACCCTCGGAGTTTTCCTTTGGAGCTGCAGAAGATATAGTAGTTGGTTGCATTGTAAATGATCCTAGTTGATGAACTACAAGCCAGAAACCCCAGAAACATGGGTTCACCTGGCCCTTATATACCTGAAACCGGTATGAGACCAACGTTTGAGGATGTAAGTTTATCCACTCATTGATCTATCCGAATCCGGTAAGAAGTGAGACGGGTGCGAGTATTGATGTGGCTCAGTATGCATTTGCGTTGTACCAAGAGTAAAATTTTGATGCAAATAATGATTACCGCATCTGGTCATAACAATGAGATCGCCACACATAACACGACTAAACTCAGGAAGAACTACAAACCAATCTTGGAATTAGATATCAAAGGTGCATATACGACGCTGTGCGGTATGTGACATAGATGTATCTCATAAATCTCGTATCTGGCCCACTGCGGGTCATTGTGATTTGGGGTTTGTTAACATATGTACAATGTCCCTTGGGCTCTTTTCAGATTGCTGAGCTGGGACTTTGCTTTTGAGGCTCGACCTGAATACTTTCTTATACACAGGTTCATATCTAATGGCCTGATTGAATGCATCTAGCCATTGTGCCTCACTCGGTGGATCCATGTGAAGTTCTAATTCGGGATAGTGTTGAATCAATATGTCATAAACCCGCTTTGCGTTGTTTAGGGATGAATCATCATGTCTTGTAACTTTGAGGTCGATGCACAAGTCAAAAAAGGAATCTGGCTCTTTATTCAAGTCTACCCTTTGGAACCTCGAAACGAATCCACCCATGATACCTTTAACAAACTTTTCACCATCGGAGACAACTTTTATTGACTGATGTCTATCTCCTCTTGCGATAACTCTTCTCGTAGTTATATCCCATAGTTCTTTGGACCTCGAATCTACTTGAGCAAGATAATTCAAGCATACGAATTTTATATCAACCTTTTCGTCGAGATAATCAAGTCGAAGTTCATCGAAGTCTGTAAAGATCTGCTGCCTTTCACGGGACATATGGTTATTTCGATCCATCAACACTATGCTTTTCATTTTTAGCTGTTCGAGGCACCTCTTTATGAATACCTTTTTGGCATTCTTCCCACTAGGGATATCGTCGTTACTGATCACACTCATCTGTGTTTTCAATAAATGTTGAAGTATTAAAGCGGTTGTTGTTTTGCCGCATCCTATGGTTGCAACAGGTACTAGGACAACTTTCAGTTGTCTCACTGTACCAGCAAAGGAGTTCTGTTGTAAAGCCGCAGTCACCATAATCTTGAGTATAGTCCATGGGCTCAGACCAGTTGCATTTGTTGGCCGAGATGATCGAGTGCCCTCTCCCACTCAATCGCGAAAACGCACACATCTGATGTCGCAATCACCATGATTCACCAGTTGTGTCAAAGCTTTTGTGGGGAAATTTTACTCAATTCAGATACCTTTTGCACAAAGGTGGATGATGGTCCGAAAATCCTGATGATCAAACCAGAAGATGATAATCAAATTACAAGCATTCAGTATAATGTATATATTATACGTGCACAGGTGTATCCAGGATCGATTGTAGACATGTTAGAAATGGCACTTACCCTAGAATCTGTCGCCAATAGGGTTTCCCAATAAATTTAACAATGAAATATATGGCACAAACCATGAAGATTCTTGAGGACGAAAGATGATATATAAACATTGAACAAAAAATCGTGAAAATAGGTCTATGAGAATGCCATTAACAGTCGAGCAGAACTGAGAGCCCCCGAAACTCTAAGGAATCAAAGACACCAGGCTATCATTGTCACCCGATGATTCTCCGAAGTTTTTACTCCAAGGAATGAAAACTCCTCACGGAGGACCAACCAAAAGAGTTATTACATACCCACGGATTATAAGTGAGCCCGATAGTTTGAGAGTGAGCCACACAGATGGGTTATTGGATCAGATAGGGTACACACTGTATATGGATCCTGAATGATACGAGCTGACCGTAATTGATTTTTGTCTAGTAAGGCGTAAAGTGTGGTCTCATAGAATCAGATCGATTATCATAGGGAGGAGATTACACTAACACAAACCTTATGAGAACTCTAGCATTTTCAGTCCCTTTAAAGAAAGACCTTTTGGCATCAGTCGATGATCTTGAAGTCTTGTGATGCTACTGGGACCAATGCATTGCATTCTCTTGATTATATGGAGGTGTGTAGAAATTTTTTTGCAGCGATTCTTATCTATGGCGTATGATGTGTGTTCCATAAACACATCAGCAGAAAAATTGAAGCCCACCATGCGATTCTTCTCCTCAAAACTCAATTTATAATTCCATCCGGGTCAATGAAAAATGGGAAATTGTTCGTCGATTCCCTGACACTTATAGGGTCCAATCAAGATCCGCAAACATGACACCTTGTCATCGAATTTCCCCTGCGGAAGTCCGCTCCTTTTTTTTACCCCACACAACACAGTTGGCCAACACAAAAACTCTCTTTAGTTCGCTCCATCAATCTCCCGATACCATGAGTAATATTGGTGAACTCGATAAACAAAGAGCGGTAATGGCCTTAGTGGACCTGAATGCTCTGTAAATATATATATATATCTTTGAGGACCCACTGTACCTATTTCTGAATCGTATCATTAGCATAAAATAATGGCGTGGCTAAAGATACATAACCCTCTCAAGATCGAGGAAGATAGACCTACTCCAAGGCAGGTCTACAACTGGAAAGTGTACGTATCTGGCATTGTGCTTGCTTCCGCTGCTTTGGAAATTGGCTATGATTCAGGTTTCATCGGTGGTACAGTGGCCCTAGATTCTTTTAAAGATGAGTTTGGCTTGAACTCGATGTCAACTTCGCATGAAAAGTTTATCATTTCCAACATCATCTCTGTATTCCATGCTGGTTGCTTCTTCGGTTCCATCTTCTCATACTTCTTTACTCATTACTGGGGTCGTAAGTTTGGCCTAATTTTTTCTGCTGTTATCATGGCACTGGGTACGGTTCTCATGTTATTGTCTTCAAACTCAAGAGGCCTTATCCCAATGTACTTGGGTAGGACATTTACAGGTATAGGTGTTGGTGCGTCAACAGCTATTGTCCCTGTATATCTCGCAGAATTGGCACCCACTCCCATCCGTGGTCGTGTATCTGCTATGTATGAGATCGGCTGGAGAATCGGTGATACTACTGGGTTCTTTATCTCTTATGGTGTGTCACAGACAATCCCGCATGGATTTAAGCAATGGTACACTCCTTTTCTTGTGCAGCTTATCCCAGCTGTCATATATCTTGTTGGCGTGTTCTTCTTGATTGAATCTCCACGTTGGTTAGTAAAAATGGGCAGAGATGATCAAGCATTGAACAATTTGATATGGTTGAGGAATTTGGAAAAAGATGACGAATACGTTCAATGGGAGTACAAAAACATTAAAGAAGAGCTTGAACTGCAAAAAAAAAATGTCGGGTTGGATTTCTTCGATCCATTCAAAGAGCTTTTCAGAAAGCCGCATATCTTGAAGAGATTGGGTATCACAATCTCCCTTTACTTGTTCCAGAATCTCTACGGGATTCAGTCTATCAACTACTATTCCCCAACAATTTTCAAACAAGTTGGTGTCAAAACGACAAATACGAGCTTGTTTTCCACGGGTCTTTTCGGTGTTGATAAATTGATCAGTACTATCATCTGGGTGATCTTCGTCGTGGAACAGTTTGGAAGGAGAACAACACTGCTCTTCACCTCCCCTTTATGTGCCATTTGCTTCTTCTACATCGGTGGTTATGTCAAATTCAGTACGAGTGGACCAGAGGCGACTGCAGCTTTGGCATTGATCTACATCTGGTGCTTCTTCTTCATCATGGGTTGGTCTGGTACCCCATACATCGTAGGTGCTGAAGTCTTTGACAATAACATTAGAGGTGCTTGTCAAGCTATTAACTCCATGATGCTTTGGCTCGGTGTATTTATGATGACCCGATTTACCACGCAAATGATCACATCAATGAAGTATGGTATCTTTTTTTTCTTTGCTGCATTTGCTGTCCTTTCGATCCCATTTGTGTATTTCTTACTCCCAGAGACTAAAGGTATCCCATTGGAATATATGGATCGTTTGTTCTCCAAGCCGGCTTGGAGGGCTCATAAGGAACTTCTACAGGAGCTTGAAATCGAAAGGCAGGAAGGTGCAGTCGTTGGGATCATGGAAGAGAATATCCTTGAGAAGGAAATTACAGAGTGGACCGAAGACGCAAGCAGCTCTCCTCCAAAATCAAGTGTTTAATTTGTAAGTGATGTAATAGTTGCATTTTCAAATTTCAAGTTATGCCCATCATATTAAAATATGACTAGAAAATTGATCACAATAAGATTATCTATGACGTCATTAGAGGACAGACAACCAATTCTCTCACAGATGCTTGTGCTTCTGTGAAAAGCACCGAGCATTTAGTGAAAGACTTTTCCACGTTGTGGCTGTCGTTTTTATTGTGTCATCCCTGAGATGGCCTATGTGATCTTTCTATCTGTTATGTGGATTACGCATGGAACAGGTATTCAGTTCAGTTCCCCTGCGTCGATTTTTTCTGTCCAAGAAAAGGGACGAATTTGCAATCTTATCTCCTAGCCCTCAAGTCCTACTCTGGCGAACTCCTTTATCACCTTTTTATTTCAAAATTCACAGCCTAAATAGTAATATATTCTCTCTATTCCTCATCATTTTCCTGCCGTCTTGTAAAATCTTTGTACCTACAAAACGCACTTTAAAAGATACTGAATCATCTAATTATATACGTAGATCGATCAACGCACTACCCGTCAACAGTCATGTCCCAAAAAAAGAACGGGATTAAATCAAAAGGTTTGCAAAAAACAAATTTTTGAATTCTTGAAAGACAAAGCATATTCGCTTAGGGCAATTCCTTACTCTGTACTGCATTTATCACTCACTGTCAATAGTTACCAGGACTGTCGCTTCAAAGCTTTTTCTCGTTCTTTGGTTGTCCGTCCAAAGTTGAAAATTGAACCAGCATATAGGCACCAGCAATACGGTCAATCATGAGCGCTGGCACCCTCACTTTGCTCAGTTCTCCAGATCTTTTTGTCGAAGCTGCAAGGAATCCTTTTCAACTCGAAGAACTACGTGTCCAATTGCTTGAGCATCTCACACATCAACAATCGACTATCGAAGTGCTCAAGACAACAGCTACGCATAACAGAAAAGCATTAGCAGAAGTTGTCTCCCACTTGAGTCGAGTTGCTAATGGTGACTTCTCGTCCTTTCCCTCTATGGAGACCGATGAGCATGTTGACCCCATGATCCTTGAACTGCAGAGAACTTTCCGCCAGATGATGTGCCAAATCCGTCGCTATGCTAGTCAGGTCACCAAGATTGCAACAGAAGTTGCGCATGGTGAGCTAGGTGGCCAAGTTGAGTACACTAGCTCTAAAGGCGAATGGAGAGTACTGACTGATACCCTAAACACCATGGCACTCAACTTGACGAACCAGGTGAGAGAGATTGCAGATGTTGTGAGAGGTGTGGCAGATGGTGATCTCAGTAAGAAGATCAATGTCCATGCCCAAGGTGAGATCTTGGAGTTACAAAACATCATCAATACCATGGTGGAGCAATTGAAGACTTTCGCTTTTGAAGTTACGAGAGTCTCTAGGGAAACCGGTGTAGAAGGTAGACTTGGTGGTCAGGCTGTTGTCGTTGGCGCTGAAGGCATCTGGAAAGAGCTTACCGATAATGTCAACGCCATGGCTACAAATTTAACCAACCAAGTGAGAAATATTGCAAACGTCACAACAGCCGTTGCTAAGGGTGACTTGTCTAAGAAAGTCACTGCTGACTGTAAAGGTGAAATATTGGAGTTGAAGATCACAATCAATCAAATGGTGGACTCCCTACAAACATTCGCTATGGAAGTCACGTCCCTGGCTACTGATGTCGGTATCAAGGGTATTTTGGGTGGGCAAGCTGTGGTTAACGGCGTTGAAGGTGCGTGGAAAGATCTCACGGACAACGTCAATGCGATGGCTACGAATTTAACGAATCAAGTGCGTTCAATTGCTACTGTGACTACAGCTGTTGCTCACGGTGATTTATCGCAAAAGATTCATGTTGTTGCCCAAGGGGAGATCTTGGAACTGAAAAACACAATTAACAAAATGGTTGACTCTCTTCAAGTTTTTGTATCTGAAGTTACCCGTGTCGCAAAAGATGTCGGTGTTGAAGGTAAATTGGGGGTTCAAGCACAAGTCTCTGATGTTGATGGCTTATGGAAAGAAATAATAACTAATGTCAATGTCATGGCTGCCAATTTGACCTCTCAAGTGCGTGCATTTGCTCAGATCACCGCCGCTGCAACCGATGGTGATTTCACAAAGTTCATTACTGTTGAAGCGTCTGGTGAAATGGATACACTCAAGACCAAGATTAATCAGATGGTCTTCAACTTAAGAGAATCTATTCAGAGAAACACTGCTGCCAGAGAAGCTGCCGAGTTGGCTAACAGCGCCAAATCTGAATTTTTGGGGATCTTTTCTCATGAGTTGAGGACCCCGTTCAATGGTATCTTGAACTATATTCAGTTGACACTGGATACTGAACTCACCCAATACCAGCGTGAAATGTTGAGCACAGTTCATAACTTAGCAAATTCGTTGTTGACCATTATCGATGATATCCTTGATATCTCCAAAATTGAAGCAAATAGAATGACTATCGAAGAGGCTGACTTTTCACTACGAGGAACAGTATTTGGTGCATTGAAGACTCTTGCCGTTAAGTCAATCGAGAAACCGTTAGAGTTGCTCTATGAAGTTGATAACTCGTTCCCTGACTCCCTTGTCGGTGATTCTTTTAGATTGAGACAAGTCATCCTAAACCTGGTTGGCAACGCTATCAAATTTACTTCAAAGGGACATGTGAAGCTTATGGTCAAGAAAGTTGAATCCACCCTAGACGAAACAATTTCTACCACTGTCAAGGATACCAACTATGTGATCGGATCTGCTGATGTTAACATCAATCCACCTGAGAAGGTAAATCCATTGATGCTTGAGTTTTGTGTCGCTGATACTGGTATCGGGATTGCTCAGGATAAGCTTGACTTGATCTTTGAAACGTTCACTCAGGCTGATGGCTCTACTACAAGAAAGTTTGGTGGTACAGGTCTTGGATTGTCTATCTCAAAGAAATTGATCCATCTGATGGGTGGTGAAATATGGGTTACGTCCCAGTTCAGACAAGGCTCTAAATTCTACTTCACTATCTGTGTCTCTCCAGCTAAGGAGAATCCATCAAAAAGAGACGAAAGACTATTGACTTTCAATCTTCATCAAATCTTATTCATCTCCACAAGTCACTCTAGAGAGGAAACTGAACAGATCCGTAAAGACTTGCTTGAACTTAACTTGCGCCCAGCCGTTGTTCATGACATCAAAGAAGTTAGGGTTTCTGAACAAAGCAAATTCGACGTTATCATCATTGATTCTATTGAGACAGGAAAGTACCTCCGCGAACTCCCAGAGATCAAATACATCCCATTCGTCCTTCTCAACCATAAGATTCCGAAGTTGAACATGAGAGAGTGCCTTGATCTCGGTATCCAATCTCACGGTAACACACCTTGTTCTTTGATGGACCTTGCGGGCTACCTGAATCCAGCCTTGGAGTCTCGTATTGTTCCATCTGATGACAACACTCCACAGAATTATAGCATCCTATTGGCTGAAGACAATTTGGTCAATCAGAAACTTGCGGTGCGTATTCTTGAGAAGTATGGCCATGAGGTAGTTGTTGTGCAGAATGGTGAAGAAGCTATAGAAGAGGTTCAGAAGCGTAAGTACGACGTGGTTCTTATGGATGTTCAAATGCCAATCATGGGCGGATTTGAAGCAACTGAAAAGATTCGCAAGTGGGAGAAAGAGACTCATCCAATGAACCCAATCAGTGTCCGTGTCCCTATAATCGCGCTTACTGCACATGCGATGTTGGGTGACAGGGAAAGATGTTTACAGCACCAAATGGATGAATACATCTCTAAACCATTGAAGCCGAACCTCTTGATCCAAACTATTGCCAAGACGGTTCATCATCTCACCAAGTTAAAAGAACTGAGCGCTGCAAATCCTAAAGTGCAAGCTCTCATATCAAAGGACTAAGTAAGCTCATTTTACATAGGATTTATTTGTTGAAGTATTATTATTGTATCATGCCATGTTTTGAAGTTTTGTTATAAGATATTTTATAGAGCTGTTCCACGCATTTCATCTAAGAGGAGAAGATAAATTTGAAGGTGATTCCTGGCTCTTCAAATCTTTCTTCTGCAGTGCAGTAGACATAATGATCTGATCTCTCTGTTTGACACCGAGCTTCCATGCATCAGGTTTAAGTTCGTCGCCATCAACCCCAAAGCTTTTCAAGACAACCGACCCATGATCAAGGAAAAACGGCGGTTTAGATATACCAAGGATCTTTAAGACTTCATTGAAGATACTTTTCCTGCGAAACTTATCCTTTAAGGTCCTTTCCTTCTCGATTACGTCATTTAAAGCACGAGTCATGAGTTGACCCCTAAGTCCTTCGTCCTTTGGATAAACAGAAAGATAAATACCATCACAATTACCCTCCAACATGATGGAGAGTTTATCGTTTCTCCAGATATCAAATGGCGATTCACAGTCCCCAGAATACATAGGCCAGCTTATCATCTCAACCAGATCTTCAAACCATGATGTTCTTGGTTTTTCAAATCCGATCTCTACGCAGCCTTTCTTGTTTGCTCTTATAATGACTTCTTCGCACGCGGTTTGAAGAAGGTATAACGCCACAATAAACGAGTTGGCCAACGGGATAGGCTTATCGTTCACATCCTCGATCATAAAGATCCATGGAAACATCTCAATAATATAGCGGCATAACCCATACATCTCGCATTCAAGGAGCACTTCATCGATCAATCCGCTTCTCTTCGGGAGACCCCTTGTCATTAACACAAGCACGGCGACAAAATTGGTAAAGCGCTAAGGCGGTTAATTAGTCCAATGTCTCTTTAATCATGGTATAGACCATATTCAAGGTATCGTGCCATACTGTCAACAGTCTGATATTATCCCTGTAAACGGAGTTGTTGTCATTGATGGTCAATGGTAAGTGCAAGAGCTTGATAACCGATTCTTCATTCATCTTCAACAAGGCGATGCGACATTGGACCTCTGTTTCAAGACATGGTAATAAGCGCTTGAAGTCCACTTGGGAATTATCTTTGCAGAATTCAGTGGCTAGTTGTTTGAATGCCACATTATAATCTGAGGAAGTCTCCATGGCTATAGAACTGACGCGAAACACAATAAGGGAAGAAGGAATTTCGGGCAATCATAAGACCATTATACCAAAATTACAGCTAACCGCCGAGGACAAAAACGCTGTTTGGACACGAACATTGTCATTAAAGCAAAATTTAATTTTCCGCAAGAGGCAAGGAAATATAATAGAGCGTGGACAGTTGTCATGAGAAGACATCTCAATCACTGCTTGCACAACCTCTGCACCCACAGTTGATACACTCTTTAAATTTGATGTTCTCATTCTTCTCAAGAGTTGCCTTTGGAACACGGCAGATGCATGTCCCACCGTTATTATTTTCGGATCCTTGAATGCATTTGATACAACATAGGTTCTCATAACCTTGTTTCTTCCATTTGGCTATGAGATTGGCATCAGCGTATCTCTGTTTCAACAACCAGTCGTATAACTCTTTGGAAATGACTTTCTTGTTGTAGTACAATTCATAGATATACCTGGACTTTTGATGTGTAATACGGAAGATCTCCCATAAAGACTCGCTCTTCCGACCTGTCTTCTGCAGAGCTGCTGTCTGAACATCTTTCAATTTCTCTTCAAAAGTGTCTAATGTTGGTTTGAGGTCATCGAAGCCATCAGGTGCCTTTTTCGTTCGTGATGCCTTAGGCCTGACCATGCGTGTCCAATTCAGAAAATGATGAGTCTAAGAGTTTGGAAGGTCGCTTAAGTCCCGATTATCCAGGCAGGACCGGTTTATAATTGAGTGCGTAATTCAAGCACCAACCTCAAATTCAGTAATGTACGTATTACAAATGATAAAAATTTCAGTTCCAAGTGCCGCGACCACCAGTCGGCAAGAGATTCTGAACGCCGCCGTGCTGACTCCAGCCGTACATGTAGGACGTTGATAATCTGTCCAAAAAAAATTTCGACAGCAGCAGGATTCGAACCTGCGCGGGCAAAGCCCAGTAGATGACTTTAAAGAATTCGAGTCTCCCGCCTTAACCACTCGGCCATACTGTCAATATTGTGCATAAAATTGGTTTGATAATGTCCTATCATATTGATGGATATTGGCAGAGCACATAACCCCGAAAATCTTGAGCCCCCTTCGCTTTTAACAGCTCCATAACTATGAAGGAAATCAATATGGTGTTTATCTTCTAATGATGCTAGGCATCCAATTGTATCCCTTACACTAATATTGGTTCACCGAAATAACCGCTATTCCCGCTCATAATCCAGTAGCATAAAACGGCCTCGGTACTTCCATCATGCTCATACCATCAATCATGTCTAATTACAAATCAAAGTCCAAGATCCAAATCGCCTATAAATTCTAACCTCATCCCACTTGTCATTAACTCCATTTATATTTCTTTCTTGTATAGACCTTGAGCTTCATTGCACAACCTCGTCGAACTGTAATAACAGCATCAATGCCATTCAGAGAATCATTCACTCCTGTCCCACTTAAGGGCACAAATCTTTTTAAACCACTCCAAGTTGGCTCCATCACTTTGGACCACAGGGTTGTCCTATGCCCATTGACTCGTCTAAGAAACAATAATGGAGTACCAACTGAGTTGATGATTGAATATTACCGTCAACGCTCGTCGAAGAAGGGTTCTCTTTTGATCTCGGAAGGTACTTTCATCTCTCCTGGTGCTGGTGGCTACGACAGTGCTCCAGGAATCTATGCAGATGAGCAAGTTGAGAAATGGAAACCAATCTTCAAGGCTATCCATGATAACCAATCCTTCGTGTTTGTTCAGTTATGGGCGTTAGGTAGACAGTCCTTCCCTGGTGTGCTTGCTCGTGATGGTCTTAAGTTTGTCTCTGCCTCTGATGATTGTTACATGGATGAAGAGTCCAAACAGGCTGCTATCGAGAGCAATAATCCTCTTCATGGATTGACAAAGGATGAGATCAAGCAATACATTGCTGATTATGTCCATGCCGCCAAGAACTCTTTGAAGGCTGGTGCTGATGGTGTTGAGATTCACAGTGCCAACGGTTACATCCTTAATCAATTCCTCGATCCAAAAAGTAATTTGAGAACTGATGAATATGGTGGTTCGATTGAGAATAGATCCAGATTCGCATTGGAAGTGGTTGACGCATTGATTGAAGCCGTTGGTGCTGATAAAGTTGGTATTAGATTCTCTCCCTATGGCGTGTTTGGTTCCATGTCTGGTGTTGAAGAACCATCTATCGTCGCCCAGTATGCATATATTATCGGTGAACTCGAAAGACGTGCTAAAAGTGGTAAAAGATTGGCTTATATCCATGTTGTTGAACCAGCAGTGACCGATTTGAGATTAAGCGAAGGCGCAAGTGCCGTCGATGCCTCAAATGATTTCATCTATTCCATCTGGAACGGTGTTCTGATTAGAGCTGGTGAATATGGTACGCATCCAGATCGCGCTGAAGAAGATACCAGTAAGGGTCAAACTGCTTTGGGTTATGGTAGATTATTCATCTCCAACCCAGATTTGGCAGATCGTTTGTTCCACGGTTATAAATTGAACGAGTATGATCGTGCCACGTTCTATGGTCCAAATTCTGAGGGATACACTGACTATCCAACTTACGAGGAAGCCATCACTAAAGGATTTGCTGGTACAGCACTTAATGGTGATGTTCTTTCTTACAAGGAGGCGTTGAAGAAGGATGCTGAATAAATAATTAGATTATAGATAAAGTTATAAATAGATCTTCCAGAGAAATGTAGAAATGGCTTTATATTGTCCGCTGGAGTGTTCTTACTTGAAATGGGCTGTGGTTTTCTTGGGCTTAAGGCAAATCATCGAAGTCTATGGGAGTTGAGTAAAGAACTGGGTATGTAGTTGAGGCTTGGCGTAAGACATTTCTAGGAGAAATTCCTCCTATGAAACGCTTTCACTGTTGCATATATTGGAGGATGCAATTTGGATATTAGGCTTTAGCGGATTAACTGAGATAGATATGTACACCAACAACACATCGTACATTCTGGAGTGGTGTACACTGCGCTTCGCAGTTGGTCTTCGTAGTGTGTTTCATATATTATTCACCAATTACTCATCAATTACAACGCAAGGCGTCCTCCAAGAGCCTCCGAAATCTCCCATGTAACCTACTGCCCAGTGTTTATCAATCGTAATTGGGATGTTCTAAACTATGCTATGACTTGGAGTTGCCACACAAAGTTTTGACACCTTTTTCTAAATCAGGTTTAACGCCGGCATCTCCATCCAAGATAATGCACCGTGGTCCTGGTTATTATGCAACTCCCGTTCTGAACTTGACAATAAGAGTTTCAGTAAACACTAATGGTATAATTTGATCGCTAAAAATGTAGAGAAATTAAACTTGTAAAACATCCTTAAGTTTCGATTTTGAAGAGTGTTTGAATCTACCTGGAAGTTCGTTCTTTGATGTGTTGCGATAACGTACAGAAAGTCCGACTACAATATTCGCCGCAGATGCGCTATCAGTCATGTCTCTTGATTCAACATCAAATGGGTGTTTCAAGCCTTTGATTTCTACATGGCGCCATATCATCTCCGATAGAAACTTCAGTTATACCTTCTCATTTGGGTGACGTTAAACGCCGAAGCGCAAGTACATGTGTGGATCTTTGTGTCATGGCTAAAGCTCTGAGATTTTGCCAGGTGACGATTGAGACATGGTCAACTGAAAAGTCAACAACTAGAAACTAAATATTAGATATTCGATCAGATTCTGTCGGGTTTTCCTATATAAACGAGACTTAGATCCTTGGATTTTTCATTGTCCAACTTCTTGGTGATTCACGGGCCTCCCCTAGATATAAGCGCTAAGTGGCTGTCCTTGCCGCATTATGAATTTATCCCGCTACCGCTTAAATACACCTTGGCTTGAATGATTAACACGGTTAAGTCAAATATTTGCTCTCAATGCCACCATCAGTGTAATGAAATCAAATTCTACAGTAAAGAAATAAGCGCTTCCATTTTTTGCAGTCTTCCGCTAAGCGCCGTGGAAAACAACAAAAGAACCTCTACCCGAAACAAATATAGACCAAAATAGCATTAGAAAGAGGGTATCAAATCTATATGGAAGCAAAGTTGATTAATCATAATACCTCTTCCATATATGTGAAATTTACGATGGATTCTCGCTTGATATAAAAACCACTTAGACACCACATGCACTATAAAATAAGCTTAGAGCATCAAAGAACTTGGCAAAGAGCAAATTGGAGTAAATAGCCTCAGTTTCAAGGGATGTCTCTTAGACACGCTGATACTTACAGTAAAAGGGGCATCATACACTTTCTGATCAACCAATGCGAGGAAAAAAGCTGTTCAGGGAGCTATAAAAGCCGATGCCCCATTCTGGTAGACTTAAGCAAACTAGTTAGTTGCTGTTCATGAACTCAGAGGCTTACAATTTCTATGTTATCACTGTTGCAACATGTCATGACTCACAAGGTACCATGAATATACCTCATCCCCTTAATAGAGTAGCGGATATGGCCAATGTGGAGGAAATCATGGTGCTCAAAACGTTTCGTAGCACTTAGAAACTACTATGGAATTTTGATTCTCTATGGCCATAACTATATTTCTTGTCTGCGTGTTACTTATTATCTTCCTTTTCTCACCATTACTCACTTACCCTCCCCCCACCTTTGGTACAGTTACTTGGCCAGTGCAAAAGTCTCGAAATTTTTAAGGTCTCCGTCAGCCATGACGAAGAACCAGTAAAGGCATCGGAGGTTTATCTTGTAGAAACGATATGGTTTTTCCATCTCCATCTTACGATATTAATAATAACACTGTTTGTTCAAATCTTCTTTTGAATGGATGAACAGAACCTCGTAATGTCCCAATGCGTCTGGACTTCCCCCAGCCCCTTCCCGCAGCCTAGATGGTTTTTTCCGCCCAGAGGTTAAGAGACATGTAACCACACAAATCTGATTTATCGGATTTGAAAGTCTCCCTGCATATCGGATGGAGAAAAGTTTATATAAAAGAGCACTCATATCCCCTCTAGTGTGTATTTGGTGATCTTATGAGGATGTTTATATCGAATGGAATCATACAGCGGTATTGTTCAGACCGCCCGTGATGCTCTGCTGCTGCTAGAAGCATCACGTATAGGGCTCATCCCACGTATCAAACGTCGTCTCAAAGAGGCTCACCGAAGAAGTATCACACCTGGACAAGTGTTTATCTGGAATGAACGCGAAGCAAAGATGCGTCGCTGGACTGATGGCAGATCCTGGAGTGCTTCAAGGGTAACAGGTACCTTTCTCACTTATAGGGAGATGGAGACAAAAGAAGGGCTTGGTTCAAGTTATAAGTACAAGGCTGATGGACTAATAAAGCAAAGTTTTAGTATCACGACGACACAAGGCGATAAGCTTCACTTGATCTCATATACCACAACAAAGAGCTTTACTGCTTCGAGGTTCTTGAACAAGTGTCCTTCACAAGATCCAATTTTTGCCGATATCGAAATACCAAAGGAATTGTATCCGCAATTAGATCACTTGATGGGATCGCAGTTTACGAAAGCCAAATCTGTATCACCAAGATCTTCAGTATCAAAGGCCATTCCCTCCGCCCAATCACCGTCATCCTCACCAATCATTGCTGCTTCTCCACAATCACCAATTGCTTCACCTCATTACAGAAATGAAGCATCGAATACGCCGATAGTTCCGTTATTGACACTGCCTCCTATCTCAGTCGTTCCACGCTATGTGCCCGGTGCACAGCTCCATGCGTCAAGGTCGCATAGGTTGTACGATGATACAATAGCCCTGAGACATCTGGATAGACTATCTTTCAGATGAATTTGCTAATGAAATTGGGATTAAAGAGATTGGGAACGAAACGAATCTAATTTACAATGGTTATATGTTGATGTAGCATTTATCTTGCCCGGCCCTTGATGAAGGCTTACAACATTCCCGATATGACCTAATCGACATTCAACTGACACTCAATACACATTGGTTTCCCCAAGTTGTATTACTAAGACCACATACTTGATACTGTAACAGGGTGTGCATACCACCATGGTGCGTAGGGCTCTTTCTCTCTGTTTATAATGTCTCGAATACTGACGAGTGAACAGCGGGTCCTGAGTAGCGGATAGGTATTGACACTTGAGTAGGATAGCAATGGGTAAAATACTACTAACAAAATAGCAAGATGTTCATATAATAAAATGCGTGATCTGGAAATACTCACTTCTGAAATATTTATGGTACCACAAGGGATTCGTGATTGTATGGGTGTATATATTGATTGCATCAGGTTCAATTCCATAGGAGACCACAAACTGATGAGGCTTGACAATTTGAAGTTATTTACGAATATTACAAGGATAAATGACCAGCAACATCAATAAAAAGAAGAAATACTACTGTAAAGAGGTATAAACAGGGAGATTAGTAATAAAGATAAGGTTGAAATTGTGCCATAACTCGCTTGGAGTATCATCATAACAACATCACTCGTTAGGAGATTCTTTCACAAAGAGCCTATCGACCTCTTCAATTCTCAGCCCCTTTGTCTCTGGGACAGAGAGCCATACAAAGAGAGCACTGGCAGCAAGACAGCTAGCAAAGACGAAACCAAACTTATACCCGATATCAGCTGTGATGTAAGGAGTGAACAAAGAAATCAAAAAGTTACACAGCCAGTTACAGCTTGTGGCAACAGCCATGGCCATAGCACGCGTACGGACGTTATAAAGCTCAGAAACAACGACAAAGGCACCAGGGCCCCAAGTAGTCGCAAAGAAGAAGATGTAAACGCATGTGAACACAATCATCACAGCACCAACTGAAGTCTTTTCACCACCAGAACCATCAGAAAGAGCGAACGAACCCACACAGGTATATATGAACATACAGATGAACATACCAACACTGCCCATCAACAAACTGCTTTTACGGCCAAACTTCTCAACTGTATAGATGCCAAAAAAAGTTGACACGAAGTTCACAAGACCAAGGATTATTGCGGTGATATACGAATCAGAAAGACCGAGTGAAGAAAATAACGACGTACCATAATAGAAGAAGTAGTTGGCGCCACTGAATTGTTGGAACACCATGACACCCATACCAATGAGCAAACGTTTCCAGTTCTTTGGCTTGCCGGTAAAGACTTCATGCCACGGGGAGCCATTCTTAGCACATATGATCTGGTTATGATTCTCAACAATCTTACCGAATTCGTTCTGTACAAATTCACTGTCAACTGGAGTGTTGTTCAATATTGCAATAGATTGTTTGGCCTTTTCGTGCTTGTTCTTAGTGACATAGTATACAGCGGATTCGGGCATCATGAACAATCCAGCGAATATCAAAACAGACCACACGTGGCACAAGCATATAGGGACAATCCACTGACTGTTACCACTGAGGTGTACTTTAGCACCAAAATTTGTGATGTTACCCATCAAAATGCCAAAAGTGATCATAAGTTGATACAGAACAACCATAGCACCACGAATAGAGATAGGAGCAGACTCGGAGATGAACATTGGGGCAACAACACTAGAGGCACCAATAGCGAAACCAGTGACAACACGTCCAATCATGAACTGATACCATTTACCACTGAAAGTAGAAGTTTCTTGGATAATGACACCTGTGTTATATATGACAAGAGCGAGATACAGACAAATCTTCCTACCCCATTTATCTGCAGCTTTGCTCAAAGTCAAACCACCAACCGCACAGCCAGCGTTAAATACAGAAATGATCAATCCCACAATAAGGGAACTCATTGCCCATTGATTGTTGTAGTTCAGATAACCAAACTTTTCCTTAAAAGTTTCAAAATTGGTAATACCACCAATAGAGCCAACATCCCAACCAAAAATGAAACCAGAGAAGGCTGTTGCTAGGCAATAAGCAACAGACTTACGCAAGTCCCACAAGCTGATTCTCGAAGCAGCAATAGGAGCCTGTTCCTTTTCAGCGAAACCAGAGGCAGACGACTTGGCGGAGACCACATCAAGAGACTGTGTTAGGCACTTTGGGGAGAATGAACTATCAATAGACTTAGAATCAACTCCAGTGATAGAAGGCATATTGTATAACTTGAAATTAATAAAGAACAAAGAGGGAAAGACGAAAGGAATATGGCTCTTTTTATAAATAGGTGAGCATTATTGTTGTAACGGACTATAGCACCACGTCTCCGCAAAGAGAGAGAATAAACACTAAAAAATATAGCGCTGAGTGTCGATCATGTCATGTCCCATCGTCCAATTGTGTAGAAAGTGCTCACTGGTGCACATCCTTGCTGATCACCTACATCAATATGAACCAACTGAACAAAACAGACACATCCGTGCACCGACGGTTAGCAGCCCTTGCCAATTTCGTTAAGAACCACATTAAGGAACTTTTGCTACTTTCCTACTTATAATTGGAGGACTTTTGGTGAAAGAAAGAATAAGGAAAAGAAAAACAACGAGAAAGACTGATGTACAATGGGTCTTTACAATCCACGAGACACTGACTCAAGTTCATCTGCGAGCAACTCTGGACTGCCGATGGTTGGGAAGTCCACATTCTACCAGCGTCCAAGCTTTGGGTTGAAGATCTGGGGACCATTCGTTCCTGCTGCTGATAACCTAACGGCATTATACTCTCTCACCGCGTTACAGACTCTCATAGGTATTACAATGTTCCGTACGGTGCGCTTAAGATGGAAAGATACAAGTTTCTGGGGAAGAGTTACGAAAGTGGCAAATTTCACTGCTGGTACATATGTGCTGTTCAATTCCGGTCTTGAAGTGTCGCGGTTACTCTTACCGTATGATCCATGGTATGATGAAGCCAAGCGTGCCAGAGAGGATGCTGTTGCACATGGTAAGAAACCAAATTGGTGGTTTGGCCCATTTGATATGAAGCCAATGAACCTTGCCGAATGGAACAGCAAGATGGATCAGTGGATCCTCGACCAAGAAGAAAATCTTGATAGGCAATCTGTATCTCTTGTTGGTAGTCCTGAAATCAAGGCTGGATACTTGAAGATCAAAGAACTAAATACTTTTAGACAGAGTCAGATCTTGCAACAGTTGAACAATGGGAGCTTCAAGGATATCCTTCCAAACTATCAGCCGGATGGTCCAATCGAGAATGACAAACAGTCTTGCGTGATACCTGCGGGAATGGAACTGGAGAGCGACTTGGATCTTCTGGAAGTGTGGCATATGAATGATCCTTGGGAATCACTTGCTGATGATACCAACATTATGGTAAGGTTGATTCCATCCAGCTTGAGAACACCAGAGGATGAGAATGTCGAAAGCGTCGGTACTCGACTGTAGTAATAGAAATGTACATAGATAATACTGAAAATATGAAATCTTGCATCATCATCTTGAATTTTGTATGAGCTGTCCTCGGGCTTCAAACCATCTCATACCAAAATGGTCAAAATGAATTGGTTTCTCTCACCACCACACATTTCAGGACCGAAACACAAGCCAATGCTTCCTTTTGCGTGGATATTTGCCTTCATCTCGGTCTGTGCTGCTGTATGGGACGATGAGGCCTTTGAGGTGGACTGGGAACTCCCACAGGTCGGGAAGATCCACACCGTGTTGACCTCAAAGTTATCGGGGGATGTAGTATATGTCGTGAGTGAGGAAAACATCTTGGCAAGCCTCTACATGGGTGAGATTCAATGGCGTGTGATACTTGGTGGCGAAACTAAGGCAATTGAGATGGGTGAGAACATCGCAACTGCTGTTAACGGTGCCACTGGTTCCGTGTTTAGTATTTGGGACCTTGATGGCTTCCTAGTGAAGGAACTCGCAACGTTTGATGAAACAATTATCAACATTGCCAGACGTTCTTTGAATGAGACTGTCGTTGTGCTTCATAATGGTGATGTGATCCTAGTCGCAACGTCTGGTGAGCAAAAGAAGTTGGGCCATATAAGTGCAACTGATGCGGATATTCAAGTCTTTGACAATGGAAACTTTGTCATACACACCACTAACGGGGATCAGGCAAGCTATGCATTCTACAATGGATCAGATCTTGAAACTTCTAATTTCAAACTCTCCCTGTCTTCTGTTCGTGAACGTTACGGCTCTAAGATTGTCTATGAAACTGATGAGTTCTACACTATCCAAATCAACCAGAAGATCGGTAAAGCTTCCAAACCAGCCGCTATCGAGTCATTTGAGAAGTACATACCACTGAACGTTGGCTCCTTCTACGCCTTTGAGAGAGACCATAACATTGAAGTGTTCACTCTTGATGGCGACCGGCAATTCATTATCCCAAATGTGTTCAGGTACGACTTCAAATACACCAATGATGTGTTTGTCCTCTACACTGAATTCCATGCCAACATCATTGATGCTGATACTGGTGAGGAAATTATCAGTCATCCATTGGGGTCAACCAAATTGCCATTTGATAATATTGAAGCTATTCACACTACTACTGATGGTGTGGAAAGAATCAACACTCTTATTCAATATAGTAATGGTGTTTTGAAGTTCATTAGAAATTCCAACACCCATTGGGAAAAGGACTACTCGCTGTTTGGCATCACTGCTCATGCAATCGTTCATTTTGACGTTGAAACTCAACTCACTTCTGATGATCTTGTGTATGAAGAAGAGCAAAATCTTGTGACTGCATACCTCTTTAGATGGAAACGTCACATTTATGAACTCAGAGATCTCTATGAAAAGTTCTGGAAATTTGCAGAACTATGGGCCTCTGGTGAATGGTCTTTCCCTGATGCTGACAACAAGAGATATTTTGGGTTTGAGAAGTTATTGGTACTGGCCTCTAAAACTGGTCAAGTTGTAGCAATAAACACTTTTGATGGTAAGAGAATCTGGTCTTTTGATACTCAACAATCTGATATTTTGAAGATTGAAAACTTTGGCAATGAGCATATCTATGTCATAACGAAATCAGGTCCTCTATATATCCTTGAAGCCAATAGTGGTGAACTTGCTGTCAAGCAGAAATTGGTATCAGCTTCCTCAGTAACTAGACTGCAAGATGACTCTTTGCTTCTTGAGACGGAGGACGGCTTTGACATCGTGATTGGTGAGAACTCTGTGCCATCATTCACAGTGAAGCATGATGCCAAATCAATTAGAGGCGTCAGAGTTCATAACAAGAATACCCAGAAGATCTGGAGTTTCGAACCTTTGGAAGATGAGATTATTGTTGCCTATGCTGCCAAAAACTCCAATGAAGAAATTGCAAACATTGGCATTGTTCTCGGCAACAGAGATGTGCTATACAAGTATCTATACCCAAATATCGCAACTGTTGCTGTTATCAATAAGAGGACCAAGGTACTTTACATCAATATCATTGATACCTTGACTGGCGAGGTTTTACATTCCGCCTACCATGACTCAGACGTCCGGGGTGATTCTGTAAGTGCTGTCTTTGGTGAACATTGGGTTGTCTATACCTACTACAGCAACAAACCAACTCCAGAGCAAAAGGTCGTTGTTATAGATCTATTTGAATCTCTTACGCCTAACTTGAGACTCTCCAGTAATAACAGTTCGTCTTTCGAACAAAGATTCCCACCAGCTGTTTCTACACTTTCCTTCATAATTCCACAACGAGTGACCAGTCTTGGGCTCACGAAGAGTCGCTTTGGAGTCACGACCAAGGCTGTCATATTTGGACTCTCTAATGGTCAAATTTTGTTGGTCCCGAAGTTTGTGCTGAACTCTAGGCGTGTTGTTGGTCGTGACTTGACAACTGAAGAGAAGCAGGAATTCATGCTGCTACCATATGATCCCATCTTGAATCTTGACGATAAGACCGTGATCTCTCATAAGAGGCAAGTTCTATACCCAAAGGAAATTGTGACCATTGCTACGAATTTGGAGAGTACCGGCATTGTCTGTTCGTACGGTTTGGATATCTTCTGCACCAGGGTGGCGCCTTCTTCACAATTCGACAAGCTTACTTCAAGCTTTGATAAAGTGAAGTTAATCGCTAGTATTGCAGTGATGGCATTCCTGGTATATTTCCTGAGGCCAATAAGGGAAAGTAAACTACTTAAAAATCTCTGGGTCGTGGAACCCGTGAGAACATAGATACAAATATCTTAACAATGAACATCATTTAAAACGTGTCATTTTACTATTTTTTCTTAAGCTTTTTGGCCTTCTTCTTTGCAGCTTCTTCCGCTTGTCTTTTCTTCTTGGCAACGGCCAGTTCCTCCTGTGTCTTTGGTCTCACTTTGAAGAAACCGTCAAGTCTACCTTGTGCAGTCGTCTTCAGTCCCTTTTTCAGTCTTACAATACCAGCTTTGATCCTCTCTTCGGAGAATCCCTTCTCCTCTACCATAAATTTGATTAGACCTTCTTCGTCAGGATCCTTCCACTTCAACTCAACATTGTTAGCTGGGATGACTTCTGGTTCCAAGAAAAGTTTTCGTGCACCATCAAAAGGCCATTCCTCAGGCACTTTGTATTTAGAGTCTGGGTTTTCTTCAATGAACTTAATTACACCTTCGATAGTTCCGTGCTCTTTAATGAGCTTAAATGCAGTAACAGGACCAATACCTCTAATGGACTCGCAGTAATCACATCCGAGAAGGATGCAAAGATCAACGAATTGCTTCTGCTCCATTCCAAGGCCTTCAAGGACCTTTGCTACGTCGATCTCTTGAATAGGTTCCTTTCTCTGCTCTGAGAACGTCAAATGACGGAGAAGGTATGGCGTCTTGTAACAAAGCGTATCCATATCTTCTGATGCAGCAGCGTAGACTTTACCACCCTTCGCTAATTCAGCGCATTGTGCCTCTGCTTCGCATGGTGCATTGACATATGGGATACCCATAAGGTCTAAAAGCTTCTTAGCCTCTTCGTTCTGTTCTCTGGTGACTTTCACTGTTCTTCTTTCAAACTTCGCTATCTCTTCAGCAGTGCCAGACTCTTTCATGACTTCGATGTTCTTGTTGGCCTCTTCTCTTCTAGCAAGACGCTTCTCCAATTCACCCCCTTTCAAAACTGGTGGCTTACCATCAAAGACGTAACATGGCTTGATGGAATGATCAATCATTCTGAGAGTTCTGTAGAACATGCCCATCAAATGCGAAGTAGTCTCTCCGTCTTCATTGGTCAACTGCTGACCATCTTGCTGTCTCACGGCAATCAAGAACTGATACAAACACATGGAGGCGTCGATAGCGACTTTTCTACCAAAGAAGGTTTTGATGTCATTGGACTTTGACGCAAGAGGAGCTTGCTCTGTAAGCAGCTTATTGAGACCTTAGTCTTATGTTAGTCACTGATTCATAAAGCCCAAAGGGGTATCAGAAACGTACCTTTAATACCCATCGGTTCTTACATTATTTGAGAAATTCACGAGGTATGATGTGACGCGTTCAGCAGAACATTTCTCCTACCGCGTAAAGAGCGAAATCCGACTTGAGAAAAACGTGATCAATCACGTTTTTCTCAAGTCGGAATTAATCTTTTTTTTGCCCGACAGCGAAATTTATCAAATCAAAATCAAAACAGTGAAAGGCGAAAGGCAAAAGCCAACTGACGAAAAAGATTTGTAAGATCAGCAGGCAATTGCTTCTATGTTCCGCAGTTCTACTACAACAAGCGGCTTCGGTGGCTTCGGCAGCAACACTGGCTCCGCTTTTGGGGCGTCCAATACTGGTGGTAGCACTGGCTTCGGCACCTCGTCCCCATCAGGCGGTCTGTTTGGATCAAATAGTACCAACAACAACACAACTTCAGCATTTGGTACTGGATCCTCTAATGCATTTGGTTCCAAGCCTGCAAGCTCAGGTATATTTGGTGCTCCAACTACAAATAACGCTTCTCCATTCGGTGCCTCCAGCAATAATCCTTCTGGTGGTTTTGGTGGGTCATCTACCTTCGGATCGAACAATAACACTGCTGGTGGGTTGTTTGGCGCCAAGCCTGCTTCGTCTGGCTTTGGATCTTCTAATACGATGTTTGGTGGTCAAGCACAAACTACCTCCGCCTTTGGATCAAACACGAATACTGGATTTGGTGGTATGGGTACTACTCAGAATCAAGGTACTGCTGTTAAACCTTTTGAAGCTTTCACTGAAAAGGACGCCACATCAGGAACCAATTTTTATGAGAACATATCTTCTATGCCTGAATACAAGAATTACTCTTTTGAAGAATTGAGAATGCAGGATTATGAACAGGGAAGAAGATACGGCAGTCAACAGCCGCAATCGTCAGGTTTCGGTGCCTCTAATGCAGCATCTCCATTTGGTGCCACAAACAATGCTTCATCCGGGTTTGGCGCCTCGACTGGCTTTGGTGCTTCAACCACGAATACTTCTGGAGGTCTGTTCGGTAACAACAACAATAATAATGCTGCAGGTAGTTTTGGATCTACTTTCGGTACCAACAACAAGAGCAACCAAGCAGGAGGTTTATTTGGAACCACGAATACATCCACTGGCTTCGGTGCACCAAATCCTTCTGCAAGCTTTGGGTCGGGTTCAGCATTTGGTGCTGCTAAACCATCAGCATTTGGCTCGTCTAGTACTACGGGTGGCGGCATCTTTGGATCAACAAACAATAATGCCTCCACCTTTGGTGCTAACAACAATGCAAGTACCGGCAGTATGTTTGGTGCTTCAAACGCTCAGTCATCACCATTTGGTGCTAATGCCAATAACACCGGCGGTGGGTTGTTTGGTAACACCAATAACAGTGGTGGCTTTGGCTCGACCGCAAACACCAATGCAGGTGGTAGTTTGTTTGGATCTGCTAGTAACACCAATGCTGCCTTTGGTGGGAACAATGCTAGTCCTTTTGGTGCCAATAACCAATCTAAACCAGCCTTTGGATTCGGTACGAATATCAATGCTCCTGGCACAACATCTACTGGATTCGGTTTTGGCAATAACAGCGCTACCACTAACACCACCTCTGGAGGTCTGTTTGGTAGCAATGCTGGTAATACGAACGCTGGTAATATGTTTGGTAATCCATCCACCCCAGCCAACAATAATACGACCAATTTGTTCGGTGCTAACAAACCTGCGTCTGGCGGTCTGTTTGGTGCTAGTAACAATAACGCTGTATCTTCCGGTGGTCTATTTGGTAGCACTACAGCTGGTACAAGCAACACATCTGGTGGATTATTTGGTAATACTAGTAGCAATACCTCTGGAAGCCTGTTTGGTGCGAAACCGACTGGGACGACCACTGGATTTGGTGCTACAAACAACACTGCTCCGAGTGGTGGTCTCTTTGGTGCTAAACCGACAGCTACAGCTGGATTCAGTGGTTCCACTGCAGGTGGTGGATTATTCGGTAGTACCACGGGTGGTAACGCTTTAGGTGCCTCTGCTGCTCCATCTGGTGGACTGTTCGGCGGTGCCACTAACAACCCGTCTACATTGGGATCTAGTGGTGGTTTGTTTGGTAGTAAATCAGCTGGCACCACGGGTGCTCCTGGATTTGGTGCTTCCACTCCTGGTGGCGGTCTTTTTGGTAACAGCAATAGTGCCACAGCACAACCATCTACGGGTGGTCTCTTTGGCAGTAATACCAATGCCCAAGCGAAGCCATCACTATTCGGCAGCAGCTTGGGTGCTTCAAACATAACTTCAGGAGGTGGATTATTTGGTCAATCACAGACACAGCAACAAGCACAACAGGGAGGTGTCTTCGGTCAACAGCAGCAACTGCAACAGCCTGGTCAAACATATCAGTTTGTCGCTACATTGGATTCTAATCCATATGGTAACAACCCATTGTTTAATAACGGTGGTATCAATGTTCCCCTACAGAGTGCTGCTACACCTGTGAATGCATTGGCCATTGCAAAACCAGTCACTGCTGAGGCTAAACAACCAACCTTAACAAGTGCTTATAGATTAGCACCAAAGCCATTGTTTGTGGCAACTAATGGTAAGAAGAGTTCACCAGCTGGTAGTCCAAAACTGACGGCTCCAACAAAAGTCCTGGCTTCATCATCCAAGGCTAACTCTAATCTATTAAACAGTGCTACAGATGAGGCGCTGTTGAGTGATTTCATGATCACTAACGGATCAAAGATAAATAAAACTTTGTTCAATGCTACACCAAAGAAGACTATTCTTGGCGTTGATGAGGAAAAGGAGAAATCTCCATTGAAGATTGAGGAGAGTAAGACCAGCTTAGAAGAGAATGGATTACCGAGCCCTATTGAAGCCAAGGTTATCCCGCCTACTCGAGAAGAAGACACATCTTTTGTCGATGAGGATGGCTATTGGATGTCGCCATCATTGGATGAATTGGAGAATATGTCACTCTTGGAGCTTCGTAAGGTCTCTGGCTTCTCTGTTGGCCGTAAAGGATTCGGTAAGATAGAGTTCCTCGATGATGTTGACCTGACCACCATGGGGTCCCTTGCTGCTATTCCAGGTGGTATTATTGTGTTTTTGAGACAATCATGTGTTGTTTATCCACTAGATGTGATGGAGGCTCCTCCACAGGGTGAAGGATTGAATGTTTCCGCTAAGATCTCACTAGAAGGTTGTTTCCCATTGGCTAAGGACACAAGAAAGCCAATCAAGGATGTGTCACACGCTTTGTATAAGAAACATTTGGCCAGATTACAGAACCAGCCAGGCACCAAATTTGTGTCCTATGACTCAAAGACTGGTACTTGGACATTTATGGTGGAGAACACTGTTGCATGAGAGAATGGTTGTTTTGGAAGTATATAACAGTATAATGCATTTGGAGTTTGAGGAAAGGTCTATAAGATGTACAAAGGTCAAGGTTATCTGTATGATAAACCTGCCACCCAATCTGTTCAACGGTCACCATGATAAAAATTTCGTCATACCGATCGGCAAAGGCTATCAGGAACCGGCGCAATTCTACAGAGATGAACCGGAAGAAAAGCCCGATCATCATAAAAAGGCTCGTTGCGGTTGGACAGCGATGATGGCGGATCGATTAGAGCGGAACGAACTAGATCGGCATTTTACTGCATGGACTGAATATTCCAAGCTCTGTAGGATACAACCGTAACTTCGATCTATTCCATTGACAATCCGTTCTTGTTGTTTAGTTCCCTGGCATCTTCGGTTCCAAGCAGCCCAACGCCCAAAACGGAAGCGTTTTTGCCGGAAACAGCACCAGCACCAGCGCCTTTTTCGCCCCATGCAACACCAAAGTATTTTTTTTTTCGTTTGGTACGTTTTTTCGCTATTTGGTGAGGAAATTTCTGCTGTTTGGGAGTTTGCCGTTTTCCCATTTAAAAGGTGCCCGTTATCCGCAAAAATCCTCTTTGTTCCCTTCCTCTTTTAAAAAGGAATCCCCAAATTTCAATACCCCCTTCCTTCTTAATAGAGTCGCAATGCTTCCAGCCGGTGTTATTCTTGTCTTCGTCCTCATTGGCCTTGTCGGTGAGTAATTCCACCCTTATCCTTGTTTATTCACCGAGGGTACTAACGCAGCCACTAGGTCTTGCTATCTTCACCATCCAAGTGTTGAAGTTCTTCAACAAGAGAAAAGCTGCTTTGCAACAATTCTAAGCATGCTATGAGTATGCCATAAATTGGGGATCTATTTTGCTTTTCTAAGTTAATTATTTTTTGTTTTGAAAGCTGGTTTTGATGATATATTATTGTTGCTATATGGAAAAAGATGGGTAGGGCACTGGGTGTCCTTGTTGTTGAAACTATATTTGAAAGTCGTCTATCCAATGTAACTTGATTCTATTTTGTCAGAGCTTCTTTTCTTGTCTTGTTGTCGTACTTTTCATTATCCTTTGCTGGAAGCTTCATATAACGTTGTTTCTTCGCAATCTTCTTTTTTGGCTGACTTGTGGATAAATTAATACTAATATCTAAAGTATTGCACGTAGATCTTATCGTATCGCCATCTCTATGCTACAATTGACCCAATGACACTGTATTTGACGTGTTGTCTCGACGGAACTTCAGACCCAGGTGGGCAACGGCTCATGATTGGCTGTTGCGCTTATGATGACCGAATATGGCAGATTTGGCATAAATTCTTGAAGGCCTTGCGCCAAGTTTCATTGACCCATCCGTCCTTGTTTGTGCTTACGCCAATTAGTACCACTGGCTTCCCTTTCTGTTACATTCTCCCGCCAATTGACACCAATGACTCCCCACATCGGCCCGGAAAGTCACTGGCGCGGCGTCTCTTACCTTTTGCAGATACATCTGCGCCATTTTCTTCGCCGAAAGCAGCAACCCATCTGATAAATTTTTGCGCTCCCGTTCTTCTTCAAGTTTCTTTCCCTTTTCCACCAATTTTTCCCCTTTTTTGCCCACCCACCAAAACAACAACATCGTGAAGTGTTGTTTGTAACAATCAATTGGGACGAGATAAAGCAAGTGAGTTATCTTTATGAGTATGAAGTTCAATGGCACTCGTGGTTTACTTGATCTGGTGATATATTTAAGGGGTTTTTTTTTAGCCCTCTAGAAGTTATGGATGTTGTTTTGATCGTGAAAACGGCCGACTACCCCATTGGGAAGATGACGACAAAGACAAAGCTGATGAGTGTTAAGAGAAGAGTTCTTTTGAACGACCAGTCGCTATGGTGAATATAAAGCTTGATCTTTTCCGCGCCGTCTCTGCTTAACTTTGATGCGTTGTTTGCTATTGCTTCGGTGGCAAAGGGGTTACAGACGGTATTAACGAGAGTTCGCATATTACGCGTCACGGTGTCAGCTGTCAACATCATCATTTTCAACAGTTAACTAACATAGATGAGCAGAATGTCTGAGATAACAGATCCAAAGCTCGACGGTGAAGTTCAAGAGGACCTCGTTGACCACAGCTTACAAGGGAACCCTGGCCAAGGTCCTGACGATTTAGAAGATGATGACGATGGTAAGCCAACCACTAGAGAGAGAAGAAAGATTGAAATCAGATTCATCCAAGATAAATCCAGACGTCACATCACATTCTCAAAGAGAAAGGCTGGTATCATGAAGAAGGCATACGAATTGTCCGTCTTGACTGGAACTCAAGTGCTTTTGCTCGTTGTCTCCGAAACTGGATTGGTCTACACTTTCACTACACCAAAGTTGCAACCTTTGGTTACCAAACCAGAAGGTAAAAACTTGATCCAGGCTTGTCTGAATGCTCCTGAAGAGGCTGCTGAAGAGGAGGAAGCTTCAACTCCAACCGCTGCCCAACAACAGGCTTCTCAACAGCAAGCTACTCCACAACAACAGGTACAACAGGCACAACAAAGTGGTAATCGACCTCCAGCTGGATCTGGTGGCTATCCACAACAAGGAGGTATCCAAAACATCCCTCAGAACTCTGGTTATTTGAACCCGGAACAAACTGCAGTTTACCAAACCTACTTTGGAGGCATCAACCAACAGGGTCAATTCTGAGTCCTCTTTAACGATATGGCTATAGATTCAGTCGTGTTTCTGATGTTATATACACGTTGGTTTTGTAAATTATGGTTATGGTTGTGTTTTGTCTTCTAAATTACGTGTCTCCTTGTCTTATCTTCTATGTGTTTTGAAGTTGATGTTGAGAAATTTTCCATCTCCGGATTCTCTTATCTTCACTATATCTTAGGGAACTTCTTCCAATGATCTTTCTAAAAAGGTGTCATATTATCGTTGAAGAGAGGCTTCTTCTTGGTTGTTTTTATATGCGTTTTTGCTATTTTTATATCTTTTTATCCATTATGCTGCTCTGTTGATGAACTCGTACCGTCAATCAGGCTATCATTGTATAATTCACCTATAATTTTTTTCTAAGCTTTGATTGAATATTGAATCTGATCGGTTTGTAGTTTTTTTTAATCACTTAAGTCTCAATGTCTCCTAGTCGCGTTTTTCAAAAGTGGGAACATTAGGACCGCGTCTGCTAACCAATTGAACAAGAACAACAACAGCCCAATAACTCTAATTCAAGGAGATGTCTCAAGATAATTCAGGTTCCGAAACTTTCCAGACGAATGATGACTCGATTGTATCTGAGACTACTACTCCAGCTGCTGAGAGTGACTATGGTGACTTCCCTCCTGGTACTATTGTGTTGGCAAAATTAAAGTCCTTCCCGCCATGGCCCGCTATTGTGATCCCTTTCGAATTGATCCCTGAGGGAGTTCTATCTTCAAAGCCAAAGAATCCACCACGCTCATCATCAACACGCTCTAAGCGTAGATCTGCACATCAGAAGGGAATTGACCCAAGATTATGGTGTGTGCGGTTTTTAAGAGATGACACATTTATGTGGGCGACCGCGAGTGATATATCTCTCTTGACCAAGGAACAAATAGAACAGTTTCTGAAGTCTAAGAAAGCCAAGAAGGTTATCCGTGGGGCATATGAGATGGCATTGGATCCTCCTGATGTGGAAGAATTCATCATCTACGGAAGTGATGGGAAGCCAATGGAGATCGACAATGAGGCAGATGATGCAGATTTTGAAGAAGAATCCGGTAACGGATTTGATGATGAGGATGAAGATATGATTGACGAGGAGGAAGATGATGAAGATGAAGACCTTGAAGATGAAGATCTTGAAGTTGAGGATATCAAGAAGAGAAAGAGAAAGCATTCTAAGAAATCATCGCCGAAGAAGAAATCTAAGATTTCAAAGCCAAAGGCACATGTTAAGAGAGGTAAGAGAATTACCCAAATATCTGTGAGAGAGCCAGATACTTCTTCAGATGAAGATTGGGATGTGGATAATGACGGTGACGACCCTGTAGCCGTGGATGTTTTGACGTCAGATGAAATCAGTGCAATAATCAAGAAAACACAACCTATCTTCATGAAAGCTAAGCTGCTATTGCAGAAGGCTTTCCTATCGGGAAAGGAGATTGATAATAACCTGAAGCCTGTGATCACCACCACTGAATCTCTGGAAAAGATTTATTCTCCACATCTCGGTATCGTGAAGCAAACAGGATTACATAAAGTCCTGTTTGACATCTTGAAAAGACCAGATCTAACAACAAGAGACTTGAAAAAGATAAGAAACAGGTTGGAAGACCTGGTTCAAGTATGGTTTGATGTCAAGATTGATACTGATGAAGCTTGGGATTTTATTGATAGAGATGAAGAGTCAGTAGATACCACTGATATCAAGACGGAAACCAGTACAGTGGAGCTTGAAGATAACACTAGAACTAGTGAATCTGAATGAAGGTAATAGGCTTTGGGTACTTGATCGAAGGGTCATAGTCACAATCAAAATGGATTCGAGAGTCATTGAAATTAAAATTCTTTGTACTATTCTATAATATATATGTAGATACGCAATGTACTGTTCATATTGCTGATCTTAAATGGCATGAATACGCTCATTATACATAAAAATAACATGAAATCTTACTGATGATACACTCCTCACATTCCACCGTGACGATGTTCGTCAAAAATATTAAAAACAATGCGAGTTCTGTGGATTGAACACAGGACCTCATGATCTTCAGTCATGCGCTCTCCCGACTGAGCTAAACCCGCAGATTTTGAAATGTCACTTCAAGCTTTATTATTGAACTCACAATTTCTGACTTTGCTGTTTCGCACATCACTAATATACATGTGATACTCATTACAATCTACGTAAATGATGTAAGATTCATTAATTTTGACATAGAGCAGATATTCAGCTATCAATATCAAGTTTTCTAAACTCCGGCTGCTCTTCTTCTGCCACAGGATCTGTTTCAGAGCCGTCATCAACACCATCATGTTCTCTCGGTGTCATGTCTTCATCAGAATTATCATTAGCTTCAGCGGACCGAAATTGATAGCTCTTATGGGATCTTGACTTGATCAGAGTATTGGCGTTCATCAAATACGAGTTCGTACTAAGGACTCTGGTACCAGCTGTCTTAATTAATGGATACTGTTCCTCATCTGGGAGGTTCGAGAATGTGGAAGCATTCATAATGGATTGAAGCTTATCTGTACTGATCTTCAAAAGCTTCTCGGAGAGCTCTTCATACTCCTTGTGGAGTTGCCTCAAATCATTGTAACGACTGGAATATGTCTCATTCAAACACTCCAACCTTGTGGTGAGCTTAGTATGTTGCTGACTCAGATCTACCATATTGTCTTGGATATACAACTTGGCTTGCATCTCAGATATCTGTCCCTTAAGACAGGCTATTTCCTTATCTTTCAATGATAGCTCCAAATCTTTCTTCTCCAAAGAGATTTTCAAGTTTTCATCAAAAGACGCTTCTATGTTGTTCCTGACCTCTCGTATAGACTGAAGAACTTCAGCTTGCTTCGATTCAACTAATTCATTCATCTTTCCCAATGACATCTCTATGCCCGAAATCTTCTCTCCAAGTAATTCCTTATGTGATGTAAGAATCTGCCCAAGAATTGTCTCAACACGTGATGAAAGGCCGGGCATGAGATTGGAAATCTCAGATAGCATTAATTCCTTCATTGATTCAAAATCAGCACTTCGAACATGGTTGGTCAGGAGAATTGCTAAATTCTTGTTCGAGTTTTCATGTTGGACATTCATAGACTGTGAAAGATCATTCAACTTCTGAGTCAAGAACACTTTAAGAGCCTCTATATCCTGAGCGCTCTCGAATACTTCCTGAATTGAATCAACTTTAGAAAATATGCTCCTATGTCCCTCCTTCATTGACTCGATGATCTTTTTTGTATCAAAGTCTTCCACCGCACTCAGGAGGCCCTCCAAAGTTGCCTTCACCTCCTCTTGGGATCCAGTTATCGTCTCTTTCAATTCACCATGGTTTAAGCTCTGAGCAATCTTTAAAGTCTGTATGAGTTGTTCTATGTCTTCACGACTTGACTGATTCGAAGCGATAACGGAAAGCTGGTCCCTAACAGCATTCAACTCCTCTATCACGTTGTCTTGCTTGTCAGAAGGATTATTATGAAGTTCGAGAAGCTTGGAGATTATTTCGCTTTTGATATTATCAATTCCAGAGAGCTTCTTAGTGACAGGTTCCAAAGATTTAGTGAAGATCTCGTGAATCTTCTCTTGCATGATCTGGTTCTCCGAATCTGATTGCGAGGCAACACTTTCAAGTAAATCTTTCAAACGATTGTTATTGTTAGATGATCTATCATTCAAACTCTCAAGGTCTATTTGAGTATGTTTCACTGAGGTATCTATGCTCTGTAACAAACCTTTAATACTCCCTTGTGACTCCACAAGTTTCTGCAACTGAAACTCAATTTCACCTGTATCTAAAGATGGCAACTGGAATTTACCTATAGGTGAACCATTAGAAACCTTATTCGGTGAATTCTTAGTAGAACGAAGCATCTGAGGCGACAATGGCAAAGGAGGCGGATTTCTCATTGGGTCGTTACTATCCCACATACTCTTCTGTGACGGCGACATCATCTCATTGGAGTTTCTGCGACGCAATGGGGACACAAGTGGACCCAAGTTCTCCTTGGATAGGCTATCCTCAACTTCGTCCATCTCAATTTTAAGTCTGTTTTTTCAGCACACCTTGACTAGCACTTAGCCGCCATATAAAAAGAGAGAAACACATGAAGAGAACATAAAATGTAAACAATCACGAATTCCGAGGGCTTCTTACATAACAAACCGAGATCTCTACGGCGTAAATTTCATAACTCTTAGCGAAATTCTCAGCACAGAAATTTTCGTGAAAAATTGGACGCACTTTTCACAATTTTCACCAGGACAGGGAAAGAGTGTAAGAGCCTGAATAGTTCACACAGAAATCAGTAAAGATGGCTAAGTTCTTGAAGTCTGGCAAAGTTGGTATGTAACCCTAGAAGAGTTTTACAAGTGCCTGCGATTTCAGAAAAGGGTTCTCATCATGGGGCGCTATTTGTGGAACCTTGCATTCGCAATCTTCCACTACAGACAATTCGATAGAAAAAACGATACGGTTAGACAATTTATCTGTTATGATTTCCCACTTGAAATGGATTTATGATTACTCTTGAAGTTCTGAAGTTATGTTGAATTAAATGATATAATGTTGAAATTGAAAGCAACCCCAAAAGGTGAAAATGAAGAAATAAGCCACAGTGGTGAACACTAAATTCGCCGGTATGGATAAAGCATACGCGTTACATCTTAATTTCGAGACCAGCACCCTATGAACCCTTCTGATTCGCCCTCTAACAGCCCCTGTGAATTTTGAATCTAACATTTCATTATAGCCATTGTCGTGCGTGGTCGTTACGCCGGTAAGAAGGTTGTGATCGTCAAGGCTCACGACGAAGGTTCCAAGGCCCACCAATTCCCACATGCTCTTGTTGCCGGTGTCGAGAGATACCCAACCAAGGTCGGCAAGTCTGCTGGTGCCAAGAAGACAGCTAAGAGATCCAAGGTCAAGCCATTCATCAAGGCCATCAACTACAACCACTTGTTGCCAACTCGTTACACTGTTGAGATTGAGGACTTCAAGACCGCTGTCTCCACTGAGACTTTCGAGGAGCCAACCCAGAGAGAAGAAGCTAAGAAGGTTATCAAGAAGGCTTTCGAGGACAGATACCAAGCTGGTAAGAACAAGTGGTTCTTCACTAAGTTGAACTTCTAAACTCTTTATAGCATTCTGGTTTGAAAAAAGGTTCTGTTAAAAGGTTTGAACTTTCAGATGTAGACAAATGTTGATGTAACCTGTAATGATACATCACATGGCGCTTTCCTTCCTTGTGAACCCTAGCAAGTTCGCCTCAACGGAAACCGAGCTTACGATATACTTAGTATTCATGTTCAAGAACCTGATTTTTCTGTGATATGATTATTATTCTCCAAGCAAAAGGATTATGAAGACTTTCAGAACCTAATTTCTGAATTTTTTTTGTGTTTTTCTTGTTTTCTACTAAATCGTAAAGTTCTACAGCAATGCATAACCCTTTTTGGAAGTTCATCTGTGGAAAAAATGGTAAATAACAAAAAAAAATCTTTAGAAATAATCCAGATATGGGCGATATAGAGCACTCATCCACAATACTCTTACTGTGCTTGAAGCAGTCACTCTTGGATACCGGACTGAGCTTATTTTTTATCAGGCATTGTCTGCCAGCAAATCGCCATAGATCGCGTATTCAAGACTGGATTTTGAAAACAACGACAGCTCAAACAACCCAGGACCAGAGCTCAAAATAGATCTTAGAACATCCACAATGCTCACTAAGAGGGGAATGAATACGCTCTCTCAAAAACTCGTGCGTTCATGCAGCACTTCATCAATTGAGAAACTTGTCTTGAAGAAGCCGTCTTTTGACATTAAGAGCTTGGTAAGTAAACTCGATACTATTGTTGAAACCTCCAAGAGAAGAGAGCTCCCCGACGCTGCAATCTCAAAAATCTCCACTCTAGGGCTTGGCTACCAAGAATACAAAGAGCTTCAACAGTCTTTGAATGAGTTGTTGAAACAGAAGAATACAATACAGCGTAAGATCAAAGAGGTTATGAAGTTCAAAGGGGACATAACAGAATTGAAGAATTCACAGATAGAGAACAGGGAGAAGGAGAAACTCATCTCTCAAGAACTAAGGGCCAAAGAATCACATTTGTATAGTATACTTGAACTTATCCCAAATGATGCCGACCCATCAGTTATGGAGAAAGAAGACATTGTTCAATGGCTGAACCCGTTGGAGATATATAATGCCAACAATAAGGTTGAGCACGACAAGATCGGTGTCAATCTTGGCATCATTGACCTCAAGTCTGCTGCAACTGTGAGTGGATCTTCATGGTACTACCTCGTGGGTGATGGTGCCCTTTTGGAACAGGCACTTATCCAATATGCTCTCAAAGTTGCAAGAAAGCATGGGTTCAATACGGTACTACCACCTTCCATTGTAAGGAATGAGGTTGCAGATGCATGTGGATTCAAACCAAGGGATCAGAACAATGAGGTTCAGACGTATCAGTTGGTCAATGGTGATTTGTGTCTCACTGGCACTGCTGAAATTCCTCTCGCAGGATTGGCTATTAACAAGACATTCGAGGAAGATAATTTGCCATTGAAGGTTGTTGGCCTAAGCAGAAGCTACAGAGCTGAGGCAGGTGCGAGAGGTAAGGATACTAAGGGGTTGTACCGTGTTCACGAGTTTACTAAGGTCGAGCTTTTCGTTTGGGCTACAGAGAAGCAATCCAGCGCTGAATTGGAGAAGCTAAGATCATTTCAGGAGGATCTTATCTCTTCCCTTGGACTGAGCGCCAAGGTGATAAACATGCCATATAATGATCTCGGTGCCCCTGCTTTTAAGAAGTACGATATCGAGGCTTGGATGCCTGGTCGTGAGGCGTTTGGGGAGGTCACATCCGCGTCCAACTGTACTGATTTTCAATCCAGAAGACTCCAAACCAAGTATAAGAGCTTAGAAGATGGTAAGAACCACTTTGTACACACTCTCAACGGTACAGCTGTCGCTGTTCCGAGAGTTATTGTGGCTATCATTGAGAATTTCTACGATGCAGAGAAGCACCATATCGCCATTCCAAAAGTTCTTCAACCTTACATGGATGACAAAGAGTTCATAATAGCACAAAAAAATCCATTCAGTTGAATGGGTTCAGAGCAAAAGTGTAAATAGATTTTATTCCGTAATTAACATCATATGGTTGTAGGGTTATGGTTCGTGTGCTCATCGGTCTGCCCAAACCGTCGCGGATCAGTAACAGAAAATTACAGACTTTACAAGTCCTCCTTGAAGGCCAGGAACCAAAGACACAGCATATTAATTGAGAAGAAAGAGAACGCCTCGTTGTATTTTGTGAAGCTGTATTGGTCAAAGCTATTTACTTGATATTTGAACAGTGCGTACCTTATTTTTGTTTCTCTTCATTGCTCTTGTTTGCCATCTTGAGTGTTTGCCCGAGAGAGAACCAAACAGAGAGGCGTTATATTTATTCCTGATCTCTTTCACTTCATAAGCTGTTTCCTCTGTGAGGACATCCATCCATTCATACTCGTTGGTCTGTTAGTACTGACAACCCACGTTGCTAGTACTGGAAGATGGTGATCACAAAGAGAGAAGAGAAATTCCTGAATGAGGTTTCAAAGCCTTTGAAGGCTTTGGAAGAGAAGATTGTTAATAGTCCAGAGAAGGAATTACCCAATATTTTGAATGATAACCTTCAATGGAATACATCAAAAGGTAATCTTCTGAATTGGGTTGGCGTTTTGAACAAATTTGACACAATCTTGGAAAGTATTACTACTAAGTACGACTTAACAAAAGAGTTCTGTAAGCCTCAAGAAATCTCACTCGAGGATACAACAATCATTTGTGCTATTCTTGACTTCACATATATGCTATTGGACAACTGTGTGAATCGTTCCATCTATTCCACTTCCCATAGATTGTATGACTTGCTGAACTCTCCAACCATCCCAATTGCTATCCGAGTACTTCAGTGTTTCGTGGTTCTTGGTAGGAGGTTCATTAATCAAAGACCTAACGCTTTCATCGGACAAAGAAAGGTGTCTGAGAGAATTTATTCATTGAGTGTCTTCCTTCCAGCTTCTACCTTGACCGCTAATACAGGATCAAGCGAAAGCCTTTCATTGATCGATTTCATCAAGGAGAACCCACAGACACCAAAGAAGTGGAAGGGTCTGGAATATGTGTTCTATCCAAATGAAGTTTTAAAACTAGAAGAAAGCAACATCGAAAACTCACCATCTATTAGACGAGTTAGAAATGTGCAGACTCCATCCCCAAGAAAGAAGAAAGGAGCATCTTCTAAGGTGGTCCGAGGAGAGAAGGTCGAGACTTTCATAATCCCGGATCATGATGTTCGCAAGTTGACTCTCCAGCAGATGTTCGATAGGGGTATTGAGAGAATTCCTGAGAAATTATGGTTGAAGTTTTCTTACAGAGCCATCATGGCCAAGGCGTTTAATGCAAACTCTTATGAAAACATCAGACTGAGACAGGACTTGGTCATCTTGAAGGCATTGAGCATTGCTTTCCTTGTGATGATTAACAGGGAACTTGAAGTGACTTCAAGAATCTTCGAGGCCGATCCTACTCTTTTGAGTTGCTTGATTGATTTAATTAATCTTCACAATACCGTACCACACGAGGTGAGACTTGCCGCTGTGAAATGTTTGGACAGTATCTCTGCCAAGAAGACATGGTCTAGTGAGATCGTTCGAGGCTTGGGCGGAAGTGTTTCTCATGGTTTGGTGTTCCAAAACTTGAGATTAATGGTCAAACAGGTCAAAGAATCAAATGAAAAAGAGATCTTTGAGGATTATAATTTGGCATTTTTTAACTTGATATCAAACTTGGCTTCCAACAAGACCTTGGCTAGCTCACTCGTTTCTGCGGGGCTGATCCAACATCTATCGGAATTCATCAACGTCCAGACGAAGTTCAAGATCACTTCTGCTTCTGCGGTTCATCTTCTTCAAGCCTTGGTGACAAGTAATTCTGACAATGTAATGACATTCAGAGATAATGAAGGATTTGATAAATTAATCAAAGGCATTGGTTCTGAGGTTGACTTTGCGCTGAGGGACCCTATGGGCGGTCCACCACCGTTATCAATTGTCAATTATTCCATAAGTTACGGCCAATGCAATTTCATTCGCTATTTGCTGAAGTTCGTACACCATATCATCCAAAAGGAGAGTGGTGACACTGTCAGAAATCTTTTTGATTCAGCTCTTCTCAAAGATGTCAACAAGATTCTCACCAATGTTAAGATTTTTGGGTTTACACTCCTCACACATTCGTTCAACATAGTGAGCTCAATCATTCATAATGAACCAACAGCCTATCCGATATTGAAAGAGGCAGGGACTATTGACATCATCATGGATAATTTTTCTTCCTTCTTGGGTGCTTCTTCCGATTTGGTGTGCGCAATTCCAAATCTCATCGGTGCCATTGCTCTCAATAATGATGGCCTTAACAAGGTTCAAGAATCTCGAGTTATTGACCAGTTTTTCGAGATCTTTGCTAGCCAGGATATTGCAAAAGCAATTGTCCAGAACGAATCATATGACTTTTTGGCAAGTGCTATTGACGAATTATCAAGACACTATCCTGACTTTAAACCAATTATCTTGTCTAATCTTGCAGCTTTGGTTGAAAGACTTGCTAATGGCCAAATGTTTGAGCTTCCAAGGCCAAAAATCTACCGGTCTCCAAGGGGAGCATTCTACCATTCGAAAGATGAAGAAATTATTGATTATGAGGAAGGGTGCTCTCAACTTGATACTTGGGAAACAATTGAACAGGCTTATGTCTTAGAGAGCGCTGCATCTGTCATTGGCGGTCTTATCGAACTCGGAAGCCCATGGATCAATTTGAACGATCATGTCCGTCCGCATGACTGGATGAAGTTGATTGTCTTGAAGAACTCTCCATTTGATTACCTTTATTCGAATGCTATGTATCCAGTTAATGGTGCTTTGAAGTACTTGGATGACAATGATCGCAACTATGCCATAACACCAATGTTTGAGATAGTTGAGAAACAAGTGGACAATATCTCTGACTATTTTGAGAGCTGCGAAGCTCGTTCTGTATTCCAGGCTCTTGAAGATGATATGGATAGGGCTGATGATCTTTTCAATAGAATGATTGCTACCAACAATGCTCTATTTGCATTCGTTGATGTATTTTGCAATTCTGACTCTCTGTCTTCGACCCGTGCCGAACAGCTGTGTAAATTCTTTGGTTCAGATAAAGGGTGTGCATTGATTAAAAAGTTGGGCAAGTTATTACAGAGGCTATCTTTTGAAGAACATATCCTCAGAACTTCTATGCCACAGAGTGTTGCAGAAGAAACTATTATCAAAGAATATGACGATGGTTTTCCCCCTACAAGAATCTTTGACAGTGATCCAAACGAAAAGCTGAAGCATGAGAAGACATCTGCAAAATTCAAAAACTCTTGTCAAGTTCGTTTAGTTGGACACCGTCTTCATTCATCCATTGCAATCATTTTCAATACCTTGTTGATGCTTTCAAATATTCCATCAGATGATATCATAATAGATCCAATTCGTTGGATGTCCGTAAAGATCGCCGAGTATATTTCAGATATTTTTGTAAACTTGTTGACAAAGGACTTGTTTGAGGTTCCGGACCTGTTCTTGATCTTGTTATATACCATGCATTACTGTTTCACAGACTCTCACAGTGATAACGCTTTGACGATTCCTGCAATTATTTTCATGCAGAAAGGGGGACTATTAAAGGAGAAGAAGGCATTGAAACACTTCTGGACAAAGCTGAAAGATCTTGATCATGAGAAAATTTCCGAAATCAAAGATCTTGCATTTGTTAAGAACACAACAGAGAGCATAACGATCTCTATTATCCTGAACTGCTTGGTATTCTTTAATAAGTTGACTGACTTCAATGGTGTTTTAAATGTATCCAGCTCTTCGAAGTTTTATGAGAGTGATTGGAATGGAATGAGTACAATTCAGGTGTATGACTTGAAGGCCATTTTGCTCGTTCAAACCAAGCTCCTTGGGTTTGGCATTTTGCACGAGCTTTTTGATAACGACAGTTTTGATGTTGATAAGGAGAACAATTCTCCCGATGAAGTTATTGCCGAAGTTGTCAAACTCTCTAAGAATATCTTTTCATCCATCGAGGAGAAACATTTGAATGATTCAGATGGTTCTTTATTCGAGATTCAGTCAATGCGAGTACAGACCTCCAGATCCAAGATCGACTATTTGATGGCGCTTGGTATGACGGAGGCAAGCGCAGTGAGGGCATTGTCAACTAATAACGGCGATTTGTCTTTCTTGGACAATGGCGTTTGCCCTGTTCCACCTGTTCTTTTCTCGTGGGCCAGCGTTCTTGAAAAATTCACCAATACCAAGTATGAAACGTATATTCCTAAATTAGCAGAACCCCAATATCTTGATCATCATACGGTGGTTGAACTTCAGGAACTTCGTGAATCCCAGAGAGGCCTTATGCTGGATCATACTCTACTGCTTGCTCAGGTGCACCCTCGGTCTAACCGTCTTGTTGCAGACTTTTTGATCTCTTCGTTCTTAGATGCTCCTGGTTTTGCAGTCGAGGACTTTGAAACTACTGTTCTTCGTTTGGTTTTGGACTACATCCATTCATTTGAGTTGACCGAGGGGGATAACAAATGCTTGGCTAGCATGTTCCAGCTTTTCAGTATCCTGATTTCGAACGATACTATCTTCTTCGCCTGTCATTCTTCTCTGGAGGAATTTTCTTCTCACCTGATTACTGGCTTGAAGCCAGAATTTGTCAACAGTGATTGGTTTGATGATGCGTTATTCTCCCTCATTAGAATTTTTTCAGGATCTCAACTAACAGAACCACTGGATGTTGGTCAAACTCGTCAATTGGTAGGGGTCTTCAAGGAACAGCCAGCCTCATTTAAGTTAAGTAAAGACTTAGGAGACAAACTTTTTGAAATTTCAATTCTTGTTCCTGATATTACAACAACAGGCGGAGCTCTCACAGTTTGCCGTCTTCTTACGATATATGCCGGTGACCCAAGATATGCTGAGAGAATTTCACATTCTGGCGTCATCGAAAAGATTTTGAAAGCAATTTCATACCCAAAGCTTCAGAAAGGTGAAAAGCCATTTGCTCTTCAAACATCGTTTGTCTATCTTGTAAGAAGATGCTACGAAACCAAAGAAATCATTCAGGATTTGGTAACTAGGGAGATCAAACAACAGTACACATCAAAGAGCAAGAAAGATATGAAGGAAAGAACTCGTGATCTCGCCTCTGTTTTAAAGGATTCTTATGGAGTGATAATGAGAGCGCCAGATGTATTTGTTGAGGAAATCTCTAAAAGAGTTAGATTTGTGGACTTTTCGGAAAATTCCATGAAGTCATTCTCTACTAGGCTCATCGAAGTGAAAGATGAAGATACGGTAATGCATGATGCAGACGATGAGAGTAGCAGAGGGACTGGATCATGTCCTCCGCTGCAGAGTCAAACTGGTATCATGCATCTCCTTTTGACTGAGCTAATGTCGGCTGTGAAGAATGATTGGATTTCTGAACCACCATTGACTGATGAAGAGAAAGCAGCCGAGGAGAAAAAGAAGGAAAAAGAGAAAGAACTTGAGGTTGTCAAACCTCCGAAGAGTGACATAAGCAAGAATGAATATTGCTCTCATATTATATTCTTACTCAAGGTGTTAACGGAGCTCTTAGCATCCTATAAGCAGAGTAAGCTGGAGTTCTTAACTTTTTCAAAAAAGCAACTATTCCAGTCTTCAAATTCGGAAGCTGCCAAACCACGTTCTACGTCTCTGAACTTTTTGCTCCATCAGTTGATATTAGGGGGGAGAGCAGACCTTGCGGATGCTGAAATGGCTAGAAAGCTTTTTATCGGTGATCTTGCGGTCAGTACCATTATCTCGTTTGTGTCTACTGTGAGTAGCAGCGAAATCCGAGCCAATCCGAAGAACGTTGACCCAGATTTGACCTTCATGCGCAAGTTCACTATCGATTCGATCCACAAAGTTTTGAAGGAGTCTGTTGCCACTGCACCCGGATTGAAATCCATGTGTAATCGTGTGACATCACTTTGCTTAACTTTGCGTTCTTTGCTGAGCCCTAATGAAGAATCTTACCTCGACTCTTCTGTGATTGAGTTCGATGCATTTCATCTTGCTAATGTTGTTTTTGAATCAGGATTACCTGGAACTTTGACATCCATTCTCTCAGATATCGACTTGAATTTCAGTGATTATATTTTCCCACTGGAGGCTGTCGTCAATGTCTTGAGTTTCCTTGGGCAGATCAAGGCAAACCATCAGGAATTGTTCCGGGAAATGCACCCATCTACCGGAATGGAAGAAGAAGAAGTTGAAGAAGATGAAAATGACTTTAAAGAAGAAACTCCTGATCTTTTCCAGAATTCCACATTGGGAATGTATGATGTCGCAGAGATTGATTCTGAAGACGGATATACCGATGATGAACTCAGTTTTGATGAAGACGAGGACGACCTCGATGATGAAGATCTTGAGCAGGATGTTGAAATTGTTTACAGTGACGATGAAGATATCATCGGAAGTGATGATGGGGAATCAGTATCAGGATGCTCCACTTGTTCTGAAGACCACGTGGACTCTGACTCTGAGCGCTCACCATCTAGTGATGGTGAACTAGATTCAGACTCAGACGCCAATGATCAGTATACCAGTTATGATATTGTTCCAGGAATTGAAATGGACAGCGATTTTGACTCCCCAGAAGATAATGATCATAGTGGGTATTCGGCAACCGAAGACGGCAACGAAGAAAATAATCTTGAGGACTTCTCCGATGAGGAAGATGACGATCATGACCATATATTTGAGATTGACTCTGATGGGAATGAGTTAGTTGACGGTTATGATGAAGATGAAAACACAGGTGGTCATTGGATGGTGCGCGGAAGCGATCACTCGATGAATCGTGATCACATTATTGATTTTGATGAACTGGCGGTGGGCGACGTGGAAGATGAGGAAGATGAAGATGAGGACGATGAAGATGATGACAACCTCAGTGATGACTCCGAAGCTATAACAAGAGCCCTTCAATCCGGTGGCCGATCATTTATTGACAGAGGCCGCATTAGACATGGTCGTTCGCATGGTTCGTCTTCTAATCGAAACTTCTTCGACATGATAAATACTCCACATGCAGGAACATTCAACAGAAATCGTCAGTCATCCCAATTGAACCAGTTTTATAGCTATTTCGTGAATTTCTTGAACGAAAGATCCGCGAGAGGTACTGGGATTTCTTCTTTTTCGCCATCATCCTCCCGCAATGGAATTAGTGAACTCAAAGTCATGTCAACGAGAGACAGATGTATTGATCTGGCAATGACTTTAAGTTCTAAATCTGACAGCTTGCGGGTGTATGGTTATATCTTCAAAAAGATTTACGAACCAAGTCGTGACATACATGAGGCCAAGATGAAAGAGGATGAAATGCGTCAGAAAGCCTTGGAGGATAAAGCCAAGAAGCTCAGAGATGAGGAAGAAGAGAGAAAACGTCTCGAAGAAGAGAGCAACCCTGTCACTTCCTCTGTGAACGTTGAAGCTGAATCTCAGGAGGCGCCTGCTGAACCTGTGTGGGTCACTATAGGTGGCAGGCAGGTTGATATTAGCGGTACTGATATTGATCCAGAGTTCTTTGAGGCCTTACCGGATGATATGAGGGAGGATGTTTTCACTCAACACATCAGAGAACGACGCGAACAAGCATCTGGAAACGGAGAGTCAACGAGAGAAATTGATCAGGACTTCCTAGATGCTTTACCAGAAAACATCAGAGACGAAATTCTCACACAAGAAGCTATCTCCAACAGACTTAGAGCTGCTCAAGAGCTCATTGGACAGAGTAATGCAGATGAAGATATTGAGAATGATGAAAACAATGAGAGTGACAAGAAGGAAAAACAGAAGAAGCAAAAGCTTTTCTTTACTCCCTTAATTGATAGACATGGTGTCGCTTCTTTAATGAGGTATGTTTTCATTCCTCAGTCTTTCCCTGGAAGGAAGTCACTATACATGTTATTTGGACAACTTTGCTTGAGTAAGCAGACGAGATCTGAAGTCTTAGGCCTGATGGTCACTATCCTTCAGGATGGTGTGTCAAGCCAAGAATCATTGGAGGCAGTGTTCCATCAGATTTGTACTAGGGCAAAACCAGCCCATATTGCTCAACATATCAGCAGTAATACCAAACCTGGCACTCCAAGAACCCCATCAACACCAGTGGTTCCAAAGTCCATCCAAAGTCAGAATCATTTTCCAAATCGTGCCTCTCCTTTCGTTGTGGCTTGTCAAGTCCTTGAAGCCCTTCAGTTCCTCCTCGAATCTGATCCACAGCTGAGACATTATTTCATTTCTGAACATGAGCCTATCACATTGTTGAGGAAGCTGACATCTGCTAAGAAGCAGCATTTGACGAAACAATCAAAATACCCGCTAAACACTTTGTTAGCTTTGTTGGACATTCCGTTGGTCAAACAAAAGTCTGTTCTCATGGATGGATTGTCCCGTCTTGTGCAGATTACGAGTCGGCCGTTGGAGGCATTAAAGAAGGCTCAAGAATCTGCTGAAGATGGTAAGAAGATCGAACTACCTAATATCCTGAGCTCGAGCTTGAAGAACGTTGTCACAATTCTTGTCTCAGATGACTGCTCAAGTCGTACCTTTCAGCAGACCTTAAGCGCAATGCAGAACATGCTCATACTGAAAGCTCATAACATATTCTCCAACGAGTTGTCCAAGTTGGCTACCAAATTGGGTGGCTCATTGAACCTAGACTTGGAAATCATGGTTGAGGAGTTGAACAAAAATGATGAGGATGCTAACGACTTTGACGCGGAGATCATGTTGAAGTTTACCTCGCCAAGCTCAGACCAATCGAAGTTACTGAGAGTTTTGACTGCATTGGACTATCTTTTTGGTACTGCTGAGAACAAGGATGGAGAAGGTGATAAGAAGATTCCTGTGGAAAACAAAGAGTTAACCAAATTGTACAGTAACTTGAAACTTGGAAGTTTATGGGGAGCATTGAGTCACGCACTTGATGCTTTCGAGTCCAATAAGAATATCACTCATATTGCCACTGCTCTTCTGCCTCTGATTGAATCACTTATGGTTGTTTGCAAGCATAGCAAGGTGAAGGAAGTCCAAGCAAAGGATGCACTCAAATACGAAAACCAGAAGTGTGATTTTGTGAATGAACCTATCGAAAATTTGTTCTTCTCCTTCACGAATGAACACAAGAAAATCTTGAATCAAATGGTCAGGTCCAATCCGAAGTTGATGAGTGGTCCATTTGCAATGCTTGTGAAGAACCCTCGAATCTTGGAATTTGACAACAAAAAGAACTATTTTGACAGAAAATTGCATGATGGGGAAACTGAGAAGAGAACATTGGCAGTTTCTGTTCGTCGTAAAGAAGTGTTCTTAGATTCTTATCGTGCCTTGTTCTTCAAGTCTAAGGATGAGTTTCGTGATGCCAAATTGGAGATCAATTTCAAAGGTGAAGCTGGTGTTGATGCCGGCGGTGTTACCCGAGAGTGGTACCAAGTGCTTTCAAGACAGATGTTCAACCCCGACTATGCTCTCTTCCTACCCGTCGCATCTGATAAAACCACATTCCATCCAAACAGAACATCGTGGGCCAACCCTGAGCATTTGTCTTTCTTCAAGTTTGTTGGAAGGGTTATTGGTAAGGCTATTTATGATAACTGTTTTTTGGATTGTCATTTCTCGAGAGATGTCTACAAGAGTATTCTTGGCCGTTCAGTTTCTTTGAAGGATTTGGAGACAATCGATTTGGAGTATTATAAGTCTTTGATGTGGATGTTGGAGAATGATATCACTGACATAATCATTGAGACATTCTCGGTTGAGGCTGATGATTATGGTGAGGTGAAGACTATTGATTTAATTCCAAATGGTAGGAATATAGCAGTAACTGAGGAGAACAAGAATGATTATGTTCGTCTCGTTGTTGAATTCCGTCTTCAAAAGAGTGTTACAGAACAGGTTGATAACTTCTTACAAGGCTTTCATGAGATTATTCCAAAGGATTTGATTGCTATCTTTGATGAACAAGAGCTGGAGCTTTTGATTTCTGGTCTACCGGATATTGATGTTGATGATTGGAAGAACAACACCAACTACGTGAATTATACTGCTAGCTCACAAGAGATTTCCTATTTCTGGAGAGCTGTTCGTTCGTTTGATAAAGAAGAGCGCGCTAAATTGCTTCAATTTGCTACAGGTACATCTAAGGTTCCATTGAACGGGTTTAAGGAGCTAGCGGGTTCCAGTGGAGCCACCAAGTTTAATGTCCATAAGGATTTCGGCTCTACTGATCGCCTACCTTCTTCTCACACATGTTTCAACCAGATTGATTTACCAGCTTATGATTCTTATGAGAAGTTGAGAAAAGCACTGTTACTTGCCATCAATGAAGGTCATGAAGGTTTCGGATTGGCTTGATGTGTGACACTTTGTATATTATTATAAAAAAGAGTTTGATTTATGCGTTTCTGGAAAGTGTAAATTTTGGATTAAAATGAACTAAGAATGAATATTTGTTTATATGTGTTGTGCTATATGTTTTCTAAGATCGTCATTCATATCTTACTTCTTCTCCTCGCCCTCCTTCAGGAAGTCGCTTGATAGATGTTAGTAGTTGCTATGCGTAAGGAAATGATCTCTATACTCACTTCAACAACTTTTCAACGTCAAAGTCCTCAGCCTTCTCAACAACTGGAGCTGAAGCTGGGGCTTTTGGAGCTGGCTCTGCCTTCGAACCGGAGGAAGAAGTGACACCGAAACCAATGGCAGCAGTCAAGGTGGCAATAGAGATCTAAGTCACTTTGTTAGTGTCATCTGTTCAAGGTAAATGTCAATTGAGATGCGAAGAGTAGTTCTTTATCATGGATCATGTTTGAGTCCTTTAGTGAAGCACCTTTCCCCAATTATTTATCTCCTATGGAGGACGAGATTAAAGAACTCACCCAGTGAGCTGGGACTTGTCTTCCCAAGATAGTATAAGCAGAACCCATTGCGAATTGTGTACGACGATAAGAGCAATCGAATTGACAGAGAGATGTGGAACACCCGTAAAAATGGGCAAAAACGTCCAGGGGGAACCCCAAGGAAAACCATGGAAATAGACGAAAGTGGAAGTGAACTTTGTTAGGAAGTGGTCACGAAGCCCACAAACAAAATTTGGACGGATTCGGTTTTTCGCGAACAGCGCAAGAAATTTCCAGAATTTCGGAGCCTGGCCGGGAGGAGGGGCGGGTGGAGGAACTTGAAAAAACCGTCAATTGTTAGTCAAAACTCTTCCACTGGTCATTGTTCTGATTAATCAAATCCAAAACAACTCACAATGTCCGGTGTCCTCAAGTCTGTGTCCTCTATCGTCCCATTGCTTGACAGGGTCCTTGTCCAGAGAGTCAAGGCTGAAGCCAAGACTGCTTCTGGTATCCTTCTTCCAGAGAAGAATGTTGAGAAGCTCAACCAGGCCAAGGTATTGGCTGTTGGTCCAGGTTTCACGGACCAGCAGGGTAACAAGGTCGTTCCAAACGTTGCTCCAGGTGAGACTGTTTTGATCCCACAGTTCGGTGGTTCCACCATCAAAGTTGGTGAAGATGAAGTGATTTTGTTCAGAGACTCAGAGATCCTTGCTAAGATCCAAGAGTAAATTGAAATTACTTGATTAATGCTTGTACATAAACTACGGAAATGTGGTTCTCAATGGGAAATATACATTCATTTGTTCCTAAATCATGGCTCTCCGTACACTGGCCTCCTTGTAGTAGTTCAATAGGCCAAAATGTGATAGGTAATCCATGGCAACTTGATCATTGTCTGCCCTGTACACCGACCATTTCTTGAAATGTAGCTCCTTCAATTGACCCTCCCAAATCAATTCACATCTATTATTGTTCAAATTCAGCTCTTTGCCCTCCACCGTTGTGGATTCATCCCATTTGATTCTGTTAAGCATCAGTTTCTTGTAATGTCTAATGTTCTTCTCTGTACCTTCCACAATCACCAGAGCAAACTTTGAGGAGTGCAGAATTGTACCGACAAATCTAGACTGTGTTGCATTACGCTCCACTTTGAATTTGTGAGACGGGTGCACAAGTTTATCCACAAGAAACACAGCACTGTAATAACCCCTTTGCAGATCTCGTTCCACCTTTTGTTCCAACTTTTCAACTCTTTGTTCCTTGGTCAACTTCCGCGATTCATTATCAGCGATATGCTGTTTCTTCCTCTCTTCAACCTCACGTCTAACTTGTTGTTCCACAGCTGTAGGGTCCTTTATGGCCTGTGTGGTCAATACACTCATCAAGTTGTTCAATTTTACCTTAGGCGCAGGTTTAGGTGCCAATCCAAGCCTGATCTTGTTTTGTTCTTCCTCGTACTTCTCTGCTCTCGCCTGTCTCCTGATTCTCTTCATTTCCTTCTTTGTGAGGAACAATGGCTTCGGAGGTGGGAGGTGTCTCTCCCATGGCGCCATGATGGGTACGGGATGTTGAATATAGTTCGAGATGGATTCCATATTAAGTTGATTGTAATCAGAGTCATAAAGAAAGGGTAAATCCCACCATTCACATTGCGGTTGTGCAGCAACTTTATATTTATCCTCCTGTATATTGGGATCAGGAAGTAATCCCTGTTGTCTCTTCAGTTCCTCCTCTGCTCTCTCATTTTCCACTATGGCAATTTGCTTTCTTATCTCTTCGCCTTCCGCGATATACTTGCCTCGTTCATTGAATTTAAACTCCCTTTTACGTCTCTCAGGCTTACTATCACTCAAGTATGGGTTCACTTGATAACCACGCTTCTTGAACTTTTGCAGGTTTGGATTCTCAGTCTTCCATTCCTGTTCACCAGTGAGTAATGGATGAAGCTCAATATTCAGTCCTCTTCCTTGTCTAATAGACCTTTCTGGTTCCTTGTTTCGAGGTTCTTCGTCCCGCTGAGTCTGCTGTCTGGTGCTTTCTTTCCCAGCTTTTAGCCTTATTACAAGATCTCGTGCGCGTCTTCTCTTGTCCTCCATTGATTCCACTTTGGCTCTCTTCTGAGTATCATCAGAGGGCTCGTCCAGCGGCCTCTTCGTATTCATCATGTACTTCCTTTCTTCATATAATTTGTTCTGATGTTTAAAACCTTCCAAAAGGAAAAATTTCCCTGAGCTCATCACCTCCGGTAAGACAATAAGAGAGCACAGAGCAATGAAATACGTCATCGAGCACATGGAACAGGGATTCACTGAATGGGTGATCCTGGAGTATTGTACCATTATTAAGGAGGTTGGAAAGGAGAACTTACTTCTCACGTCTCTCCCTGAGGGCACTACAGAGAAGGACATCCCAAATGAGTTGGTCAATGCTGGTCTTCAGTGGACTACCAAGGATGTCTCTCAGGTCGGCACAGAAGAACTTCCAATTGTAAAGGAACGTGTGTGCTTGCTTGACCCTTCTGCTGAGACCGATCTTGTCCCGGAGGAGAGTAACAACTTTGACTACTTCGTATTTGGTGGTATTCTTGGGGACCACCCACCAAGAGATAGAACTGGCGAGTTAAGAAGAAAGTACGGTTTCGCAGGTAGAAGATTAGGAAACAAGCAGATGACCACGGATACTGCTGTGAGAACGACCCAACTCATCATTAAGGATCAAAAGAAGTTCGAAGATATTGCCTTCATTGATTATCCAGAGTTCAGGTTTAACAAGAACGAAGCCACTGAGATGCCATTCAGATATGTTCTTGATGCCCAAAATAGACCGATATTGCCAGAAGGTATGCTTGACTTGATCAAGAGAGACTCTGAACAGTCCTTAGATGACTTATTGTAAATGGGGTTTCTGTGTATTAAAGTAAATCGAACTATATCTTAGTCTCTTCTATAGTGATAACCTTCTTTTCCTTCACTTTGTCGTACTTGGTCATAGACTCTTTCAAGATGAATGCAGCAACATTCTCATCTTCAAAATAGCTAACATGGGCACTGACACTTGACACGATAGAAAGATCTAACAAACCTTGCTGCAAGGCATAATCCACTCTCCCACTATAGTTCATTGCTGTCATTGTCTCCAGTTGATCCTCGGACAATTGAATAACTTTCTTTTTCATCTCTGCCTTCTTTGTTTCGGCATCTTCATTCAACGACTCAGTGAATTTGGCCAAATTACTAGGACTTAGCATATTAGACCACGCAGAGACTGCGGAATTCTTCATCTTATTCTTAAACTCATCTGAGACTTGAGCCAAATAGGACAATTGCTTATTGAAATTTTCAATAAGGAATGGAACACTCTCAGGCTCATAATCTTTGAATTCTTTTCTGATCAATGGTTCCACTCTATAACCGATTGGATCACATGGATGAAAGATATTATAGTAGTTCTCACAGGCAGGAGTCTTCAAGAAATCAGTAGATGGACCCAAGACGGAACGAGGACCAATGTTCTGATGTTTCATGAGGTTAAACACACCAACTGGAGATCCAATACCGAAGTAGTTCTCCACCTTAAAATGGAAATGTCCAGGCTCCTGAGACTTCGGATCAATAATATCTGGTTGGCAAGATAGGATATCCAACACAATAGCAGATCCCAAAGAATGGCCAACTATGGACACTTTACCATTGAAGTCTGGATTTCTCTCTTTAAAGATGGCGTATTGTCGATTGGCGTCACCCACGACTCCGTCATAGATCTCTTTTAAATAACGTGGTTCATAGTAGAGCAAGATGTCAAAAAGAACGGACCCCAAGACGTTTCTCAAAGGTTTAAACTCGTTCACAGTGACGTCGTTCAATGAAGGTAAAGAAGCTGATAAGTCATCCGTGGTGTTAAAATGAACCTTATGGCGCCATGAGATTGGAAGGACTTGAACACCGCAGTTCTCCTTATCACCCAGGAGTTCCTGGAAGTCTTTGTTCTCAGCGTAAACCTTCTTCAAATTCTTTCTCATTACGTTCACTGTGTGAATAAAGTTCACGCTCTCAAATTTTGGACCAAGCATCTGACCAATACCGTGGACACAAAAGATCAAGTGATCGACCTTTCTACCAGCTTCTGAAGTTAATCCATCAGGTTTATAATCCTGTTCGATTTCGATTTCCATGACTTTCTGAGTCTGTGGTTCCAAGTCGTTCTTAGAGTCATCACCTTTGTCACTAAACAAGCCATTCAATTCAATTTCCATCATGGAGCTGAGAGATTCTAGACCGGATTTCTTATTGTTCTCTTCAGCTGAGGCCTTCAACTCAGGATTCTGATACCCTCTGAAGTGGAGTTGTGCACCAATGGCAGGAAGTGATTTGATAGCCTTCAAGTATCCGATTTGAAGAGCACCACCGTAGCCTTTCTCCAATAGGTAAGCAGATTTTTCATCAGCATATAACACTCTTTCCTCTCCTCTGATGGTATACGTCTCATGTTCAAACTTCCTGAGTAATGGGTTCTTCGTGTCTTGTTGCTGCTCCTGCTGTTCATAAGGCTTCATCCTTATATAACCATTCTCCAATTGCTCAGCAAGCTTCTCCCCTACAGGTTGGCCTTCGTTAGTAAACCAAGTGCCCCTGCGTACCTCATAGATTGCTCCTTCCCAATACACTGGAGTCATGGTTCTCTTCTCCAAGTTAACCTCAAATAGGAAGTCTTCATTGACAGGAATGGCATTGTTATATTCTACACCATCCACGAGCTTCTGATATTCCGTCTCCAACCTTATAGAGTCAAACTCCGAGAAAGCAGCGAATTTCTTTGGTTCTTCTTTCTTGTTGTACTCATAATAGGCAGGCATCTCCAAGGGGATATCGGTAGCATAAAACCATCTCACGTGTAAACTGGGTGCAGCAGGGTCCTCAGGCTTGATCACGAGGACGCTCTGCGTAGGCGATGATGACATGAACCTCTTGGATAGCAACAGGGCAGGAGGATACACCCATGGCCTGTCCATTGGGAGATTGGTCTGCGGGAACTCATTGTTGAGCTTATACCCCACGGTGACTACGGAACGAGTCTTGTTGGTGGCATTGGCAAGGTATTTGTTCAACTGAAGTACCGGTCGGCAACTTCTCCTGGCCAACATTGCACGATGAATATTACAACAGTGGGTTGTTCTCTTAATGGAGGCGGCTTTGTTGGATATTACAAGTAACTGTCAATCTTTGAATATTGGGGCATCCTATCGTGAGCTCCCTCGGTAGCCTCTGCGCTCAAAGTCGGAACAGAGTGGCAGTTGGCACAAAAATCGGATGTGAGCATCTCTTCTCATCTTTCTGGTGCGGAGGAAACAGAGAGCAGAAATGAGTGTTGAGAAGAAGGCGTTGGACTATATCACCAAGAACAGATTCTTCATGATCTCCAAGTCGTGGTGTCCCGACTGCCATTACGCTGAAGCCATCTGGAAGAAATACGGTGTCACAGACAAAGTCGAAATCTTGGAGTTGGATAAGATGGATCCAAAAGAGGCCAATGAACTTGAGAAGGCTTTCACTGCTATTGCTGGAAGAAAATGGGTACCAACTATCTGGTTCAATGGCGAGAGATTCGGCACTGAGCAGACTTTGAAGGAGTTGGAGAGCTTGGATAAGACTGAAGAAGAGTTCAAAAAGGCAGGATTACTCTAGGCTGCTACATACAGGTATCATAAATGTTCGTGCAGTTGTGGTAGGGTAAAATTATCGAGAATTTTCACGAGAAGACCTGCTTCTTGTACGTAGTGGCTCAGAGATCGTAGGAACTCGTCTTTTCTGTGCTGGTGTTAACTCATCGTATGGTTCGAAAGACTGTGAAAAGTGTGGCTCAGTAATCGTCGTCGTAACTATTGGGTCGGAAATCACCTGTTCTGGAACATCCTGGGATTCAACAATTGAGATAGTGGAGTCACCCGGGGATACTTCTTTGAAGATTTCAACTTTATCTTCGAACTTGACAGCACCCAGACCGCCACGACTCTTACGTCTATTATGACCTTTCTTCAAGTTCTTCTTCTCTTTTGTTTCATCACAAGGAGATCCAACAATGGCATCATCATCGTCAATTTCCTCTTTTGTCGTAACATCATCAACCAACTCTTTGAATCCATGACCGCCCTTTTCAGTAAAAAGCTTCTCCAAATATCCTTCATTCTTAGAGCTTGTTCGTCTTTTTTTCTTCACTTGTTCTTCGATGCAGACGCCAGGGGCCAAAGTTCTATCAGCGTTCAATCCAGCCTCTTTCAGCTTTTTCACAGAACTTACACCAATGTCATCTTGTTCACTATTAGGAAGCACAGTACCACAGCATAGGGCAGCATGGTCTTGGCTCTTATATTCGATAGAATGTGCCAATCTTGCATGATTCAAGAACCCCTGCGCAGAACCAAAGTCAGTACGACCACATTTGGGGCAGTCCACACGTACGATCACTCCATCTGAACGCTTATGAACACAGATTTTGTTACCATTGGCATCAACTACAGGATGAATCCCACCATATGACGTTCTGTGGACAGGAGGCTCATGTTCCTTCGAAGATCTCCGTAGGTTATATGTAGGTTCCTGTTGCTGTACCGTATGTTGTCTCTTCTGTTGTTCGGCTTCTAGTTGTACCTGCCTTTTCATATCGATCAAGGATTGTAGATATGCACTGTACTTAGGGTCATCGTGAAGTTTCTCCATGGTCTCCATTTGAGCCATAACCTTGTGGATCTCGTTCTGGACAAGATGGTACTCTCTATGTTTTAGCAGTATTTCCAAGTCCACTTCGTCAACGAGCTTCTGCCTGATCTCTTCCTCCAAAGGGCTCATATCGGGCTCATGTGAAGGCGAGAACCCGTCAGAGTTGGGCGACTTCGGAGTGGCGATCTGCAGGTAGATAGATGAGTTTCCTGTGCGATCGTTAACATCGTCGTTAAACGCGAGCTGGCGGGACATCGTGCTCTTCTCTCAAAAATGATATATTGTAGTGTGTACAAATTACATGCTCAGTTGAAGTTTGTTTCTCTGAAGCTTCTAAATTCGCGCGCCCTGGAGTTCGCGCAGGCTTTGATATTTAAGGTGAAATTTCACTTTCTCCCTAACGGAACTTTAGAGCACAAAATATTCACAGAGAGAAGAGAAAGAAAAAAAAAAACTAAAAGAGAATGTCCCGTGTGCCATCATCATTCGACGAAGAGAACAGCTACAGGTGAATAACTTAGCGTATTTCTTCCCTCATAGGTATACTGACAGTTACTCCAGACAACTTGACTTCATTGATAAGTGTATCAAGAACTGTAAGGAACAGCCACTTGTTCCACTAGGAACTTTAGCAACCACTGTTGCTGTGATATTGGCAGCCAAGTCACTTCGTGTTGGTAACAGACCTGGTGCCCAGAAGTGGTTCCGTTATCGTGTGGGGTTCCAAGGCTTCACCATTGCTGCCCTTGTCGTTGGTGGTATCATCTACGGAAGAGACACGCAAGAGACACGCAAGTCTAGGGAAGAGGAACTTAAGGAGAAGGCCAAGCTCAGAGAGAAGCTGTGGATCGAAGAGCTGGAAAGAAGAGACCTTGAAGCCAAGCAAAGAAAGAAAAGAGCTGAGATTGCAAGACAGAAATACCTTGAGGCTCAGGAAGCTGAAAAGGATGCACAGCAACCAAATGACAACTGAAAACAGGAATATTCACACGCTATGCTTTTGTACATATATACGATGTTATGATTAATAATAACTTTGATTTGGCAGTAGAACTTATGCCTTTGCGGTATGTCGATCTGACTATGTTGCGGTTCTCATGGGCTTTGAGATGTCAAACGCCGTGAGACTGTTATCATCAATGGCAGTACAATATCGGAACAAATTCGTTCTAATTTGATTGGACGTCTTATACAAGTACTCTAAGAGCTGAATGGTTATTTTCTAGCTCGTATGTATGCTATGTCTTAAACCATCCAGCTAAGGAAAATGCCCTTTCTAAGGTTGCTCATGCCGATCTATGTTTGCTCATCCACACTTTCCTAAAATTTTAGCCAACTGCCCTGGAACAAATATTCCATAGTGACAGAATGGTCAATTATAAATTTATTTGGAAAGTGTTCAACATCTTGTAATTCAAGTATAGATAAGACTTATTCGTAGTAGCAATTATAGCTTTGATAAAGGTTCAGGAGATCGTAAAACACGATAGGTTCATGATGAACATCAATTTTGAGATCAGTCAAAGTGTCTGTCTTGTTATATACTTGATATGTCCATATGCTTAGAATAACACTTTCTATTCTTCTACATAATCATGAGAGACCCGGCGTCATAAAGATACATTGGATTATTCCTTCTTTGAAGACATGTAATCTGTGAAGCAAACTTGAATATATTCTGTCACATGTTTCACGAAAATCTCACGACCTGTAGGAAGCTAAACATGTCTTTTCTCATGAAACTCATCTTTATGGGTTCCATGCCATTGCTGTTGAGTTCAATACCGCCGCAAAAGGTGAATCCTCGAAGTTGCCCTCCTCATTGAAGAACTGCGATAATTGAACTTCATCCTACAGATGGCTCCTCCAGATAATTTGAAACTCCTTTATGAGTTCTAGATGTGGTTACATCTGAGGTCTTCGCAATTATTACCCAAATGCTTTAGTGGGAAAAATCAAGCTTCTACTTTTCAAACAGTTAAATTTTTGTGAATAAAACTGACAGGTCTTCTATTAGTTCTCACGAGCTCTCCCATCAATCTTTCACATTAAGAAGTGTTGTTATATCTAGTAATCAACCTACCTACTCTTATTTGGCTGATGCTGATACCGAGAGTTCTCCTCAATATACTGTATGTGTCTCTATTGTTGGAACTCAAGTACTGCGATTGTTATGAAGGTATTGTTACTCAAATATCTAATTTAACATTGCACAAGTGACAATTTCACATTTCCTTGAGAACAGATTCTGAGATATCGCCAAAAATTTGACATGCTATCTCGGATATAGTTGAGTCAACTGAATATACTAAGTCAAGAACATCACTGGGTTCATAGTACTAAGCAACTCAAGAAGTGGACTTGGAACTTTTTGGGTATTTTTTTCTGCAGTTGAAATTATCATTAGGAGAGTTTACAGAAATCTCTTTACAGCTTCTGTGGTTTCGAAGATAATATCTTTCATCTAGCGTATCTACCAATATTTCTGATTCAAAATTGCAACATTGCGGCTGACGATTATAAAGTCACAAAACTTTTAGATTCTACTATTTTCTAGTTGAGGTTCAAAGGAGATATTGAGGTCTGGGCCAATGTCTTAACCCTCAAATGTTGAAAGCACTCTCGAGGTAATTTGAAATCTTACTCCAAACCCAACTACTCTTCCTGCTAAAGTTAATTGAGTCATCTATTGATAGAACAGAGGATAACAAAGTAGATATGTCTTTGAATTCTAAGAGAGTCGAAGGGATGAAATTAGGTACCTCGGAACGTTGGGACTTTGATTGTCGATGAAAATTTGATCTATTCTCTCTTCGTCTGTTATTAATTGCTTTATTGATGTGAACAAAGCATTTCTACATTGTATGATGTTGTTGTCTTTTGAAGAGCCTGGATTTATTGGTCACAGACATACAAGAATTAATAAACTTCCAGTATGGCAATCTTAGCAATACAACGTCCTGAATATTTCGCAGTGATTCAGGTTGTTATTCTCCGTTCATTGGTTAGAACAGGGTGAAAGAAGATTCATGGTATCATAAAAAAAGATACAAATAAGAGGTATTTTTAAATTGGTATCCCGGAGAGGAACGAGTAGCGAACTGCGGTAGTGCCAGCTTCTTCTAAGCCAGAAAACGGCATCTCCATTATGAACGAAACAGTGGATATGTTAGTGATATGTTCTTGAAAGCTACATCAGAGGTTCCCGATTCTGACAGTCAACCCAATATTTCCAGTGGATTAGCATTGTAGACTCACTAGATGTCCTGAAGATCGGAAGAGTTTCGATGAATTTTGCGGTCTTCACACCAAGCCGCATCACAGAAATTATAATCAAGGTGAATCAGTCGTGCCCTCTTAGAGTAGTTAGTAGACAGTCTATACGATATGTGGCTACTAGCGTTCACCGGAAGAATGAGCAACTTCTTTGAATGTGTTGCAAATGAAAGTCGATTTTTTAGCGTTTGTCCCACAGGAAAACAATCCACAACCAACAATATCGAATTCAGGAAAACCCCAAACTCTCACGCCAAATATGTCGAGAGCGTGAGTATCAGCGAATATACGGGCTATGAGAGTAATAGACTAATACAGGCAATTTAGGGACATATCAATCGTGCCATATCTTACAACTAAGTCACCCTTCGCAGGCGAAGAATTTGTACCAGGACAAAGTGCTATTGATGCCATCCACAACTCCAAGGTTCTGTGAGTATCATTTCTCTTTGATGAAACATCTTCTTACTGACTTCGACACAGTGTACTTGGCGCTGGTGGATTGGGATGTGAAATATTGAAGAATTTGGCTTGCTCAGGCTTCAAAGACATCCATGTAATTGACATGGATACGATCGATCTCTCAAACTTGAATAGACAGTTCTTATTCAGACAGGAGGATATTGGGAAATCTAAGGCCATAGTGGCGGCTGAATATGTGAGGAAGCGCTTCCGTGGTGTTTATATAACGCCGTATTTTGGTAAGCTTCAGGATAAGAACGATGACTACTACAAACAGTTCTCTCTCGTTATATCTGGCTTGGATTCTATAGAGGCAAGACGATGGATCAATGCAAAATTGGTACAGCTAGTGGATCCAGAAGACTTTGACTCTGTGAAACCTTTGATCGATGGCGGTACTGAGGGATTCAGAGGTCAAGCAAAAGTGATCTTTCCAACTTTTACGGCGTGCTATGAATGCTCACTGGACACTTTAAGTGGTACTACAACTTATCCTATGTGCACGATTGCCAACAACCCAAGGCTTCCTGAACACTGCATTGAGTACGCAAGTACCGTGCAATGGCAGCAAGAGAGACCTGATCAGAAGTTGGACATGGATGTTCCCGACCACGTCGATTGGGTCTTGAAAGCCTCCTGGGAGAGAGGACAACAATTCAACATCGACGGTATAGATAGAAGTCTAGTGCTCGGTGTCGTGAAGAACATCATTCCTGCTATAGCATCCACAAACGCTATTGTTGCCGCTTCATGTTGCAATGAGGCCTTCAAGATTTTGTCAAGTTCTGCACCCGTGTTGGACAACTTCATGATGTATACTGGCTCAGATTCCGTATTCACATATAGTTTTGCATACGAGAGAAAGAGTGACTGCCCGGTCTGTGGAGGGCTCTAATAAATATTTCCAAAACACAGACAGAAAGAAAGGTTGTAGATATAAAACAAGTAAACACGAACGAAACAAGAAACTCAAACATACATCATACGAGAGCTCACGCCATGTCATTAGCAAAAAGGTCTGTGGAACCACCAAACATTGAACGGGCAATATCGAATGCCAGATCCGCCTCACCAAGCGCTTCATTGATCAAGACTTTAGAAGAATTCTGTCCCTCTTGGACATTTTTGACACTTTGACCGTTACTTTCAGTTTTAGGAGAGATTTCATCATTGGCACTATCAACAGTTGTAACAGAATCTCTCGGAATCCCTAGGAACCCAGCCTCAGCATTCGCGTTAATCAAATTGTCAAAATCCTGAAATGTCAAGTTTGAGGCATTGTCGTAATAACCTGTGGTACTGAAGAACGGATCACCAATCTTATCAAACTTACTGAACTTTGGATCCAAATAATCAGGGGCATCATCAAGTAATTGGTTCCACAGCTCACCGACATGTGACGTAGAACCTTGAAGAATTTCAGTAGCTTGCAATATCTCATTTATGTTGAGATCAATCTTTTGAGCCTGTTCAGCTTGGTTAAACCGTTCAATGGCAGCTTGAAGATTCTGAAATTTTCCAGGATAGTGTGCATCTACATAGTCTTCAAATAACTTGTTGATGAACATCAACCTCCAGCAGATAAAGTATCGGTGTGATAATTTAGAACAATGCTGGATGTACTCCTCAATGCGAATGACCACCTGGTCACCATAAGTAAAGTCAGGCGAAATCGGAGAAAGCCACTCCTTCATACCCTTCGAATCAGGAAACATATTGCAAGAATCGATAACTCTTTCCAGGTTGAACATACCACAAAGGTCACGAATACAGAACGAAGTAACCTGCTGCATCACTCTTTTCGACATCTCAAAAACAGATGCACTCAAAAAAGACTCAAAGTTCAAAGTCTCATTGTATCGAGCCGGGTTCCGAGAATAATCATGACACAGCCTAAATACAATAAATGAGGATTCAGCAGTTAATGCAGAATACTTCTGAATTGCGCTTATCTCCCCACCATCACAAGTCAGAAGAAGGATATATGAGAAGACGGAATGCAGATTATAGAGCATCAATTTCAAAGTGAGCTCCTTGATCTTGGAGGTCTTCGTCAAGAATGTCTCCAACGCACTACTCAAATCAGTCAAATCAGAGATGGTACGATACTTTAAGATTGTGAACTCAACATTTTTCAATAGCCTTTCCAAATCTGATCTCTTTGGAAGATCTCTTATCTTCTGCGATTCCTTCAAGAGTCCCCGAATCAGTTGTGTTACCTCGTTCAACTTGACGAGACCTTCGATGCAGTTCTTCTCTAAAGCGGAATCTGAGCTCGTTGGAACGGGAAGTTCAGTATCATATTCATCATCGATCAAAAGAGGACAACCAAATTGAAGAGATTGGACGGCGTCCAAGTACATAAGTTGAATCCAAATCTTCTTCCAAAGGAGAGTAGTACCATGGTCTTTGACGATGCTGAATCTCGCTGGATCACGATGAAGACCATGCATTTTAGCCATCTGAACAATCAAAGCAAGGAAGATTGTGGAGTCTGTACTCTCGTCACCATCCTCTGGAGCATAGAATCTATAAAGCCTCAACATAAGGAGAGCTTGGATATGTTTCAAAGTTGGCTTTCTTAACACGCTGGCACTGGCAATGCAAGCTTTAGCATATTCAATAAAGGATGGAGGGATTGCAACATTGGAGTCTAAAATAGTTTGTATGATTCTATTGTGATTTGCATGGAACTTCTTCAAGGGTAATGATATAAAGGAGAATCTCAACACAGCAAGAAGAAGCGCAACAGTAGTAAATTGGTTAACATTGCTCAACACTAAGATGGCCTTACCAGATGAAGTCATTGAGATCACCGACTCAACGTTCTTTCTGAAAGCAGTTTCATCAATGAATGGGACAAAAGCGTATGCTTCCGCAAAAAAATGATCGAGTAATGCCATAAGGATCTCCTTCTGTGGTAGGATAGAGTTGATAGACTCAACCAAGGTCTTATTCGATTTACTTGAATCTTTCTCAAAAATACTAGTAGTATTGATATCAGAAGGGTTTAGTATACCACAAGAATCATTCAGCAAAGGCAAAACGCCTTGGTCATAGAGGAAGAATTTGTTGAAGTTTATACCCATTGATTGTAGATCCATATGCTTTTTGAACATCTGTCTCAAGATTGGGTCTTGAGAGACAACAGCCATATAACTGGATGAACCGTAATGAGAAATTTTATTCTCCTTGAGCATGATAAGGTCAAAATCTTTTGTCAATTGTAGAATTGGATCACTTCCTGGCTCATCCGGGATGATAAGACCCTCATTCTGGTTCTGAGCAGGAGTGAAGAGAGTTCTCTTGTTGAGCAAGTTCTTGAGCTCGTTATTCTGTTGCTGCAGAGCGAAGACTTGTTCTTTCAACTTGTGAATCTCGTTATCAGAGGCCCAAGGCTGTTCCTCGTAGTGACATAGATGTGTTGTTCTATTCTTGACACATGAAGTACAATGAGGACGGGCTTTGTCGCACTTCATCTTACGTCGGCGACAGACCGTACACACTGTGGGTACCCTAAAACGGGATTTTTTAGCCTTGGATGAAGCCTCTTGATCCATATTCTCAAGTTGGCTCTTTGGGTGGCAAATGCGATGGTAGCTCTCTGGTGATAAGAAAAAAATAAACAGGCACGCAGCAACAGTTCCTATAAGTGGTCCAGCACTTCGAGAAGATAGCAATAGATGAGCAGTAAAAACCCAAAAGACAAAACCGATCCTCGCCAGGTGGAAACAAAGAACTACTCTACTTTACGTATATTTTTCTTATGATGCATGGCATGGTTTCTATCGATTTCGCGGAGGATTTATGGGTGGCACATTCAACAACTGATTGAGGGCAACCAAAAAAGCAGACAAGGACAGTACTTCAAGGGAAGATGGCGATGACGACTGGTGATATCATGCTCCACCTCAACCGGAAGACCATACAGCTCCACTTGTGGAGCTCTGACCCATTGTTTGACGGGTTCCAGAATAGGCTCGTGAAAACCACTCTGGATAACACGATACAAGATATTAAAGAGGTGATATCACAGCGATCATATAACAGTGGCGGTGATTTCAACCCTACAGCGCTTAAGATCTTCTTCAGGCACAAGGAACTTCCGAGCTATGAGCCACTATCTCAGTGTTTGGACTCAGTGGATTATCCAATCAGGTTGAGGGTGGAATTCATTCCAGACAAGTTGTCTCCTAGGGAGATAATACCACCGCTGTTGAATATCAACATGCACACAAGCAGCGGTAAAATGATACACTCTAAGGTACAAATGTCTGTGACAATCCACTCGTTGAAGTGTTCAGTGGTGGATGGCTTACACTTGAAAGGTTTGGACGAAATTGGGAAAGTTGAGTTCAATGGCGGCGTTCCTATAGAGGACGACAACGCCTCATTGAATGAGCTTTTGGAACTTGATACTGTGCCATTTGGTGAACTGAACATGTTTGTAACAATGATCGATGACTTCAAGATCAAATTGACCTCACCAGTGGAAGGTATCTTGAGAACAAGCCTTATGAGTGTGAATCTTGACACCACGATCTTCACAGTGAAGAAGTATATCCTTGATCAGTATACGGGTAGCAATCTAAATGTTACCACTGATGAGATTAAGATTATTCACTTTGGGCGTATACTAGAAGATGAAGTCAGAATGAGGAACATTACTGTACCTAATTCTTCGGCAATGATGGTTCTACACTTCGTGTTACAGGAACCCGAGATTCTATCAGAGGGGAATGGGTTTTGGACTGATCTGAAGAGTGGCAATATATTTGATTTTTATCCAAAGCACCCAAACCCTCACTTCACTGTTGAATATCAACGAACTCAGAGATTGCGAGAACAGTTCAGAATAAACAACGACCAAGATGAGCTTTACTCGCCTGATCCAGATCGTTCCCAAAGTATTTTTGTTCCCGATGACCCTGATTTCCAAGATGTACATCATCATAGAGAACTGCCGGTCTTCCCGGATTCGCAAACTAGTGTTGATGGAGATAAACGTATTAACTCGAAGGAGCCACCCAGGGATGATTCCTCTGGCGAAAATTCTCTGAATCACATAGACTCAATTAATCTGGTTCATATCGGTAGAGTATCCAGCCATGAACCATTTATGGACTCCACTGGAACATCTTCGTCACAATTTCCTGTGGAGTCGCATTTGAGACAAACGCTGCCAATCAGTGAACGTGAAAAATTGGAGAGATTTCTTCGTTCGCATAGAATGCCCGAAGGTGCAACCAGAACAGGTACTTCATATGATCTGATTTCCCAGGATGGAGAACAGTTCCTGGCTGATGAACTAGAAACGTCCAGCTGTATTTACAAAGTGACCCTTGAAACACCTTATGGTTCACGTGAAGTAACACTCTCATCTTCCCAATGTATAATCAATGATTCAGACACCGAATGTCCGTATCTGATGGTCAACAGATCAGGGTATGCCAGATTGTTACAACTTGGTGTTAAAATTCAAGAGCCAGAGCTTCAACGTCAACATATAGCGCACCGCACAGATCCCCGGATTCAACCAACAGCACCAATTGATGAGATCAATGAATTATTCAACATTGGGGTTGAAAATGGACATCACCTTCATAGGCATGTCCCTCCAGACCAGCAGCCCCATAACCGTGTTATCTTTAATGGTAATTGGGACCTTCGTGATATTGGAAGACAGCTGGAGACCTTCGTTCGCATATCGTTCAACATTATAATCTTTCTTGTTGTATACAGCAGTACAGTGCAACCGTATATGAATAGTGCAAGTATTCATATCTTTACGATCTTGGTTGGTATTGCGTACGCGCTTTCCTATCCGCAACTTCGGACCACTGTTGGAAATATTATAAGAAGACAGTTTCCTGAATTTGCCAACTTAATTCAAAGAAGGCTGGGTGATTTTCATTTGCTGAGAATCAATGAGAGGGCTGAGATGATCTTCGTGAAGGTAATTGAGCTTTCGTACTCACCAGGAATCCCTCAACCATTGAGAATAACCTATCGGTTCTGCCTTGATTTCTTCTTATTTTTTGCAACACTGATTCCATCAGTACATGCTCTCTTCACCGCTGCGAATCTTGAGATTCGTGATAGAGAAGACGTCGTATTAGCAAGGGCAATACAAGAAGCTGCTGAGCAGGCTGCTGGTGCTGAACCGCAGGGTGATAATGTGCCAGCCGATATCAACCTGGAGGGCCATGAAAATATTGAGGCATTGAGAGAAGGCGAAGGTGCTACGGGTATACAGATAAATCCTGAAGACTGAGGGTGAGTGTGATTCAAATATTGAACAAGAAATCACAGGTGAGGTGAAATTTTTGAAGTTTTGACACATTTTAGTATACTCAAATTTACCCCGTCGCTCAGTGATTTCTGGACCTTAGAAAAAAACTGTGGCTTTCCTTCGAGTTCTACGGTATGTACCACACCGCGATAGGCAAGTCGAGACTTGCAAGAGATTACACATCGAGGTGGATCTGTTGATTGCTTGAATCTGAGCAATCCTAGCTTGAAGAAAGAGAGCGTCCCATAGACTTGACCTCTGCCATCATTTTTGTTTTCAATTGACTTCCTTAGTTCGATTTCAAGTTCAGCAGCGTTCTCTAAAACTCCTCAAATTGGGTTTAATTGTTATCTGCGTAGGACCACATGTAGCCAATTTCTCGCTTTACAACGGCACTTAGATCGAGTTTTATTGGTGATTTCAGAAGATTTCTATGATTTGATGGATCATTATCTTCCGTGGAAGAGCATTAATCACTTCATGGCCACCGTTTATTCCATGGTTTCATTTTTGACCGTCTGAGGTAAAATACCCTAATTTCGATCTTTGTCAGCTATAGGACATCCAGAACTTTCACGCGGTTCCACTATAAAAAGCCGTGGCGTTCCGCCCAAGATTTCTTTCTCCAATACCCCTAGTTATCACATATACAAAAACAACAACAACAACAAAAATGGTTGCCCAAGTTCAAAAGCCAGCTCCAAAGTTCACCAAGACTGCCGTCGTCGACGGTTTGTTCGAGGAGGTGTCCCTCGACAAATACCTTTCTGAAGGTAAGTGGGTCATTTTGGCATTCATCCCATTGGCTTTCACTTTCGTTTGTCCAACTGAGATCATTGCCTACTCTGAGGCTGCTAAGAAATTTGCTGGTAAGAACGCCCAAGTCTTGTTTGCTTCTACAGACTCTGAGTACTCTTTGTTGGCTTGGACCAATGTTGCCAGAAAGGATGGTGGTTTGGGTCCAATTAACATCCCATTGGTTGCAGACACCAACCACTCTTTGTCCCGTGACTACGGTGTCTTGATCGAGGAGGAAGGTATTGCTTTGAGAGGTATCTTCGTTATTGATCCAAAGGGTACTGTTAGACAAATTACTATCAACGATTTGCCAGTTGGTAGAAACGTTGAAGAGACCTACAGATTGTTGGAGGCCTTCCAATGGACCGAGGAGCATGGTGAGGTTTTGCCATGTAACTGGACTCCAGGTGAGTTGACCATCAAGCCAGAAGTTGATGCTTCTAAGGAGTACTTCGGTAAGGCTAACTAGATATACGTTATATACTATAGATTCTTGCTTGATGCGAGGGCAATTCGATAAATATCTTTTACTTGATAGTAGTAATCGGCCTTATAATGCTGGGGTATCTAGGTGAGCCATATCGAACCATATCTAGTAGTCATTCAACTACGGTGGTTCACGGGTCTACGGGTTCAGTTTTCAACAACCAACGGCTTGATGCGCCAAATTTTCCCCTTTTGAGGATTCACCGCCATATTACTGCATTCGGAAAACCAACTCAACAGCCCTCGGGACTCCCAAATCTATACCGGAAGTCTCACGCAGTATCCAGACTAGCTTCACTTGTAGACATCCTAAACGAATCGTGCCTCAATTGCTGCATGGAGATATGAGTATTGCGTCAAAGGGATTTATTTATTTCTCCAGATTTGTGGTCACCGACCAGGTAAGTGCCTGATTTGCTTTTCAAAGAGAGACACTAACTAATTCAAGGTCTTCTTCGTTCGTTACTATCTTATTAACGTCTAGTATTACCGCTAACAGATATTAGAAAACCAAATATACATATGCTTTGGTCAATCTGAAACCAATCGTCCCAGGACATGTGAGTTGATCGATGAATAGGATAAGGCATCTTGCTAACAGGCTGATTCTAGGTGCTTATTGTCCCACTTAGAGTTGTGGAACGTCTTAAAGATCTTACAGACGAGGAGAGCATAGACTATATTCGCTCGATCCAAACCGTTCATAAGTTTATTGAACATATTTACAAGGCAGATTCTCTAAATATTGCCATCCAAGATGGACCAGAAGCTGGTCAGAGTATCCCCCACCTTCATACCCACATCATTCCAAGGCACAAGGTAAATAACATTGGTGACGAGATCTACGAGAGAATGGATTCTTCAAAATATGATATTGATGAATCTTTGAGGGATTTTTATGAGAGAAAGACTTTGAGACAAACTCAGAAGTTTTCCATTAAGCCAGATTCCGACAGATTTGGTAGATCTGACGAGGAAATGCATAAAGAAGCTGCATGGTTAGCTCAAGAATTTGAGAAGTATATACAGAAGTGAATGATGACAGAAACCCCAGTGGCCTGCTTCAAAAATCTTATTTGTTTACTACAGACATGTGGTTTTCAAAATATGAAGCCACCATTTCATAAACGACATTAACAATATTTACAATTTCCACCTCTTCTAAGCCATAGCATCCTCATGTGCGTATCTCTCCTGTCTCTTTTCGGCTTGAATTCTAGCCACTCTCTCTTTTCTGTTTCTCTCGCCGCCGAGATAACTCTTCTTTCCTACCTTAGTAGCACAAACCTTTCCACCTTGTCTCAATTTCTCCACTTGTTGAAGAATATATCTTCTTTGTTGAACTTCAATGCCTTTCTCCTTTAAGTCCCTACCGCTGTTCTCAAACAGGGACTTCCACTCTGGGAAGTGTTCCTCATGTTCTACACAGTTACGACCAATCAATGACAGAAAAGACTTAACGTCTGGAATCTGCTTTGTTGGCTGTGGAAAGGCCTTTGTGGAGTAGAGAGCACTTTTCACGATGTGCAGTGGCAGTCTTCTAGCAAACATCCTTGGTTGTTTGGTCAAATCTTCAGATATCAAAATTGTCAGGAATTCTTCCTCATGATTTGTTATGGGGCTGCCAGCGGATTTTTCAATTGGGCCCGTCCAGAAATGGCAGAACTGATTTTGGTGTTCGGTTGTTAACAATTGGATCAAAATTTTGGATCTAACAGTTAAAAGAGTGTAAACAACAAGTAAAAGAAGAAAGTTAAGAGCAGTTCAGTTGAACTGAAATTGATATCGGAAAGCCCTATTACAGCTTTAAAGAGCGTAATCACAATTCAACCTTATAGCTTCATCCGTAGCAATGAGCTACACTTCGCGGATATCCAATGCGTCTTCAAATGCATACCATTACCATTCAATCTTTGGTGATGTGTGTTCTACCAGATTCCAGAAGCTCACTCGTTTCTTATTCACAACATCCTGGCTACTATCGATAATAATAGCAGTTCCAAGCAACAGGGGCTGGTGGAGTACGTTACTACCCTTCAGAGCGCTCCCGTTGGCGTTTGGGTTCTTTCTGCTGACATGTTTGAGGAAAAATAACCTTCACGTTGATTTCCTGGGATATAAGACTCTTGCCAACCAGGTTGCTGGACAATTGACTAATAAAAAGTTCATGCTCACTTTTATCATCTACTTGTTCTCTTCAGTGATATTCTTCGGATCAATTCAATCTCAGCTGGAAGGTCTATCTATCAAAGCTATCCCTAGAAAGCACCAGTATCCACCATTGAATGATCAATTCGTGTTCTATTACTTTTTTTCGTTCTTCATGGCAACAACATACAGCATACAACATGTCATTTTTGACAGAGACAGATTGGTCTTCACATATGGTAACTTCCACGCCCATCCGAAGAATGTCATCATCAACAAGCTATCAAGTATGATTTCAACAGCCATGATTTTTGCGATAGTTTCGGCCATGAGTGCACCATTTGTCTATTTTTTTGTCCGTTCATACCTTTATGAGCTGGTCTTTGTTACATATGGTATGGTGTACTCACTAAATCACAGTTACCCTTCGTATGGTGTCACTTTTGGTCTCATTTTCAGAATCTCAATAGTCTCATTCATCTTATTCATAAGTTGGGAGATCGTCAATGTTGCATTCAATGCTTACCTCTCTATCGGATGCTTGCATCGCGGACATGCTTTGTCTGAATTGTCGGCTGACCCGTTGGGCACACTCCTGACTGGTCTCAAATCGGAGAAGCTCTTCACTAAGATGACTGCTTTTCAGGAACTAGCCTATATCTCCAAGATCGATGATTCTGAAACGCGTCAAGCCATTTACAACAGAAACAACAGAAGAGAATTCATCTGGGGGGAGATTTTACTGGAATGTGAGAAGGTTATCAAGGCTAACAATGTCAGCATCAACAAAGTGATGATTCAGAACATCGTATCTGAGCCCCAGAAAAGAGCAGTTGATAGCAAAGAACAACAAATATTCGGTCGTGAATACCACGCTTACGAGAATGAACGCAGAGAAGATGACATGTTTGTTAAACCGACGCAAGTGGAAGAGCAAAGTTTCCTTGATAATAATGTTATTACACTGATAGTAAGCAATATGAAAGAGATAATTAGCCTTCTGAAGCAGTATTACAGCTTGTTTATTACCTCTGGGTTTGGCATCCCATTGAGGTACACTGTTCGTCGAGAAGCTGAACACCTCTGTCCTGTACCTGTGACAGTGGGTAATGCTATCATTGCTATCTCGTTGATTGTAACCCATGCCTATGATGAGGATAAGAAGGGAACAGTGTCTTCTACGATCACTGATGTGTTGGAGATCTTGGAGAAATCCGTCTCTGCGTGTGGTCATTTTGTTCAACATCCACCGTTAGACCTTGTTGAGAGAGATCAGGACAATTTGATAACTATGCTTCATGAACTTTCTATGAATGCATTCTTTGAAGTCACCATGAAGTATAGCAGAGTCCTTAAAGACATTTCGCTAGCACCGGATGTCCTGCGCTTGGTGAATTGGACATTGGAAAATGCAGCCAAAGATGATGATAACTAGAGGTACATTGTATATTAAACGAAGTTTGCTACCTTGTGGAGATTTTATAATGAAATTTCTGTGTGATTTTAGACATGAGATTAGCGGGGCGTCTCTTTACTACTTCTTGGATTTGCAGGATCCACATCCAACAATACAGGCTTAAGAACCTGTTCGTCAAAGTTTTGGAACCATTTAGATCTATCGTCGGAAGTCATGATACTCTGCATCGTACTGACAAGACCCTGACCATTGTTTTGTGTAGTATTGACCAGTGGTGGGATATCATCCAGGTCAGTGGCATCTTCGTCTCTGAGAAGATCCTCTTGCTGATAGTCCAAGTTGGGGCTCTGTCTTGAGCGTGTGCCGGTTGTGTCTGAATAAGGCTTTTGAAATCTTCTGTTTGATAACACAGCACTCGTAGTGACAACCTTTGGAGCCTCGATATCGAATTCATCATCACTTTCATCCTCCATAATACATCCCGTTTTGATATTTAGCACTTCCAACATACCAGCTGTAGTACCACCAAATAGAATGACGGTCAACACCACCACAACTAACACAGTGGCAAGCAGAGTGGACTTGAATTCACCTTGGATGCCCATCGCCAAGGCAACACCGACGGCACCTCTGAGTCCAGCCCAGAATATCATCATTTGATATTGGTATGGGATCTCATCTGGGAGACTCTGGTTACCAGCGCGAGTTCTATGGACCCAGTTGATCAATCTGGATAATGGGAAAACAGCTGCCCAACGTGCCAGACAAATGGAAACAGTGGTGACAATAATAAGCATCGGCTTGTAGACTAATTCAACTTCAGTGAACAGAGCGAGACCTAGATAGACAAAGATGAAGTTTTCAGACAGACGAGCGAGTAACTGGAAGATATATTTCGTAGAGATCTGAGTTCTTCTTGACATGTTGTAGTAAGCGTAGTGCTTCAATGTGATACCGCAGAAAAGTAAAGACACAATACCAGACATGTGGCAGCCATTTGAGAAAAAATAAGACTCATAAGCAATCAGCAGCACAAGGCATGATTCAATTTGAGGATATCTTCTGATATGGGAATGCTTCAACATCAAAGCAACAATGATACCGATACTGACACCAATCAACAGGGAAATCGTGAATGTCATCAAAAAGAGCCCAATACCTTCGAACAAAGAGCTGAAATGAGGTTCTCTATCGTGGAATTGTTGACATGTCTCAAACATCACAATAGAGATAGCATCGTTCAACAATGACTCACCAAATATAACGGTATATAGCTTTGGGTCCACTTTGTAGGCGTTGAAGATAGATAAGATAGTCACTGGGTCTGTAGCAGAAAGAGTAGCACCGACCGAAAGAGCATCAACAAAGGATATATGAATACTCTCCAAGCCCAAAGAAGTCCAGATATAGAGGATAATACCTAGAACACAAGCACTAATAAAAGTGCCGGGGATAGCAAATGTCAAGATTGACCCGATGTTTCTGAAGAAATTGGCTTGATGTAATTCGTACCCACTGTTCAAGATGATAGGGGGGAGTAAGACGTTGAAAAAGTAACTAGAATTAAATGTGACAGTGTCCTGAATGTAATGACCAGGAGAGACCCTGATTATAAGGCCAACAATCATTCCGTAAAAGATGGATAACACCGTTTCATGGATCGCTTGGATTCTCTTCTGTTGCAAATAATATGAACTGAACAAGGCACCAATCAGTAGAACTAGCAGGATGAATAGTGCCCAGGAGGAAAAGATTTCCTCTGTGACTGGATTTGAACCATCAAGATCGTCACTATCTGGGATTGTGACATCTGGCACATCCTCGCCATCATCTGTAAGAGCCCTCTTCAGCAGGTACTTTCCCGTGAAGAGAAGGAAACTAGACATTGTTCGGAAGTGAGTTCTCGAATAGCAACTGGTAAGGCGCCAATAACTATGTGAGACTCAGTTATTGTTGTGTTTCGTTGTTCTCTCTTTGTTATTTTGACGGTGCGTTTCCGGCTCTCGGTTCGAGGAGAGGGAGGACCAAGAGTCAGAGAAGAATAACTAATGAGGGAGCAGATCGATTAATAACTATGGTCAATAGCCTCTTGCTTTCAATGGGACCATAGGCTTTCGGCTGAGCACCTTTTTGTAAGCGGCTGTCTTGTGTCTGCTAATTGGGCCTTTTCCCCAGTTGACGAACTTCATTTACCACACATGCGCCACATTTGGTAGGTTTTCACTCGCCACATAAATTTCTGCTTTCGAACGTCTAAACTGTTTCTTCTGCCGTTGTCATGGCAACGCACCTCGCTTCGAGAAAAAACACACCAAAACTCAAAAACTTTCACACACTTATATTGGCTTTGTACTCGCTTTATTATCGATATTTCCACAATGTCCAGTATGTTACATCAATTGTGTGAGTAATGCTACAGCTCATACAATGAATCAGGTCATATTTATGGCATTGAGCATGTTCTGTTGGTCTTGATGATTATGGCTCGAACGCGAGAATAAGCTCATTGTGATTTACTCGACTACGCGCCTTTGATCTCATTCAACACATCACTAACAAAGTTCAGATCGCCCTATTGTCATTTCGGGCCCTTCAGGTGCTGGTAAGTCCACTTTGTTAAAGAAGTTGTTCGCTGAGTTCCCAGAAAAATTTGGTTTCTCTGTTTCGAACACCACTCGTAAACCAAGACCAGGTGAGGTTGATGCCAAAGACTACCACTTTGTCAGCGTGGATGAGTTCAAGAAATTGATCAACGAGAATGCCTTCATAGAATGGGCCCAATTCTCCGGCAACTACTACGGAACCACTATTAAGGCTGTGGAGGATGTCGCCAAATTGGGTAGAACTTGTATCTTGGATATTGATATGCAAGGTGTCAAATCTGTCAAGCAAACAAACTTGAATGCAAGATTTCTATTCCTATCTCCACCATCCATTGAAACTTTGAGACAGAGATTGGAAGGTAGAGGTACCGAGACACAAGATTCCCTGGAGAAGAGAATCGCTGCGGCTTCTGCTGAGATGGAATATGCTGAAACCGGTGCACATGACCAAATCATCGTCAATGACGACTTAGACAAGGCTTACACTGAACTCAAGGCCTTCATCTTGGAAGGTAATCAATAAATTTTTGCAGCTTACTATTAGATCACGTTTAGTTTTAGTTATGATGTTTCCTTTTGCTTAACTTGGAATATCTGTAGTCCCTAGTTCCTAGCCAATGAGGTTCAATGGATCCTTATCATTGGAGCACAGTCGTAATAGCAGCATGTACGAGGGAGAATGGTGGCGCTGTTTGGACCTTTTGTTGATGGAGGACAATGAAAAACTTGATCTCTCTCTTTTTCTCTTTAATGGAGCTATCAACTCCACACTCTCATTGATTCGAACCTTCTTTGATACCCCTAACATCTTATTTCCAGTAGAAGTTTTCATTATACCCTTTGGCGTTGAAGTACAAGCACTTTCAAGATCCGGTATGGACAAGACGCTAGCATCTGGGAGTGAAAATTCACTCGTATTGCTCATTGACAAATCATTCTGAGAAGCCAGTTCTTGAATTGACAGGTTCTTCTTCATTCTCTCGACAATACAACTGATATCATCCTTTGTAGCCTGGACATTAGCAGATTTGCGATACAATGGACTATCAACGGTGGGAGGAAACAGATCTCTTGAAACGTCAGAATCAATGACAGAGCTCGAGAGTCCATTGGAACTAAATCGAAACAAAGGTTCCGAGTAATATGATGGCCTCTTGTTTAATATCGTGCGTTCTGGGGTCTTTTCTATTAAGTGGACATTAAAAGGTGTGGATGTGGACTGTGGAGGCTGCTCAAACTCAGAGAGATGTATGGACGAGATAGAAGGTTGGCTGAGCTCTACTGGAGTCTCGCCAAAGGAGGGAGTGCTCATCTTCAATGGCGCAATTGTCCTAAATGGCGTTCCTCTTCTGTTTGGCTTCAATGTCTGCAATGGTGTACGAGGAAATTGTGAGAGGTCGTCCTTGAACCGTGCTTTCTTCAACACCTTCTTCTTCGGTGATAAATGCTTGACTGTCAGTCCCACATCATTTAGTGTAAACAAATCTTCTGGCGCCTCATCATCTACGTTTAAGCTTTCTTCTGTGTTATCTTGTTGTTGATATGTGGTGTCACTGAGGATGTCTAAAGAGCAATCCGTTAGTCTTTTCAATTCTTAAGCCAGAGCGCTCAAAATTCAGAAGTTTGCTCTACCAGTAAAAAAGTCCCTGTAAACACCAAACCGCCGCTTCCTGGAGTAAAACATTGTATTTCGTTGTGGTTCATGTTGTTTGTTGTTATTTGCGTTTTGAACTTTCGAGAATCAGAAGAAAAGATCAACACTGACAAAACGAGAGAGACGTCCTGCATACGAAGAAGAGACTAGTCCACAAATCGGTAAACCAAGAATGAGCCAGAATATTATCCAACCATCCACCGCAAAGCCGTCGACATTGAAAGCCGGGTACAATCCATCACTGGGCCCAATTCAGCTCCCGTCCTCGTATACAACGCAAGCCTCAAAGAGCAAGACGATCTATGACAACTCCCTTTCTCGTCGTACACCAGAAGTGAACATAGCTTCATTGTCATTCTTATTTACAGGTCTTGTGCAATACGTACAGTCGAACTCCAAAGGTGTCCAGGAATTAGAGGCCAAGTTAAATTCGCTAGGCTATGGGGTTGGTACAAAGTTCCTAGAATTGATTACATTCAGAGATGGTAAGAATGCAAAGAGAGAAGTGAAAGTAGTTGAAGTGCTGCAGTTCATACATACGCAAGTATGGAAGACTCTGTTCGGCAAAGTGGCTGACGAGTTACAGAAGAGTTCAGATTCTGAAGATGAGTGTGAGTATACCTTAAGATTACACCACTCTTCTGCGGTAATACTAACATAATCTCTCAAGATATGATAACAGATAATGTGCCACTAATATCGCAGTTCATATCTGTCCCTAAGGAGTTTGGGCAGTTGAACGTTGGTGCTTTCACTGCTGGTATCATAGAGGGCATCTTGGATGCTGCATATTTCCAAGCCTGTGTGACTGCACATACGGTGGAGCAAGACGGTTACTCACTGAGAACAGTCTTCCTTATCAAGTTTGATCATGCTGTGATGGAGAGAGAGGCCATTAGATTTTCAAAATGAATAACACTACTATTCTTGGGGCCTGATAAATTGGCAAATGGAGAGCTGCTTCGTAGGTATTAATACTTGATATCATCTATTCAACCGTTCATTGAAACCATCTTAAATATTCTCAGCACCTCCCTCCTTCGATCCCAAGGCACGGTACTTTAATTCCTGTGATGGATCCTTCTGAGAGTAGAGGAGCGATTACGTAAAGAAATGGCCATTGAGACGGACAACTTTTTCCACTTTTGATCGAAACAAACGTGAACATCGAAATACTTAACCTCTGGTTGTATCGTTCGTTTCTGCGTTATTGGAGCATTTCGCTGTTGTGCTGGAACTATATATTCGATCCAGCTGATCAGAGACCATTTTATATAACACAAAAGAGCTCTTCACAGACAATGGCTATCACTATCAGAAAGGCTACCATCAGCGATGTCCAGGCAATGCAGAACGCCAACTTGCATAACCTTCCTGAGAACTATCAGTTAAAGTACTACATGTACCACATCCTCTCGTGGCCCGAGGCCTCTTTCGTTGCTACAACCACTGATGTTCCAGAAGTCGAAGTCAATGAAGATATCAAAGGTGATCCATCGTACGTTGCCCCAGGTGAGAAAGTAGTTGGCTATGTACTAGCAAAAATGGAGGATGATCCAGATGCACAGGATAAGACACCTCATGGTCATATCACCTCTCTTTCTGTGATGAGAACGTATAGAAGACAGGGAATTGCAGAGAAATTGATGAGACAGGCGTTGTATGCCCTTACCGAGACATTCCAATCACAATATGTCAGTCTACACGTGAGAAAGAGTAACAGGGCAGCTTTGCATTTATACAGGGACACTTTACAATTTGAGGTGTTGAGTATTGAAAAGAGCTATTATGCTGACGGTGAAGATGCATATTCAATGAAGAAGGTTTTGAAAGTCGAAGAGCTCATCCCAAGTTTATTCCAAAAAGCTGAGACCGTGGATGATCTCGATAAAGACTTGCTAGAAGGCTTGGTGGAATGAAAGATAGATGCTCATGTGTATAGTTAAACAGATCAGGCATTGAGAAGTGAAAAGGAGCTAGGCACTACAAAGAAAGTGTAAAAGATGAAGAGACATAAGATTCTTTGAAATTATTCAAATACGGCGAATGATATCTGAGAAGCATTAGTACTCGGGTCCACGAATTCCTCAAAAACAGAATAGTTTCTCCATAATGAAAACTTGTCAGAAGTTAAAAGTAAGGTAGCGTGGTTTTTTCCACATCGACAAAAAGTCTCGAGCCAAATGCACTCAAGTCATCATTTAAAGCTTCTTAGGTGAATATTTCTGTTCAGTTGGTGATAAAACTTACGCTTTTCGAGCTTTTGTTATTACCGTTGTTGACATGAAAGAGAGGAGAAAGAAATTTTTCATCGGTTTTTTCAACTTTTGTATTTGCCAGCCGAGGTAGATTGATAGTCGCGAACTTCTGAGTCTCGATCAGTTAGGGCTTGACAAGAACCTGTTGACGGAGGGCTTGCCGATGACTACAGTATTCCTAAAAAAGAATTGCTGGAATCATAGCATTCTTCGGTTGCTTTTAGATCAGCTAATCCTTCTCTCAATGTCAGTTTCGTCATTGCGTCTTGCGGTAGCTCACTTTATCTACCTTCACCTCACCGTTGATGTAAGTATAGATGTACAAAGTAACGAGGTAACCTTGGATATCTAGAAGTGTAAAGGATGGGACTGTCTCTCCATCCATTTCCTCATCATCTTCATTGGCTGATTTTTCATTAAGCTCACCCGGCTCTTCTTTTGCCGTTTCTTTCTTCTCTTCAGTGACATCTTCAACGGCATTGTCATCAGCGGCCTCCTTGGTATCGCTCTTCCGTTCCTCTCTTGTATCTTCCTTGCTGTCTCCTGTTTCTTCCAATTCTGGCCATTCAGTTGAGAATGCGCCAGTAGCGCTTCCTGGATTAACAAAGAACTTACCTTCAAGAGTGTAGGCTTCAACTTTATGCGTGCCACCCCATATGAGGACATCGGCGTTCAGTTGTCTAGCCATAGTCAATAAACTGAGCGGGTCCCCCCTTGGAACGATAGTGTATCCATTTGTAAACCCGATTCTCAAAGAACCATGTGTAATGACAAGCGATAGAGGTATGGTTGAGTTGTCATCGAATTCACCCTTCACAATCTGGAAATCTGGTGATAAGTTCTTCAAAAATTCGAGAGTAGATGGAGATGAAGTAGCATTACCAAGACATAGCACCTGCGAGATCTTTCCAGGGACCAGGAGTTTCTTGAACTGGAGTCTTAGGTCAGTATAGGTGAAATGTTACGTTGACATCCAGGGCACACATACTTTGGCCGGTAGGTCCTAGAACAGATTTCCATTAGTCACTGGGCCATTTCACAGATATACAGATATATAGATAAAACATACAATTGCTCTGTTAGGGATGTGCAAGTCACCGATCGCTAGAACAAGCATATCCTCGAACCGATATTATCTTTGTGTTTTCACCCTTTGTAAGGTTGAGCACCGTCATGATAACCACCGGAACTGCACTTTGGAGTTAGAAATATCCGCCACAGGGCAACAACCCGCGATAAATTCTGCTTTGGGACAAACATGATCTTGAATTTACATTAACCTATTTGAGAGTGCTGAACAGTTCTTCAGTTTTTTTCTAATTCATGGACTCCTTGAAAACTCAGGCGCTTATTTGCTACATCAGAGTGATTTCAGAGGGCTTTGATCGATTCTTTGCTTTAAGGTTGAGTTCCCAATTTAACAGCACCGTGAGGGCTAATATTATCAATACAGTGCTCTTCCTTACTATGGGCTGCTTTAACATCTGTGGCTCTGATTGACCCCATCCAAAGTGAGAAATCATAACTAATCATCCTACTCTTTCTTCATACAGAAGAAAAAGCTGCTCTCTCTCCGGTGATTTTGTGGTACCATTGCATTTGTGTCATGAGAGTGACACAAACCCCCCCTTGCAGCGTTCAAAATGAGGTTCGGATACATGCCCAAGAGTATTTTCCTGATGTCTTCACCTCCTGTCATTCCAAAGATCTATTCTGTGGTGTCACTGTTTTCTGCTATTCAATAGCTACTGCTCTCTGATTTATTATCTTTGGTCGCTATTCATCAACACAGCTTTACCTCATTCACCATGACTACAGTCTTATTTGCAAGAGATTACAATTTTAATGAACCAGTTCAACTCTCAAGGAAAAGCAGTGTTTTGAGGCGCTCAAAGATGGGATCAGCAAGATCCAATACAAGCAAGAGAAGGAACTTGGCTAATATCTTCCAACGGAGTCAACCAGTTTGTGTTACCATTGACCGTGAATTGTATTTCAGTGAGTCCAAAATAAACGATGAGAATACCCTTGCGAGTGATGTTTCCTTCAACTTGAGTAATGAGAAGTCAAAATCCTTTGACGATCACCTGAGACCTGCCCTCAAAAGAATGAGAGGAAACAATAGTTTTCAAGAATGGGTTCAAAGCTTTCAAAGATCATCAACAAAAAAGCCAAGAAGACTTCATTTCAAATGGCTTAAAAACTGGACTGTTTCAACTGATGAACTGAAAGGTTCTCAGCTTGTTGTAGGTGAACCTTGTAAATTGTCCTATGAAGCACTCCCAGATGAGGCAGTATCTTGCTACAATCAGTTCAAGGTACAGAACTTTGATGAGCTTTTCACGTCTGAATCTAAGAGCCATCTGAATTCCCCCGATAATGAAGAAGGTGATATATCAGTTCCTGAATATTCTCCATTGAATGACTTGAGTTATGACAATCTTCAGAGATTGAGGGAGCAGATCTTTTCTGTGCCTGGATTTTCATTCTCTGGTGATGAGTTTGATGGGGGTTTCGAAGAGAAAAGAAGTTCTCTGGATTTGAACTTTTGTGTTGCTTCCTCGACAGATAGTTCTGCTGCAGCCACTGATAATGAATCTTTGTCTAACATCTACTCTGACCACATTAATGATGAAGAAGTGCCACAGGAAGTACAAGATCTCTTTGTTGAAACTAGTGAATCACCTCGAATCTTTGCTCTTGAGGAGGCCCTTAAGAAATCATCTAGTGAGTTTGATCAATTTAATTCCGCGTCTTGTATCAAGCCTCCAAGTTCTGAGATCAAAGCTACAAGTTACGAAGAAGCACCATTATCGAGTCCAATGCCGCAGAATATGAAGAATGAACCTATCTCACCTCTGAATCCAAACTCTGCCTCCTCCATCTTGAAAAAGGTAAAATCTGTGATTCGGGGAAGTCATAGAGTCGAAAGTGGAGGTGCATCCTTTTCTGATGAGACCACCTCCGATTTTGTACAAAGTGATGATTCTCCCCCAGAGAGTTCTGCTTCAAATTATTCTCCGGTTACGATCTTGGTTCCCACAGTTAGAAACCAAGCTCTCATTACTGAGTTAACTGATAATATATTGGATGGTTGGGCCATCGATAAGATCTACCACCCTGAAGATCAATGTGAAGATGATGAGAACACGCTGTTTGATATCACAGATCCAAGCTTTTTCGACTGTCCACAATCCCAATTCGTAGCAAAAGCAGATGCCAATACATCAACCATTCGCTTTGATGATTTCTCTCAAGTTATGTTCTATAATGGATCTGGCATCTTACAAACTCATGGAGAAAAGTCTTTTAATTACCTGCTGTCATTGAGATTGGAGGCGTGCAAGATGAGGGGTACATTCGTGTTAGAGTCCCCTAAAACAAGTCAAGTTAAGCAAAGGGCTACATTGGCCGGCTCTACTGTTGTTCTGTTATCAGACGTAGACTTTTATCCCGAGTTGGACTCTGAAGGATCTGTTTCCTATAGCTTGAAGTCTATTTTGAAGTCCGCAGTTAACAAGAACGCCAATGCTGAATCCATGAGGATTACTAAATCGGATAACCTTGATATCTGGGACTTCATGGAGGATTTCCACATCCGCGAGAGAGAACGAATGGAGGGGGCATCAATGTTGGATTCTGTTCGTGAAAAGCAATTGGATTTCTACTATAACCAAGTTATTCAAAATAACGAGAAAATGGTTAGCCAACTTGACACGTTGCATGAGCAGCACATTACTCTGTACTTGCCAGCTTCTAGGCTGAAGTGTGAGTGTGACATGGATGGGACAAATCAGCAATTCTAGTTGCTTTTGGGTGTTTCGGGTACAGCCTGGCAATCATTTATTTTGAGATTCCTAGCGATATTTTTCCCCAATCCACTGAACTCAGTATCTATGGTCCTTCTTATGTCATATAGATAACGGAGAAACAATTTGGTTTAACCGCACGCACCAATAGTGTAGAACCCCCTCCGCTCCCACGTAGAAGTGGTGGACAGGGGACACCCGATTTCAATTTTCAAACAATAGACGGACAATCTATTATGCCGGGCAGAGATCTAGTGAAATTTGTGACAGCAAAGTACGGGGAACGCATGTGCGGGTGCGGTAACTTGAATCTAAAATGGGGGCGGTCACTGATGTATAATAACAACTAATTTGTGCACTCATACCTCTCTGGTGATCACTTTGGAGGTGCAGAACCGGTGGAGTCCGTTAGAAACCCCTTTTCTTCATCGATGACCACATAATTGAAGGAATCTGGGGTGTTTCTCCTTAGGACTATAAAAGCGGTAAATTCCTCTTAAGCAGCGTTCTTTCTAGCACAGATATCTCCGTCAAACCGTAAACAACAGAAAATAGTTTGAAATGTCCAAAGTCGCTCTTGTTACAGGTGCTGCGAGAGGTATCGGGAAGGGTATCTCCCTTCAATTGGCCCGTGATGGTTATAATGTTGCAATCACTGATTTGGCATTCCAAAAAGATATAGCTAAGGAGACGGTCAAGGAGATTGAAGCTCTTGGAAGAAGAGCGCTTTTCATTGAGGCTGATTGCTCTAACAGAGACCAGATGTTTGATGCTGTGAACATCACCCATAAGGAACTCGGTGGGTTCAACACTTTGATCAACAATGCCGGCATTGCGTCAGTTGCCCCATTAACTGAGGCTACTGAGCAAGATTTGGACAGGTTAAACAAGATCAATATCGGTGGTGTCCTCTTTGGTATCCAAGCTGCTGCTTCTAAGTTCGAACAGTTAAAGCAACCGGGAAAGATCATCAATGCTTGTTCTATTGCTGGCCATCAAGGTTTCGCTATGCTTGGTCTCTATAGTGCTACTAAGTTCGCTGTTAGAGGATTGACCCAAGCAGCTGCTAAAGAATTGGCTCATAAGAAGATCACTGTCAATTCTTATTGTCCAGGTATTGTCTTGACTCCAATGTGGGACGTGATCGATGCTAAGATGGGTGAATATACAGGTGTTCCAAAAGGTGAGACTTTGAAGAAGTATATAGAGGGCATCGCACTTGGTAAAGGCTCTGAACCGCAAGACGTTGCTAACTTGGTCAGTTTCCTTGCCTCTGACAAGGCTGATTACATTACTGGCCAATCCATCCTGGTTGATGGTGGTATAGTTTACAACTAACGTATTTAGATAAGACAATACTATAGTGCAATTAGACATTCCACTCAAGGGACAATTCTCTGTAAGTTCTTTTGAATTGTTACATTGCAATACCCTACGTGCCTGCTTCTGTACTGTTATCATCCTTGTCTTTCAACTTTCTTGGTGGAGGATATCTTGGTTTACCAATTTGTCTGTTTGGTATCAGTCTTGGATTATCATACCTTATCGCCTTACTTTGCCCACTATTGACATCTGCTCTCTTTATAGGCGTCGACTTAGTAGGATCAACCGTTCGCCTTATCGATGGTGATATGAATTGTGGATTGAATGTGTGCTGGCTAGCTAGGTTGCTGTTCTTCTGCACTTCCTCAGCGACTCGAGCCTTGAAGAATCCAATCTCTGATGGCATCACCTCCACATTTTGTGAGATCTGTTGCTGTGGTGATCTAGAAGGGGTATCATTAGTGGTTATATTCTCTTGAGAAGCTTCATCCGGTTGTTGGTCTCCTTTCTCACCATCTTGGCCTGGCGCAGGCGTCTTCAATTTTGCATCAAGAAGCTCATTAACTTCGTCGTTAAAATCTTCAGATTCAAGGTTGATGTCGTCACTAAATGTCAATGAATCATCAAACATATCATCTCTATCATGTCTTTTTTTCGCCACGGGTGATGCCACCTCAATCGCTCTCTTCTCTGGAACCATTTGCCCTGGAACGAGTCTCTGTACTAACCTCTGAGGGGCGGTGAACTCATTATCTGTAGTTGGCTGTGGTTTTGAAGCATTTTGTGGAGATTTGGGAATCGTAGCTGGTCGACTTGGGGCATCAGTGAATCTGAAAAGATTGGATTCATCGAAATCTGGAGGAGCACATTTCACACCTGAGATCTTACTCAGGTACTCCTTGTCGTAGAGGCAGTTGCCCATTGCATTACCAAAGCATCTCAGAGCTCTCTTCAACCCGTCTGTCATTGCCTCTTTTTTTGCCTTTTCAAAAGCCATGGCCTTTGTGCGGGCATTATCCAGACTTCCATATCCAATATCTTCATGAAAGGAACCATCTTTTAACGTGACTCGTACAACAACGGATAATCCAACGCTGAATTTACCATTGCGTTCATCTAGGTAGTCAACATTGATAGTCTTCACTTCAGAGAACCACCCATTGAAGCCAAACACCTGGTTTGCCAAGTTGAGTGCTCTCCAACCTTCAATATAAGACACCTGTATACCACCAGCACCTGGTCTTGTAGAGACATATTCAGGGCCTAATTTCTTATCAAGCTTACTTTGGATATTATCAACCTCATGTGGCTCAAACGGTTCTGTTTTCACAGCGCTTCGATTGAAGGAGCCGTTTTGCAGTTTATTCATCGTATACACCTCCTGTGTGTCCAGCTCTGTATAGTTTAAAATGAAGAGCTCCTTCCTGCGCACTCCAATCCCCTTTTGACCTTGACCTTTTGCCATCAGATCTCTTTGTTTACTTTTGGATAATTTCCGAGGATAATAGGTCGGAAGTGAAGTACCAACTTATTGCAGGAAAGGATATCGGGAAAGTACAAAGAAGTAGACTGCTAGAGGATAAGAGCTGGACGTCAATTAGTTGATAGTAAATTTTAGCCAAAAAGATGAGCTTAAAATTCCATACCGGTTATTCCATTTATGCATAAAATTATTAGTCCTTTTTATTTGCTCTTATTCATCTTGCATTGTGAAATTCCAGTCATGTTTATTGAGATGCTCTTCTGATCAAGTGAATAATCTCATATTTCCCAAATTTTCCCTCTAGACTTCTATGAATTTCCAAATCTGTAAATATTGATATATCATATCCTTGAATCGAATTTTTTGGCAAAACAGCTGTAGATATTCAGCATGCAAAATCAGCGTGAGCCACCATCAATACCTCCCCAAACCGAACATAAGAGACCTCGGAAGTCTCACAATATCAACACAATATCAACTCACCGAAGTCTTTCCAAAAACTCAAAAAGCCACCCATCGAACGATAACAGCAATGACAGAGAGACAGAATCTGGATGAGTTACAGTGGAAGAGTCCGGAATGGATCCAGGCTTTTGGGCTGAGGACTGATAATGTGCTCGAGTACTTCTCAGAGTCGCCATTCTTTGACAGGACATCTAATAATCAAACGGTAAAGATGCAAAATCAATTTCAAGAAGGCTATCAAGCAAACAGTATAACCATTGAGACCGAGTTGAAGAAGCTTGTTGGCGTCGAATTTGTGATATTACACCGTCGGGAACCGGATTTTTGGATAATAAGGAAACAGAATAGGAAAGGACCTGATACTGTGGATCCTCTAGCTGATTATTTCATTATTGGTGCCAATGTGTATATGGCTCCTACAGTGAAGGATGTTGTTTCGTCTCGATTGGTGAGTATTAAGTCTTCTAAACTGTATCCTGAAACACATACTAACAAATTTCTCAGCTAAGCAGTGCATTGTCTCTGAAGAATGCCATCAACAAGCTTCAAAGTCTCTCGCAATTCACTCCTTCAGATGGGCACACTTATAAGCTAGAACAGCAATCAACAGCAGAACCGCCATCGTCGCGATCGAGAACCCTTGGAAATACACCATATACACCGAGTACTCCTGCTGTGCCATCCTCCGGGTCTATGATAAAAACCGACCAATTGAGCAAAGGAACCATAGACAACCTATTCAACATTGCTATGAATGGTACACCTGCCTATGTGGATGATGAAGACAATGAGAGCGAGAATGATGAATTGACAATGAGATCTATAAAACCCACAGGTCGTACGATGCCGGACGAAGCCACAATCAACTCAGTTAAGAAGGGAAAGAAGCCCTTGAAGTAATGCCAAATCATAATGCAAAGTCGGATAGAAATAAAAAGTGTCAGATTCCCCATGGTCTATTCATCCATATGTAGTTCAACACCTTTGACATTTCGCGCCAATGGAAAACTCAACTTTAACAGCCTGTTCTTCTCGCTATTTGTTCCTCAATCAGCTAAAAGGATGAAGACATTTACCTCAATTCTTCCACTGATATTAGTATTCATCACTGTTGTTTTCGCTACTGACCCCGAAGTTACCCACAAGGTTTACTTTGACCTCTCCCAGGGCGACGAGTACCTCGGACGTGTCATCATGGGGTTGTACGGTAACGTTGTCCCGAAGACTGCCCAAAACTTCCGTGAATTGACCATCTCTAAGGACCCTTCCTTCGGTTACATTAACTCTATCTTCCACAGAGTCATTCCAAACTTCATGATCCAAGGTGGTGATTTCACCATGAGAAACGGCCGTGGCGGTAAATCTATCTACGGTTCCAAGTTCGAAGACGAGAACTTTGAGATCAAACATGACAAGCCAGGTAGATTGTCCATGGCAAATGCTGGCAAGAACACTAACGGCTCACAGTTCTTCATCACCACTGTTGTAACCTCTTGGTTGGATGGTGAGTACCTAGTTTCTCTTTCTGATAACCACAAGACTACTAACAATTCTCTTAGGTCGTCATGTTGTCTTCGGCGAGGTCCTCGAGGGATTCGATATTGTTCAAAAAGTTGAGAACACCAAGACTGGTAGAGGTGATAAGCCAACTGTTGATGTCGTAATCTCTGGTACTGGTGAGTTGAGTGAGGATGGTAAAGTCCTCACTTCAGTTACTTTGAAGGATCTTTCCGGTAAGAAGGAGGATGTCAACAAGGATGAGTTGTAATCTGGTATATGTAATAACTGAGCTATTTTCCACTCCCAGATACAGCCACTCAGTCTCTTTTCATCCATATATACTGACATATTTCAATGTGTAAGATGACCGTTTTGAGGTTACGCGGCCCCGTGATAGTAGATCCCATCAAAAGCAAAACGGAAGACAACAATAACGAATATCATAGGACATCAGAGATTAGTACAAAGAGTAGAGACATTCAAAGATGACGGAGGACACCTTCGCTGGAGGAGAGAACGAGGCAGTTGTGCCTCGTGATGTGCGCATTCTCCATTTGATTCTCGCGGCACAGACCATACAAAGCTATGAAGACCATGTTCCATTGCAACTAATGGATTTTGCACATAGTGAGTGAGACAGCTTCTAAAGATACCAGGTGGCAACTAACAGTATGATAGGATATACAGCTGGCGTGCTTAAAGATGCTGTGATATATAACGACCATGCACGTGGAAGTAACGGTAATGGCCCAGCGAGTGGTAAGAATCTCACAACGGAAGATGTGAGATTGGCCATCGCTGCAAGAACCAGCTATCAGTTTAATCCAGTGACACCAAAAGAGCTCTTGTTGGAGCTGGCAGCAGAGAGAAATAAGAAGCCGTTGCCTGCTGTCTTGCCTGGGTTCGGTATCAGATTACCCCCTGAGAAGTATTGTCTCACAGCTCGTGACTGGTCGCTGAGTGACGAAGATGATGTGAGTATCATCATGAAATAACCTGGGTATCATCTGATGATTAGGAATAACCTACTAATAAATTTCAACAGGAAGATGAGAAGATGGACGGTGCTATGTAATGATAATGTGAGATTTGAACTATGTCCATGGGAAAGAGCCCCTTTAACTTTGAAAGTTGGTTAAACCGTATAAGAATACTTAAATAACGTTATAGTAGTTCACTCACTTAGGCTTGGGCACTGTTGACTCTCAATAGAAGAAACCTCTTGTCCTATATGCTTACGTAAAAACGTTCACTGTTATGTGTTCAGAACAGTAAACAAATACCAAACTTCCTCAAACAAAAACAGAGCCAAGAAGGGAGCCAATTCAGTGTCATTGGAAAAGAAGAAATGATTGTCAAGCAAAGTTCAATTCCAGAGTGAGTATTCTGATTCGTAGAGAAAACAGCACCTAGAACAGACCACTGACTGATATTCCGCAGGGTGAAAGAGGACACGCCAGGTTCCTGTTTAGACGAGAGGGCTTCGAAGATCAGAACTTTCCAGGACTTGGGCCCACCGGACCTCGTCAGTCTCACCAAAGTGATCCCAAATGCAAAGACCCACGAGGTAAGTTCTCCAACAATTCATTGCGATTTCGATTCCTGAAATACTAACACAGCCTCAAGATTGGTACATATCTATATTACACTGGATTGGATAACTCGAGTTCCTCTGCCGTCGCTGCTCACTTGAACCAATTGGCCAACATTATTTCCTCTGAGCCACAGGCCTGGTTCAATAAGTTTAAGCATTTTAAGGTGACCAAGGCTGTGTATGCTTCATATAACGCCTTTTCCAAAGTTGACGTTGTCGTCGCGTGCCATTTACCAGGTACCGTTTCTACATATGTACTCAATGGTGCTGGTGAGAAGGTGCAAGAAGATGATAAGATCTGGCTAGAAGTTTTTGCAAGTTCTGTGATGAGAGCGCTGTTGACTACCGAAGAGGACGACGAACAAGTCAATGCGATTGTGGAATCAAGGAATTTGAATCCATTCTCCGCACCAGAGCTTGGTAAATTGTTCCTGCATGCTTTTGAAGAGCTCTTCTTTGAAGGCATCACAGTTGGCTCTTCCCCAGAGATCCAAACACCAACTTTAATCGATAACTACTTTGCTGATGCATTCTTGCAAGCAGTTGAGATGACAGGTTTGTTCGATGAAGCTTTGGAAGTCTTAGAAAGGTTGCGAGCCAAGGAGGAATCAGTGGTTACACTCATTGTTAAAGTTCTTCTACTCAAGGATGAAGAGGTGAAAGCTGTGAAGACCATGTTCGAAGGTATCAAGAAAACTCCTAGAGATCCGGCTCTTCTGCTGGTCCAATCGCAATTCTTGACTCAGAAGGGACAATTAGAGCTTGCTCTACAATCCGCTATCAATGCTGTGAATTCTGCTCCCTCTGAGTTTAACAACTGGGCAAACCTGTCAAAAGTTTATTTGGAACTCGGCGAGATTGAGCAATCTTTATTTACACTGAATGCATGCCCAATGGCTGGCTTCAAGGAGAAGTTCCACTTAAAGCGAATGATCCCAACGTCGCCAGATAAATTGCATCTTCCACTACCTACAGATGTCCACCTGGACGATGTTGGCGCTCTCGATTCTGTCCAAGTTGCACAAGAGCATAAGTCGATCGATCAGGCCTTAGTAAACTTACCAGGTGCTAACTTGAAATCCACTTTTGCTAAGGCTTATGATATTCTTACACAGATCGTGCACAAGACTGGCTGGGAAGCGCTTCTTAAATATAGAGCCCGTATCTTTGTCATGGAGGAAGAATACAGATCTAAATCTTCGAGCCAAACAAATGTCTCAGATGATTCTTCTGATTTGAATAGCTTTAAAAAGAAGAGACTCTGTGAAAGATGGCTAGACAATTTGTTCATGCTTCTCTATGATGATTTGAAGACTTATACAATGTGGCAAGCTGAGATGATCCACTTTCAAGCACAAAAGACTGCTTATGAGAAATTGCCATTGGAATGGGAATACTTGGGAATGTGCGCTTTCAGATTGCACCACTATAAGGAGGCAGCTACAGCTTTCCAAAATACACTAGAATCTCGGTTTTCTCCAACATCTACAAGAAATTTGCTGAAATACTACAAGTTGGAAGTCAAATCTCTGAAGAACAAATCTATTAGGACAACCACTAATGGTAATATTAACGGTTCGACTACCAACATTGACTCACCATTACAAGTTGAACGTAAGCTGAACGTGCTGGATGAGAGTATACTGGATATGGTTGTTAGACTCACAGCGTGGAACCACAGATGGTATTGCGAATTTGCTCCATTCTTGCTCAATTCTTTGGCTCAGGTTGTTGAGAGGCAAGGACTTGTAAAGGTTCAGAATGAGATTAGCGTCAAATTCCCAGATGAGAGCGGCGTTAATGCCTTAATGGCAGACTCTTTTGAGTTCATTAAACTCTTTGATAAACCCGGTGCTGAATCTTAGTGATGTATGTATATATAAAGGAACACTTCCCAAAGACTAGAATATACTATCCGATGAGCACAAACAATAAAAGGCTGATACAACTCAATCCAAACAATGCGGCCACTAGAGATGCACCAATACGGTCACCTTTTGTAATTATTAGATAACCAAGATCTTCCACTGTTGAATTCATACCAGCAGCAGGGTTACCTTCAGAGGTGCCTCCAGTCGCAGCAGTATATGGTAACGGCATCTCTTTGTAGAGCGTGTTTTGAATCACTTCTAATGCAGCCATCTGTTCACCAAGTCCATAATAGCCATCCCATTTACCAACTTGCCAATTCATACCACATGTAACGCCATCAGTTCCACCGGAGCAGGATTGGGCAGCTGCGACAGCAGAAGATTGTAGATACATATTTATCAGTTCTCTCGTCTCCGGCAGAAGGTGTGCAGTAAGCCCAAGAAACCTTGAGAGATATGCCTTAAACGAACGCTGGTCATTGTTGCAAGAGTAATGCCCTTCGCAAGCAGCTTCCCACATGATACCTTCTCTAAAGAATACTCTTAGACCATTCAGTAATTCACTTGCTCTGCTTCGCCATACAGGTTCCTGTGTATAATCAGCAAGATAGGCGCATCCAGCGAGCATTAAGCCTGCGTTGTAAGTCCATTGGAGATGCACACTATGAGAACAATTGTCTCCAACTTTGACACCATCGTAGACACTCATATAACCATTTGAAGTTTTCAAGAGGTCTGCAGATTCCAACCAATCCCAAACCGTCTTACACCACTCTACATATGTTGCATTGTCCAAGTACCTTGCCAAACGGGCACCTAAGAGAAAGAATGAGCCATTAGACACAGTGTTCTTGTAGTCGTAGCCACTGTTCCACTGGAAGATCTGCCATCTGAGCCCACCACCGCAGTGTGGTTCATCCCATCTTGAGCTCATTGTATTGAAGACAGCCTGTGCGAGGTATAGCCATTGAGGTTGGCCAGGCTCTGGATTAGAGAAGTTGCGCTCCACAGCACTCATTACTGTCAAACCCCAGAACGCTTGGTCATCGTTTCCTTCAGTGGTTGACTGATTCTTAGGAACGTAGTCCCAGTTCTCACCAACTTGAGCCAAAAGTGCTTGCTTCAACACTTCATTGTATTGTTCATCTCCAGTGTAGAACCAGTAGTCTAACATAGAGCCCCAGGCTGCCCCAGATTGCCACCAATAGTAGGGAGCTGAAAACATTCCCACCGGCTTACCATAGTCAGAGCCTGTATAGTAGTTCATAAGACCTTTGGCGATGGCAGAAGTGGTATTTTGGATGGAGCTAGTATCGCCAATAGTGATCTGGAGTGAGAACACACTGTTGATGAGAAGAAACAAAATGAAAAGCATCACGTTTTGATCAAGTATAAAGTCCTCAAATGCGAATCTAATGTATTATTACAAGTATTTCGAGTTTGTTGTTCTAGTTATCTACAGCAATGCTTTAGCATTAGGGTTTGATGCTATGCTTACTGAAGAGGCAGCACTGGTTGCTCAATTGGGCACACTGGGATGTTTAGAAGAATTATGCGCAGTGCTCATCATCCCTTACAGGGTAAAAAAAAGAGCATAGACATCAGACAGCGGAAGTATAGATATATCGAGGTAGAATACTATCCTGCGAAAAGGTTCTCACTTATCAGGTGTTGGTATTGTTCATAGTGCGATATTTGAGTTTATCCGGCTGCATAATGAAGTTGAAGAACTCCACAGATGATTCTGAGGATCCACAAGTTTCAATAATATGCATTGAGTGGACTCTCTGTGACCGCAAAGTCAAAGACCAGAGAATATGATGGCTCGCAGGGAATTTTAGAGATATATTGGTTCAAGAGAAGAACGTATTGACAAGGACCCTGCAGGCAGGGCTCAATAGCGGAGGTTGCCCACCCCGGTCCACTGCCCGGCAGGCATGGGGTGCCGCTTTTGTCTCACGATAAATCTCATCTCATGTCCAAACGAGGCCGTGAACCCCGAGAACGTCTAGAAGAAGAGGGTCTAACTGTTAATCTCAGTGGATTAAAATTTCCAGATGAAGGATGTTGCTATCATTGGAGCTGGTGGTGTTGCTGGCCTTGCCTGTCTGTATGAACTTCTTCATACAGACAAGGACGGGAACTGTACCATAAAAGAAGGGAAAATCCCTAAAGAATGCCTATTTAACGTTGTTGGATTCGAGCAGAAGTCTGAAGTGGGCGGTACCTGGTTTGCGAATGGCTTCAAGAGGGATCCACCTATGCCATCTCAAGATATATTGGACACAGAATGCTACGATAACGTTAGAAGGATTAGGCCTAGAAATAGGAACTGTCCTACGGGGGATCTGGAAAGTACCACCTTTGAGAACCCGATAAGAACAGAGATAGACCCCCAGTACATCAACTGGTCAAATACTGCTCTTTGGCCAAAGATCTATACGAATACCCCAGAGTCTTATATGAAGTACTCAACATTAGAGACTGATGATCAACCTCCTGAAGGATATGCACCTTTCATTACCCACGAGCAACTACGGAAACGTATGTTAGAATTTGCACAGCGTGAGAATATACGGTCAAAGATTCGATTTAACACTGAGGTGTACAATGTGAAGAAGCAAGATTCAAAATGGATCCTTACGCTCAGAATTGTTGGCGACAAGCACGACTCCTGGTATCAACAGTCCTTTGATGCGATCATTCTTGCACAAGGAAGCTTTGGAATCCCATATATTCCTCATTTTAAAGGCTTAAGCAAATACGTTGCACGCTATCCTGGAGCAGTTCTCCATTCAAAAGCTTACCGAGATCCACGAGAATTCAAGGATAAGAGAGTCGTCATCGTTGGTGGAAACATTTCGGCAATTGATCTAGGTCAGTACTTAGAGCCATGTTGCAAAGAGGTTATTATAAGCAGGGATCTAAGCAGAGAGCCGTATTTGCCATTTATGGCTAGATGTGTCAATGCATTCAAAAATGTTGAGCTTCTAGAAGAGTTTATTCCGGAGACGAAAGAACTAAGGCTAACAAATGGACAAAGTTTGAGTAATGTGGACCATATTATTATGGCTACTGGATATCACATAGAGTTGCCTTTCCTAGAGAAAGGAATTCTTCAATACTCGATTCCATCGAATGATAGATTCCCATCTTCAAACTCCAGGATAAAAGGGCTCTACCAACACGTCTTTAATATTGAAGATCCAAGTATAGCATTTGTTGGAAAACTAGTGGTGCAGACGTGTTTCCGTAACATGGAATCACAGGCAGCAGCCGTGGTTGGAATATGGTCTGGTCTGAAGCAGCTACCAAGTAAGCAGGAGCAGTACAAGTGGGAGCAAGAAAGGTTATCAAAGGTACAAGAGCACATATTCCACAAGTACGACATATACACTCTGAAAAAGGACTTCTTTGAACCTATGAGCCAATTCTATTTGGATGAAAGACCGGATCCACTTTCTGACGGTTTGTTAGCATCCATGGATGAGTACGAATTCTCCTTGGAAACGTTTGAAAAGCTATTTAACGAATATAGAACTGGTGAAAGGGACGTAAAGGACGACTAGACTCTAATATTAATCTCTTCAACTATTCTTCGTACTCTTAATATCTACCACCGTAACCATCACCACCAAATCCTTGTGAGCCATAGCCCTGAGATTCTTGGTTTGCTTGGTCATAGTTATTCCGGCCACCATAATAGTTATCGTTACGTCCGTAGTTATTGCGGCCTTGATTGTTAGAACCATCTTGACGACCATAGCGCTGGGCCTGGCCTTGATTGTCGTAACTATCCTCATGACCATAAGTGTTTTGGTTCCCGTAAGAGTCTTGACGACCGTAGTTTTCAGGACGATCACCATAACTTTCTTGGTTATAGTTCTGCCCTGATTGATTTGACGAGCTACCAAGCACTTGACTCAATAAACCAGAGAAACCGGAGCCACTTTCACTATGTGAGTTGTTGTGATTAGAGCTACTAGCTTGAGAACTGTGATTTCCTTGGTGATAGTTACCACCTTGATTGTAGTTACCACTTTGATTGTAGTTACCACCTTGATTGTAGTTACCACCTTGATTGTAGTTACCACCTTGATTGCAGTTATCGCCTTGGTTGTAATTTCCTTGATTATGGTTTCCTCCTTGATTATAGTTGATTTGGTTACCACTTTCGTAATAGTCATTGCTGGCGTTCTGATTCGAGTTTGATTTACCGAACATACCCATCAATGCACCAAGGGTACCACCAGTCGAAACACTACCGGTACTGTAAGATCCTTGACTATGGCCAGAAGAGTTAGCAGAAAGTAAAGAAGCGACACTAGATAAAGAGAATCCACCTTGACCCTGACCACCATAAGAGTTTCTGTCACCAAACAACTTGGCCAATAGATTCAATTGAGCTCCTATACCAGCACCAGAGTTCGATCCACCTGACATCAAACCATTCATAAGTGTTGAAGTCAGATCACGATCTTGGGAATCGCCAAGTGAACGAGAAGAAGTTGTATCCATGTTCTGAATAACGTGCTTAGACAAACTTTCGATCATAGAACAGATTTTTTGGGACTCCTCTCGAGAAGGATTCATCTCGCTAGCAGACTGTAAATCTTGGATAGCACGCTCATGCTCGTTCAGATTCATCAGACAGGAGGCTCTTTGGATCAATGCCCTCGGGGAGGCATTACCGTGATTGATGTGCTGCTCAAGGAGCTGTAAGGCCTGTTGGAACTGAGATTGAGAGATCAAGTTCTCAACATTGTCCAACGTAGACATGGTGGTTGTTCTTCCCTAGTCGAGTTTGCTGTGGTCGAACGCTCGAGATTGCTATGCAGGAATTTCAGGTACCAGTACTATGCTTTCTAAACATGCTCAAGGTTTTTTTTTGTTACCAAATCAGGAAGTCAAGCACTCTGTGATTTTTCATTGGAGGGAAAAGCGCCAAAGGAGAGGAAGGAACGCACTGAGTAACAACAAGAAAGCACAGCAAAAAAGACCAAAAAAGATGCTCAAGTCCACTGCTGGTAAAACGGCTCTTAAGGTTGTTCTCGGTTCCTCTGTGCTCTATGCAGGTGGTGTTGCCCTCTCGCTCCAGAACCAAGCCTTCAACGAGATCTTCACCGATAACGTCCCATTTGCTGAAGAAGCTGTCGATTTTGTTGATTCACTTACCAACAGCTCTAACAGGGACCACAACATTGAGAACTTTAAGAAGAAGTTCGGCGAGTTGGAGAAGACATTAAGTATTCCAAAATCTGGCATTTTCTCGTCCACCATTGAAAGTGTTAAGGAGAAAGAGGAGAGTTTGGCTGAAAAAATCAAAGAGACTGTCAAGTCCATCAAACCAACTTACAAACTACCAACTATTGGCTTGAAGACACAAGATTCAGACTTGCAGAGTGCCATTGATGAGTTTAACGGCCTTGTTGAGAAGATCAATGCTGGCGAGTTGAATGACAATGCTAACTTTGCCGCCATTTCTGATATCTTCTCCATTCTTGATGCCAATGTCAGCTCCTTGAAAGACACTGCCACTAAGGAATTTCAAACTAGGGTCGAAGAGGCCGTCTCAGCTCACAAGAACCAACTTTTGGGTCAATTTATCAGTGAGTTCAATACTAAGGTTTCTCAGATAGAAAAACAACACCAAACTCAATTACAGAAGGAAGTTGAAGCTAACAAGGCCGCTTTGGACAAGTATTACGAGAACCAGTCTAAGCTCATTGGTATCAATGCAAAGGAGGAGATCACCAACTTGGTTGCAAAGACTTTGGAAGAGGAACGTGAGGGTAAATATGCCCAATTCGACCAATTGGACAAGTCTTTGCAAAACTTGCAGACTCTGGTACTAAAACTCGATGACCACCTGGACAATGCCGATTTAAAAGTGAAGATCCAATTCCAGTTGAACAAGATCAAAACAAAGTTGTTCGATGAAAAGGCCCAGGATCTATCCCAAGAAGTTTCTCAATTGAGACAGATAGCTTCCGAAGCCAAGAACAGTGTCATTGTCAGTGCTATTGATGCTATTGATACAACTGCTATCCAACAGGGCCTTTTGACGCCAGCACAATTGATCACAAGATTCAATCTTTTGGCGCCAGAGCTTAGAACTGCTGCATTGTTACCACCAAACGCTGGTGTCTTGGGTCACTTGGGTGCCAAGTTGTTCTCTCTCTTGTTAATCAGTAAGCAAGGTAACGTTGAGGGTAAAGATATTGAGAGTATCATTGCCAGAGTGCAAAACAATCTGATTGAGAACAGGTTGGATGATGCGGTCGAAGAGGTTGCCAACTTGAAGGGATGGAGTAGAACTTTGGCCGATGATTGGTTGGTGGAGAGCAGAAAGAGATTGGAGGTTGAATTCCTTGTCAACTTGATTGACTTGGAGTGCAGAACTCTTTACTAGAGACGAGGGTTATGAGATATATTCAGTATACACAACGCAAAAATTACAGAATAAGAGCAGTGACAGGTCCGAGTCGTTGTTATTGCCAAAATCTTAAATACAATTGTACAAATATGACAAACGGAGGATTTGTAGAGAGCGTAGACACATCATCAGCAGAAACTATGAGATCAATAAAATGACAGCGCGAGAAGCTTAAGCGCAACAGTTTGTCTGGTTATTTGTACTTGGTCTTTGTAAATTTACGCTCTTCGGTTGAGCCTTCGTCTTCAGCTGACTTTCTAAAGGCAGTTTCTCAGCGATGCTTTGGAAGATGTTCTTGACACCTTCACCGGTCTTTGCAGAAACTTCGAAGAACAAAAGACCTTCCTCATTAGCAAAAGCCTGCGCAGAGTCTTTACTCACTTTTCTCTCAGCTTCGAGATCCACTTTGTTACCAGCAAGTGCGATCACAATATCTTGGTTTGCCTGTCTCTGAAGCTCTTTGATCCACGACTTTGCCCTTTCAAGCGAAGCTTCATGAGTGATATCATAGACGACAACGGCGGCGTTGGCATTTCTATAGTACATTGGTGCCAAAGATTTATAGCGCTCTTGACCAGCAGTATCCCAGATCTCAAATTTGATAGTTGTGTTGTCATCCAACTGAATGGTTTGTGTCAAGAATGCGGCACCAATCGTCGACTCTCTAAAATCATCGAAGGAGTCCTTCACGAATCTGTGGACAATAGAGGACTTACCGACGGCGCTCTCACCGAGTAAGACAAGCTTAAACTGTGCAAAACGAGGCTCTTGTTGTTCTGTGACGGACATATCGATTAAGGAATCTAATTATAGGGGGGTTCAGCTTGTTGTGGAAGCAAGGGGAGGGTGAGAGTGAGCTCAGTTATTTGTCCTGTTTATCCGTAAATATGATACTGATTATTCAGTGGGTATGACCTCCTAGACAAATGCCCTGTATTTTCCCCAGTCGTGTGCTCCTTGTTTTTGTTCGTGTGTTTGATTTCAGGTAAAGAGATTTGGTATCAGACTTGAACCTGGAAACGTAAGAAACCATGAACAATAACCGAAAGCGGGAATATTCTGCAATGGTCGCACTTGCCACATGCGCCACGATCGTATTTCCACTTCTGGCGTGGCGAGTGCGCTGTGTTGTTCTTTTCTCGACCAGACAGTTCTCAATCTGCGCGGATTGAGTTGTTACGGCATTCACTCTTTCCAGTTACCTTTTGCTGTCTGTTCAATCCACCTGCTTGCAAACCTTTTTGATTTTACAGGTTTCAAATCCCTAAGGAGGCCCCTCATATTCCATTAAGAAGCCCTCCTGTCCTGTTGTTCACTTCCCAGCTAGAGGAACTAGTGAGAGCATTTACCAAGTGAATATCTCCTCCATAACCATCGTGCTGTGTTGTCCGATTTATCCCCCTGCTGTCTGTCTGAAAGAATTGCAATAACAATGTCCTCTGCTGAATTTGAGCCTGTTGTTGAAAAGGCTGTGATCGACTCCACAGTTTTTGAGTCTATTGACAACACCAACGCTGAGGTTGATGCTACTGAAGTTGATACCACCGAAGTTCATGCCACCCAAGCGGACATCGCTGACGGTGTCTCTCCCGCCGAGGCCGCTGATTCTGTGGGGCCTGAACCTGTTAGTGCTCCACCATCCATCTCTGACGAAGATGCCTTCCCTGCATTGGGTTCCGGTGCTTCCACTGTCTCTTCTCAACCAGTACCATGGGGCCCTTCCATGAGCTCTGTTGTGCCTACCCCCATTAAATCGGCTTCTTCTAATGGTGCTGCTCTGAACAAAGGTGCTGCCCGCTCTAAGAACATCCAGGACCGTTTTCATATCCCAAGTGCTGCTTCTTTGAATTTGGCCAAGGCGGAGTTTGTGAAGATTATCACTGATTTGAAGAAAAAATACTCTGTCTCTATCGATTCCACTTTGTCTGGAAAAACCAAAGATAGATCTTTTGTGATTAACGGTTTACCGGATGACGTCTCTGGCGCTCGGAAGGAACTGGTTCGTCGCTTGACTAAACCTGTCAAAATCTCTTTCAAGGTCCCAGCTATCACTAGATCTGCAATCATAGGTGCTGGTGGTAGAAACTTGAAACCAATCATTGATTCCACAGGTGCTAAGATCGAAATCGAGAGAAACCAAACACCAACAGCCGATGTCAATGAAGATGAGACAATTGCTGTCACCATAGAAGGTGATGTGGATGGTGCGCAAGAGGCCCAGAGACAGATTATGGCTATTGTCCACGAGGAGACTAAGAATCTTACTGTTAGAATCAATGCCCCTGAGGGCTTGTTGCCTTTCATCAAACATTTTGACATCTCTTCGGAGACTTTGACTGTGACTGGTCCAAACAAGAACGGTCTTATTATCATTTCTGGGTTGAGGGATGAGGTCTTGATCAAGAAGACTGATATAACAAAGGAGTTTGAGACTTTGGCTGTGAAGATCAAGACTGAGGTTAAAACCATACCAAAAAGATTTCAACAGTTCATTAATGCAGCCGATTTGTTGGCTCAACATGAGGTTGTCGTTGAGATCCCAACTGATGATGATGAAGAAGAAGTAAAGTTTATCGGTCTTCCAAAGAACGTTGAGGCTGCTATTCGGACGGCTAGAAATACATCTTCTCAATTTGCTATTGACTCCTTGGTGATCTCAAAGGCACATGGCGGTAACATTTCCCACGCTAGAAATGTGGCCGCCTTCTTAACTCACTCTGGTATCTTGAAGGCTATCGGTTCCGAGAACAATACAAACGTGCGTGCTCCATCTTATGATAAACTCGCTTCTAAAGATTTACCGGCTGTTGCTGTTGAGACCACTGCCCCAACTTCTGAGAGCACTTCTATTCAGGCATCCAGAAAGGCTGTGATCGAGAAAGTGAACCGCTTCACTCCTTCTCGTTTCTTGATCATATCAGATATTTCTTCTTTCTTCGCAAAGCAAGTCGTTTCTGCTGTGGAGGTCGCTTCTAAGGCCAACAACATCCATGTCGTTCCATTATCAGACTTGTCTGGCGGTGTCACTGATGATATCATCTTGGTTGCTCTTGACGGGCAGGATGACGAGTTTGCTCCAACTCAAGAAGAGATCGACACAAGACTACAAGCCACATCTGCTTCCTTAGATGGATTGAGAAAAGCGCAAGCTGAACTCAAGAAGGTCACTTTGGATGTCCCAGCTGAGAAGCAACAGTTCATTGAAGGTCCAAATGGTACCACCTTAAGTACTCTCATTTCATCAGTATGTTCTATCGACATCAGGCTTCACAATGATGGTGAATCTGAGGCTGATGACAAGGTCTTCATTCAAGGATCTAAGACTGATGTCTCTAAGATTGAGAAGGAAATTGAATCTTTGTTGAAAGATGCTGCAGATCAAAAGGATCTTTACAGTTTCGTTCAAGAGACCACTGTTCCGACTTCCATTTTGCCAAGATTGATTGGTAAATCTGGTGCAAATTTGAAGGAGATTACGGATAGATTTGCTGTTCACATTGATGTTGATAAGGATTCCAGTGGTGAGAAGACCGGTTTGAAGATCACCGGATATAAATTCAACGTCAGGGAGGCTGATCAGTATATTTCCAATGCTTCTAAGAAGTGGGCTGATGAGACTACAAAGATCTTGACGATTGCTAAGAACTACCGTGCCGCTATGATCGGTTCTAACGGTCAAAACGTTAAGAAGTTGCAGACAAAGTATAACGTAACGATTCATTTCCAAAAAAACTCTGATGATGTTATCATTAAGGGTCCATCCAGAGGCGTGACTAAGGCTACTGAGGAACTGCAAGACTTGCTTGACTTTGAGATTGCGAACGGCTATGTCAAAGAATTGCGCGTTCCAGAAGCTGCCATTGCCAGAATCATTGGTCGTTCAGGTGAGACCGTTGATCGCATCGCGCTTGATACAGGTATTGATATTAGAGTTCAAAGTGAAGGCGAAGGTGAGTCTGACACTCGTAACATTACCTTGACTGGTTCAAGAAAAGGATTAACTGAAGCTGAGAAGCAGATCATGGCTATTGTCAGGGAGATTGAAGACACTGTCACTGTTGAGTTGGAGGTCAATCCAAAGTACTTCAAAGATATTTTAGGTCCTAAGGGTGCCACTAAGGAAAAGATCTTGTCCAAAGCCCTGGGAAACAGCGATGGTATTTCTAGAAAGCTTCTGCAAATTCCAGAAGCTGGTTCTGAGTCTAACAAGATCTCTTCTACTGGCCCAAAGAAGGTTGTTGAGAAGATTATTGATCAAGTAAAAGAGCTCGTTGCTGAGAAAGAGAGCTCAGTTACCGAATCTATCGAAGTCGCAAAGGAGAAACATAGATTGTTGATTGGTCCTGGTGGTTCTACTCGTCGTGCTTTGGAAGAAGAGTTCAACGTTATTGTGAACGTCCCGAGATCAAATGAGAAGAGTTCTGTTGTAACCATCAACGGTCAACCAGATAACGTCAAAAAAGCTAAGGACAAGGTTATAGAATTGACAGCAGACTCTTGGAAGACTGTTGTTGATGTTCCAGCACATGTGCACGCAGCTGTTTTCCAGAGAGGTCTATTCACAAGAAAGCTGAGAATCGAACACAATGTTGAAGTTACTTTTGGCGATTCTAATAAAAGAGCTCAAAACCTGTCCAACAAGGCTCCAGCTATTCCGAAGGATGCTTGGGGGTCTAAGGACGAGACTTTCAAGTTCATTACAGTTGTTGACGAAGCCACCAAGGACGAGAACGATATCATCCCATGGAGATTGGCGGGTGACGATGAAGAAGTTGTTCAAGTAGAAAAACTGATCAAGGAAACTATCAAGAGACATTCTGATGATGATACACTTGGTTTCTTGTGGGTGAAGGATGCTGTCAACACCTTCCCAAAGATTATTGGTTCCCAAGGTGCTCGTTTGAACAACATCAGAAAGAAGTCGGGTGCTCAGATCACTGTTCCTAAGCCAGCTGATAAGGTGAATGATATCATCTTCATCAAGGGTCAAAAGAATGCAGTTGAGAAGGCTGAGAAACTCTTGAGCGCCGAGATCAAGCGATAATGATATAGTATTATTTTTTGTTGCATTGAAGATTAATCGTGTACATATAGAGAAAAAAGATCATGGTTATCTACTTGGATACTCTGTAACACTTGTTATCTTATGCGAATCATTGTCATAAATTCAAAATATTCATGGATACCTCGCAATATAGAATTCGCTTTGCAATGTCAAGGAGAAGAGAGGACCTAGGACCTATCAGGAGGCTACCCAACAGAAAACTTTAAGAATAACCCAATTAGGAAATATCTTGTTTTGGGGACAGTACAGTTATCTCTTGTGCCCCCCAAATTCGTTGAAACAACAGCAAACTCATTGGACAGCAAAAGAGAGATAAGTAGAATTAGTATTTGCTGGAACCAACATAGCTGCAACGATGGAACCTGAAGATAGAGCACCGAGCCTGGTTGGTGCCAGCGTGAGATCCGTAAAATTGGAGTCAGACTACGATGCTGCTTCCTACAGGTCGCCATCTAGATCGAACCAGAAGGTGCTGAAGGATGAGACTGAAGAGGCCAAAGACTATACCAGTGTGAGCGAACTGCATGATGAAGGTGCGTTATTGAACGATGAACACGAGTATGACGATCTTTTGGACGATACTGGAAAGGTCAGGGAAGGCGTCTCAGCCAGTGCTGTTATCATCACTGGTGTCTCCAACCCGGCAATCTCCACCGAGAAAAAAGAAGAGATCATCATGGCAGCTGCTGGTGCGCCTGTTGCAATTGATGAGTCCGACAAAGACTTTGTCGTTGTCGATATCAAGAAGAAGAACCGTCCCGACCTGGCCGCTGACACCTCTTCAACACCAAATTTTACTGGGGCAGGCCCTTCCATCTACGAGTTAAAAAACCAGAATTCCAATATGTCTTTGGAAGATTTGATTGACTCACAAATGGCTTCTATGTCCGCCATGACTTCCGATTTGCAAAGGAAGATGGTCGAGAAGAAGAAAAAGAGCATTTCTGAATCAAGATCGAGATCAAGACTAAGATCAAGTTTACATGAAAACCTGATCCCAAACTCTGTGATTGAAAATGACGCTTTCCAACAGGTTCCAGCTGGTGCTCATGAGGGTATGGCCTCCCCATTGATTCAATCTAGATCTCAATCTGTGATCCGTGGCCAAGATAAATCCGATTCTCCTGTTCCAGAAAGACCACATTTGGCCAGAGGGGACTCTTACATTGGGGTCACGAATGACTTTGAGTACAGACCTGGCAGAAGAGCAGATCGTCCTGATCCTTTAAAGTGTATGAGTGCTGGGTCGAGAGAATTTTTACGTTCTGTTTCACGTTCAAGATCCAGAGTTACGCACGAGGCACCAGTTTCTAACGAAGACCTTGTTGGCGAGGGCGCTCTTATCAGTGATGAATTGGATCATGAGCCAGAACTTTTGGATCGGATTGATGCTGTCCAAGAGGAGGATGAAACCCAAGAGGTGAACAATCCAAACCATGAAACATCAGCGTTTGCCTCATTAAAGAGACGTTCTGTCCCTTTAGAACCAGAAGATAATGAAGTTGTCGTTGCTGCTCCAACTGCAGATGTAGAAGATGAGGAAGAAGTCGTCCATGAATTGGAGAAGGAGGAGGAGCTTGGAACAGAGAACTTGCTTGAAAATAACAAGAAATTGGAAACGGTACCAACGGTAAAGGATGGTGTTGAAACCGCTGTTGAATGTGAAGAAGGTAATTTCACACCAAAGGAAGCGAGCGAGTCAGCCATATATGAGCCCGCCACGGATGAGACAGTCTCTGAGGCGAGTGAGGCCTTAAATGAGACGGCAGAGGAAATGGACGAGCAGAAGGAAGAATCTGCCGAGACAGATCAGGCCAAGCATGGGACAACTGTTGTTGATAATATTGACGCTGAGAAAGAAGATGAAGTTACTGAGTCAGAAGGTGCCTCAGAAAGAATTGATGTCGAAGATTCAAACGCTGAACCTCAAGTGAAAGACGTGACCATCTCAGATCCGAAAATGCAGGACGATAACTCTTCTCAGACCATCACTGTCAATGAAGAGGCTAGGGAAGTCGAAACTATCCAAGACGAGGAAGGTTCTGATCAAGATATCGTTGAAAAGACAAAAGACATCATTTCTGGCTTGTCTCTCGCGGATGAAACTGAGCGCTTGATCAACGAAATTGAATCTGGCATTGAGTTCGCTACAACTAGTAAGCTAGTGACAGATGACGTTATTATTGAAGATGAGCCCCAAAAGTCTTCAGAAAAGAGCCATAAGGAACCAGTGATCGTTTCCAAAGAGACATCTGGGGAAGCTGCTGATGCCGGGGGAATTGAAGAGAGAGAGATTGATATCAAGTCCCCAGTTGAGCACGACTTTGATGATCTCAAGGAGCCAACCAAGGAGGAAATCATTGAGATGTTGAAAGATGAACCAGTGTACATCTTCACTTCTCTTGCCGGTGGTGGTTACCATATGCCACAAAGAACGAATAAATTGGCCACAATCCTCACAGGAAATAGAATCCCATTCACGTACAGGGATTTGGGTACCGATGAAGAGGCACGGAACGTTTGGAGAAGGTACTCTAAGGGTCGTATGCTTCCGGGTGTTGTGAGAGGCAAGGATGATATCATTGGTAACTGGGAAGAAATTGAGGAGGCCAACGAGGATTACAAAGTGAGAGAGCTCATTTATGAGACACTTTGAGAGCGGTAACAATGGAACATCTATGGTATAAAGCTTTATTTATTTGAATTTGATCGTTTATTTCCTATATGCTACCGCCGATTCTTGATTGGATGTCGCACAGCTAGTATTGGTAAGTTAGAACCATTGGTGATGAAAGAATTCAGTAGATTGGAAGGCTTGGATTGGGAGGCTCTACGAGTGCTTGGCGATGGACTTTACTTTACAGTGAATATTTTCAGAGCCTAGAGTTTCAGAGCCTTAGAATATAATCAAAATCAAAGTATATTATCCTGTCAAAGGCTGAGGTGGAATGGAGGAAGAAATTGAGAAAGGCATTTGATTTTAGGAGTATAAAATAGTTTTACAAAGGAGAATATGTCGTAGATTTGAATGTATGAGCTATTCGAGTCATCCATGCCTCTTGAGTACCGTGTAGAGAAATATATAGACCGATTTAACATTGTCATATTATCCGTTTAAAGTCCACAATTTTGTTAAGGCCCTCTGGCCATGCATTAATCATAATTCATTGGTATTTGTCAGGCTTGTGGATCTGATAGAGACTCATGTGTCAGTTTTTATACCGACTGCTCCTGAGATCTAGGTGGGAATCAGAATTCAGGATTCTGGACTGAGTGTCAAGCCACATTTACCATTACTTGTCTCGTGGGTGTTTTCGGCGCAGAAAAGACTTTCAGTATAGTTCCTTCAAGCCAAAAGTGAAACTAGAAGAAGTAAAATCGCGAAACGTTGGCCAAGTAGAAAGGTTGTTGATACAGGACAACCACTGCAGACTGGTGCATAGAAACAGAGCCAATGGGAATGCTGATTGCCAGAAACGTCGAGTCTTTGTTGAGACAAGCCCTACAGACGGCGCATACTACTGAAGCGCAAGTTGTCGCTGTGACGATAATACAACAGTCTGGCTCACCATTGTGTACTGTTACCAATGATCAGACCTCCCATTCGATCGCTAAGATTAACATGTTTGCTCTATTTGCATGTAAGGATGGAATTACTGAGGAAATCCACCAGTATGACATTGAAGATGATGAGCATGTGTATGGCGCTAAAGTACCAGGGACACAGTATAGTGTTGTTATTGTGACAGAGAAAAACTACCCACAAGGACTTGTACGGCTAAGGTTGAATAGACTCACAAATGAGTTGACTGAACTCTCAAAGTTTGAGGAGGATGAGGACTTATGAGGCCATGTAAGGTGATTGTATAGATAGAAAGAGTAACGTGTGATTAATTATGCCGTTGGTGTTTATGTGCAGTTTATTAAATGTGTTTGCCTTAAACCAGTTGTATCAGTAGTATATATGAAGAGACGCAAGAACAAAGACAACGCTGATGTAGAGTATGAGCTAGACTAAAAAAGAAACATAAAGATATGACTGAAGACATATGGAATAAAACAACGTACTAAAAGCCGAGCCAATCAAAAAAGGAGATGCAAAATGAAAAGGTTGGTGTGTCATATTAGCGTAAAAAAGGGATGCTAAGAGAAATGCAAGAATTCATCAGGATGTGTACAGAACTCACTTCTCCTCCTTCACAAGCTCCGTTTCCTCTTCATCCTCCTCTTCATTATCATCCACGTCATCCATTATACTGTCATCATCGTAACTCTCCTCCTCTTCTTCATCTTCTTCAGAGTCATACCAAAAGTTCTCGTCAACAACCTCATCTTCAACAGGCTGACCATTAGCACTGACATATGCGGATTCCTCGGTAGGCATGATGAAACCTGGCGGGATATCTTGTTTTGATCTTTCAACTTCCAGCTTGACCTTCTTCTTGTACTCGTCTGGTCTGGACCTCAAGTCCACAGCGGCATCGACGTTAGCCGGAGAGAGAGGATTTGGATCCTCCAAAAGTGATACAATGGATATCAACACGGTCTCAACACTTTGCGCAGGGGACCACGTCTCCGCGTCTGGTTCGTCAGAAGTTGGGTCACCTGATCTGTGAAGAATAGATATACAAAGACGTCCATCTCTATATACATTTGGATGGTAGATCGCAGGGGTGAATCTGAAAGATGGTGGCGAGTAAGGAAAGTCACTTGGGAACTTCATCTGTGCCCTGAAGTAGCCGCCATGGTAGGCAGAGTCCTTGTTCAACACCATGACGCCAATGTTCCACACAAATATGTTATCATCTTCCAGTTCGATGTGGAAACTTGGAATACCCTTCTTCGGGTCTGTAAGTTCCCTGAACTGCCGTAACAAGAGGGATGCAGCGCTGGTTGACATGTTTTGTTGGGTTTGTGTGGTGCCTTTGCTTATCGATAGGGGTGGCAAGGGTACAAAACAGGGGGGATAGGAGGTCAATAGATCAGTTACACAACAGCGTATTCCGTTTCTATATAGACCTTGAAGTGCGTCAAGATGGTAGTTAAGAGTGAGTGGGATAAGTGTGACTGGTTTGTCTTGTGCCCACTGCGCGTTTTGTTTTCTATCCAGTTCTTCTAAGAAGAGAGAAATTCCTCCGTTTTGTTTTCCTTGTCAATCGATGGGAAAAGAAATTTGTTTGAAAGCGGCAAAAATCGCGGAGCTTGTTCTCTCCTTTCGAATGTGCGGGTGTCGGATGAAGCCTTTTTCGTGCTGGGAGGAGAACGTAAACATCGCCAGTGCGCGGACGCAGAACAACAAGTGAGGTTATAAGCGCTAAGCAAGTGATTCAGAGGGTTGTTCTATTCTGTCACAATGGCACAGAATAATTCATTACTACAGGTTTATGGGGGTGGTAAGTTGTTTTTTGAGATATATCTCTGTATAAAACATCATATATTAACAAAAATGCACTACAGATGAAGTGGCGGCTATTGTACTCGACCCAGGATCACAGACCACAAGGGCAGGATATGCCGGTGAAGATACACCAAGAGTCATTACGCCTTCATACGTTGGTATCAATGAACGTGATCAGGACCTGATGGATATGGATAATGAAGAAGATGGTAAACCTGTGAAGAAGCGAACAAACACCTATTACGCGGAGTCTTCGATCAATTTTCCCAAGCCTGGAGCTCAGTTGAAACCGATCATTCAAGATGGCCTTATCGTAGATTGGGACTCCGCGGTGGAGCAGTGGGAGTACATCTTTGACAATTTGCGCGTTGATTATAAGGAACAACCTTTACTGCTAACAGAACCAGTGTGGAACACAACCGAAAACCGTACAAGATCCCTTGAGGTTGCATTAGAGCAGTTTGAATTCCCGGGGTTCTATTTGGCATCTTCTCCAACTTGTGTTGCCTTTGCTCAGGGACGTCCATCTGCCCTCGTTGTTGATATAGGTCATGATATCGTGAGTGTTACACCTGTGGTTGACGGTATGTGTCTTGCAAAGAGCACATTGAAAACCCATTACGCCGGTAAGTACCTGTCGACGCAGTTGCAGAAACGTATCAAAGGGGACATTGTTCCATTATACAAAGTGAAATCTAAGATATTTACTAGTCCAACTGAAAACCCAAACTGGATTCCAAAATCCTTTGAGAACATTACTAAATCATTTGAAGATTATCAACTTGAACAGACCATACATTCAGTGAAAGAAGCTCTCCTGCAGATTCCGCGTGAACCGATCACTGGTTCAGCTTTCACATCGGAAGAATTGGAAGAGAGATTCCCTGAAAGAACTTATGAATTGCCAAATGGTCATGCGATTGGTATGTCACAACAGAGGTTTGAAGTTGGTGATTCTCTCTTTGAGCCTGAGAACTATCAAGTTCCGGAATTCCCTTCTGAATCTGGCGAACCTGAGATTCAATCAAAGAACGACTATGTCCCAATTAAGCGGTCTTTCAACAAGAAGACCAATGACGACGATGATGAACCTACAAAATCTGAGGATGGCGTTCCAACGCACAGGGGTTTGACTCAATTAACATCACATGCTTTATCACTAGTGGATGTCGATATCAGAGCACAATTAGCGCATAATATCATTGTTACCGGTGCCTCCTCACTAATAACTGGATTGAATGAGAGATTGTACGTCGAACTTTCAAAGTTACACCCAGGTTTGAAGATTCGTGTCCATGCAAATGGTAACCCCGTTGAAAGAAAATTCCAAAGTTGGATCGGTGGTAGTGTGTTGAGTAGTTTGGGTACTTTCCATCAGTTATGGGTGAGTAAAAAGGAGTTTGAAGAAGTGGGAGTGGATAGATTACTCGCACAAAGATTTAGATAACTCCGCATGTACAATATACGATCACATCACGCAAATACTGTTAATTATATTAAGTGGAAGATAATGTTCCGTTTGTAACAGCATCGTTTGCACAAAGTACCATGGCCTTTTGACGATCAATCAAGAGCTGTGATGCATTCAAGAAATCCAACTTCTTCGCAACAATTTCCAGAGGATCCTCAATCTCAAAGAGTTTACTCAATCCTTCGACCGCGTCAGAAAGACCAGCTTGGACAGTTTCAAAGAGATCCAAAAATGCTCCCTGATCACAATAGAATGCAAATGGATACGTCCATTTGAGAATCCGTCTACCACATAGCAACTTATTTGCACTCTCGACAAGAAACTGTGCTTCAATCCATGAGATTCCAGCTCCTTCTTGAAGAGTCCTCACCAAACTTTCAACAACATTACATCGTTGGGAATCTTGACGCGTTGATGTTTCGTGGATGTTGAAGAAGCCATAGTAATGAAGATATCTTTTCAAAGATCTGTTGGCCACTTCTTGCAGCTTTTGAGAATCCTTCGCCGCTTTTAGCTTCTCTGGCGGTAGTTCATGATATCTGTTGCATTGATAGAACTGATTGCTGTGCTTTCTCCAATCTCCAAGGCATATCCAACAGAACTCATATGCACATTTCTTGCAAGTCATATGGTTACAGCCACCATTCTTCTCAATTGCTGTATCACACTTGGGACAGTTCTTTGTATTTGAAGTGATCCACTTAACTGTTTCACTATCATCTCTACACTTAATTATCCATGCTTTTGTCACATAACAAGGTGCTGGAAGATGTGACTCATATCCGCAGTAGAAACAAAACTGATGACCGGCACCACACGTCACAACAGGGACCTTGCGCTCTTCAACAAGACTCGTTACATCCGATGTGTGCAACACCTCAACAATCTCCAGACAGTCAGGAGAAGGACACCACTTATAGTTTGCATGTCTTTCAACATATTCTTTCATAGAGTTCTGCAAAAGCTTATTGCTCCCATTGTTGCCACTTATGATATCAATATCTGCAGGAGAAAGAGCAAGATCACAGCTGGGGCACTTTATCACATTGCCTTTTGCAATCCTCTCATCGATATACCGCCTATAGCAATCAATACAATAGTCATGCCCGCATTTGAGTTGGTATGACTGTTCCTTATCTTCACAACAGATATCACACGCAAAGGAATCTTTAGAATGTGTCATGAAACCAGCTTCATGGACCATAGAGCCATCTGCACTGCTAAGACCTGCCTTATTACTCACACCTTCTGGATCATCCATGTAATCTTCCATGAGCCTTTCAGCATTCCATTTATAACTTTGGAGTAGTGTGATCACCTCGTCTTCGTTCTTTCCAAGCACCTCGGCAATTTCACGACATTGTTTAGCCATCATATCTAGGAGTTGCTGAGTAGTATGCTGCTTATATGGCACAGCATGAAGGTCCTTCAGTGACTCTTCATCTTTGAAGGTGGTCTCGTCTTGGTCGGAATAGTCAGAGAAACTATCATCCTCGTAGTCATATTCAAAATCACTCATTTCTAGGAAGTAAACCAGCTGTTCAAACAGAAACAGTGCCTGCAAAATGCCGATTATCTCTGTTTTGTGGATCTGCTATGGTATGTTCCTATTTCGTTGCAATCTACAGCTCCTTCAGCGTGTCTTTTTGATAGGGAACTTCGATGTTGATAGCGAGAAAGTGTCACAAAAGGGCGAGGTCGAAATTCGTGTTTAGTGGAACAATAATGCCGAGGACAATTTGGCACGCACACAAGACAGGCAATCACTACAAATTATTACAGAAACAGGAAAAAATAAGCTATCTATTGTTACAATCCCTCCAGTCTGTCGCTGGCAGCCTTAATCTTCATGCTGACTCGTGTACTGAGCTCGTAATCATCTGAGTAACCCTGTGCGTAAGTGAGCCACATCTTACTTGAATCCAGTCCCTTCACACCAGTCTGCTTCCAAATAAAAAGAGCCTTCTCATACATCGCTGTGGGATACAACCAAGGGTCTTCTACGTGCCTCATATATCTGTATGGCTCCTTCTTGTTTCCAGGCTGCAAGACAATAATGTTCTTCAATACTTCCTCATCAAGAAGTTTCATACCTTCATTAATGTGTCCCAGACGACGCAGTGTGATAGCCTGCAGCAAATTCCGCACCATGCTGTGATTAGAATGCTCAGGAAACAATGAACTTTCTGAAACACTGTAGTTCAGAAGCTTCTGGGCAACCTTTAAGTGCTCTTCTGGCATACGGTTATAACCATTCCAAAAGTACATCAGCTCATGGGTTGGGGAGGTTCCGATGGCATCAATTAGAGACACATTGTACTTCTTCATGTTTTCTGTGTACTCAGCATGCTTGCGGAGCAAGAACTTATCGAATGGCATCGTCTTCTTAACCCCTTTAACAAGACCCGGTACATTCTTCATCAGGTCAGTAGCCCTTTTTGCAAACTCATCCTTTCTGGCCAGGGTTGCTTCATCTTTCATCAGGCCCATCTTACACATACGATATAGTTCAATATAGCATGATGCGGCAATGTATGTATAAAGACCCGGAGACCAAGCATTAAGAGCAATAAGCTTTGGTATATCCTGTGCAGCCCGTTCATACCTGTGTAGAAACATCAGAATCATCACTCTATCAAATACAAGAAGAGCCTCGACTTGGACCATCTTCACATCACGTTGGATGCTATCCATCAACTGCAGTGACTCCTCTAAGCGGCCTCTTGATGCCAGCATACGGGCTTCCTGTAAGAGCCATAAAGCTGAATTTGGAAAAAGTGCTCTGGCATATAACAAAGCATCCTCTAATTTTTTACCTGGATGTAAAAGAGTCGGTTTACCAATCCCTTGGAACGCTCTTGATTCGGTACGCATAATCCTAAGAGATTTGGTCCTTTGCAGACTGAGGCCTTCTTCACTTGTTAGGTTTGTTCCTATGGCATGTGTCTCATCCAGCGAATCTGGAATATCAAAATCGGCATCCGTGAACTGGAACGGGCCATCATAAAAAACTAGTAGGGCCAAGAGACCAATGCAACCATGAATATTTCTACCCTGCACGGATTCCCAGATCATCTTCAATCCGTTCTCTCTCGAGCCTTTGAAACCCACAACAGATAAAACCTTACCGATAGCAGGTGGAATAAGAGACAGAACAAGCTGGAGAATACCAAAGCATAAGTTCGTCCCAGAAATAATGTATTCATCAATGGTGCTCAAATCTGAAGAATGTACAGGGACGCCGTCATGTTCCTCTTGATCACAAACCCTTTCGCTGTTGTATCCAACACAGGCTCTTAGTCTTTCACTAACAGGTGTGTTACCGATGTGTGATCCATTCAACCTCGAAACTCTCATCTCATGAACTTTCTCAGCCAGCCCTGTGAGATGTGGATCAGTCAACAGCTCCTGAGAAACAGAAAATGGAACATCGGCAGTTGTGCTTGTACTTGTTGCAGCAGATGACAGGCTTATAGAGCTATCATTTATAGATTTACCCTGTAGCTTCTTCTTTCTTTCGTAATCCTTGATCAAATGAAGCAGTTCGTCCAGCGTCTGATAAGCCCTTCTAAGCTTGAGCAGTGCTTTAGCACTATCAAGCATACTCTCACTTAGCAGCATCACCAAAGCATTCAATAAAGTAGCCTCTGCATTGCACACGGCATATTCAGTGCCCGGTGGAAAGTTTGGAGAGCTCTTGAGTTTCATTCTCTGATGCTTTGCTCTATCTCTAGCGCTCAACGTCTCAGCTTTACTTAAAACTTCACCAGCTTTACGCATTACTTCAGGTTCAAACCCAAGGGTAGCTTCAAGAAAATGGATCACACCGTTTGCAAGAGTTTTGATGGTGGAATCGCTCTCATCAGAGATCAAGTGCAGGCCTTCATCGGTACGATCATCGAGCAAGTAATCCATAGCTTGTAAAGCAACTTCAAAGTCTTGAGCCTGTTGCAAAATAAGAGGTGCAGCCTCTTCATCCGTGAGAGCAGTCTCTCTCTTGAAACCGAGCGCACGCAGCATTATCCTCAGAAAATCACCCTTAACGTCGGTTTTGAGGATGGGGATAATGGTTCATTACACGAGAGAGAGTCGGCCCCTATAAAATCCTGAGCGCGCTGTTTTTGGTGGGGCGCAGTACGGGCACAGATCCTCTCGTTAGGCAGAGGAAATTCAGATCTAGGGCGTTCCCCAGGAAGAGGGAAAGCCTTGGGCTAGGCGGCCAGGGAGGGCGTTCTGCCTACGGAACAATCGGCAAATGGCGAGGAGTAGTGAGGCGCCTAATCACCATGGTCGGCCTTACATAGAAAGATAACAAACAGAGCAAGGAACGTTAGATTACTCACCTACTTCTTCTTTGTCTTAATCACAACATTAACGCCGATACGGGAAACACTGTTCCAGACAGCATCATTCACTTGTTTTGGAAGTTTCCGTCCGTAGAGACACTGATCCACTAACCACATTCCAACGATAAACCCAGTCTTATCCAAAGTACCATCATGTCGAGTATCAACCAAATCCCAAATCTGTCGAAGTAGCTCGTACGGAAGCTTAGATCTTTTCCAAATTTCTCTCACCACACAGTTCACCATGAGGTTAGATTCCATAGGACCTAATATGTCTGCAGCAGATGCAAGCATCGATGCCTTTAGTGCAGTATTCAACTCGCCTGGGATTTTCTGGTCGTGATTTAAGACCTCTGGATCTACCAAGTCCATATAGAGGCCCTTATTAGTGACCCAAACACCCTCATATCTCTTTCTTTCACTTTCTGTGATGGTTTCTGAGTCAGTGTGATGTTTCCATGGCTTATCCTCATTGAATACGTCTTTTTTCTTTTCTTTACGCATTGTGGTCCTGAGTTGGACCTGCTTCTGGCCTTCAGGATCGGCCAAAAACGAAGATGGTGTATAAGTTGTAGATTTCAAACCTTTCTTCAAGATACTCTTTGCGCCTCTTCTAATAACGTGGTGACGATGGTGTTTCTTCTCTCCTTCAGATGTCAATGGGTAGCGTGGAAGCTCTTCATCCAATTCACCAACAGTCATCAGGAAATCATCATCAGTGGATTCAACATCTGGAGGAGGCTTCCTTCTCGGCGAATTTGGCCTTCTGGTAGGATGAACGGGTGGTTCTAACACTGGTGACACATCAATACTGGATTGCAACAATGGCGATCCTGGTGGCGGTTTCCTACTTGGAACTGGTTTCAGGATCTTTCTCTCGGTGAATGGAATCTCATCCATCCTATGATTCATTGAGATTATCTCATATTCTGCAATATTTTTTGAAATGTCACCCACTGAGCTCTTGAACTGCTTGACACCGCCACTTTTCGATGCACCAGAGGCACTATCATTTGCCAATGATTCGATATCAGAGTCACTTAGACACGATTCAGAATGGTTGATATTTGAGAAGAAGTCATTTGTACATGTCTGCCCTAATTTGGCATGAAATGGTGGGGAATCCAAGCTGTGCGTAGATGAAACAGCACTCGTAGAAGCACTAGATGCATAAACTCTATGATGTGGAGGAGGAGCAAGATATTCAGTCGAGTTCAGCATCGCTGACTGAGCAGCACGAGAGGAGGCTTGAAGTGATAGCAGTGAGTTTTGGTAATCGTTTTCCTGCAGTGACAAGTTCTCAAGGGACGATTCTTCGTATCTATTATACACTGGACTCTGCACATGCCTTCTGGAGGGCAGCGACCTTAAAGACGGTGATTGTGACTGCGGGAGTACTACTCTGGTAGACATCCTCCTCCTAGACCTTTTCGGTATCATCTGAGGCTCTGATGTAGTTGTAGTCAGCTGTTGCTTCATCATGTTCGCAGTTGCAGCCTTAGCCGCAATAATCGATGTAGTTGGTGCATTCGAGGGAGCCTCCTTGGACACAGGAGTAAACCCAGTAGGGTTTCTGGATGGTATGATGGGAGCCTGTGCATGCTTCCTTCCTAGCAGTCCCATGGTAGTAATTCTTGTTTGTGGGATGAGTTCGGAACTGGCAGATTGTGCCAGACGCAAATGATTTGATCACTGTTTAAGCGCACAAGCGAGCGGTCTCTGTAAAGTCTCTGCTAAGTTCTGTATAGTCTCTATTGAATTCCAATAGCACGATCTCCTGAGAAAAATCAATACCTCTACTTTCTATCTCTTCTTGGTAAGTCTCTTATTTTATCTCTGCGCTTAGGAAAGGAAAACAAAAGGGGGCCAAAAAGGTGCCCCGAACAAACGGCCGCGATGAACTGTTATGGGGGCGTTATAACGAACAAGCGTAGGCCTCTAGTTTGGACCGATTGATGGGTTGACATTTGCCTCAGCTAGCTTTTCCATGATTCACAACTGAAACGACTCTCTGAAAGATGGCTATTCCTAAATTCTATTCAGTCCTACAGGAAATATGGCCATCGGTGGTGATACCTTTGGACAGAACCAAGAGATGCGACTATTTGTACGTGGACATGGGCTCCTTGCTTCATACATGCCTCCAGAGAACCAATACCCAAAGGGAAATGCTTGATAGCATCAACAGTCATATTGATGGGATTGTTGCTGGTGTTAGACCGCAGAAGGTGGTGTACTTGGCCATGGATGGCATCCCTCCTTTGGCCAAATTGAAAGAACAAGCCGCGAGGCGAAAGAGGTCATTTGGGTCATCATCAATGAATCCACACATGCTAACCCCTGGTACAGAGTTCATGGATAGCTTAATTGGTGCACTGCAACAACATTGTAGCAATATAGCTAGACGATTAGATGTCACTGTCCATCTTGATTCATGGAATCATCCTGGCGAAGGGGAGCACAAGATCATTAACCATATAAATAGCATTAGAAGTGATGCATTTGGTGGTGTTGTGGTATTCAGCACTGATGCTGATTTGATTGTGATGTGTATTCCATTGAATGATATCGAAATTAGATTGGTCAGAGAGACTTATAACTCTAGGAAAAGGCAGTATAAACAGAAGCGCTTTGAAGAGCTGTCTATTCTAAAACTTCAAAAGGCATTTCTGTCACAGTATGCTACCTGTGGAAGACCTCTAGAGTTTGAATTACAAGCATTTGCTTTTGCATCTACGATCTTGGGGAACGATTTCATTGATACACCAGATGGTTTGTCCGTTAGCTTTGACCTCACTAGGATTTTAGGAATCATAAAACAGATTTCAGGCTCAAAATCTAAGTATAGTGGCACTAGTATTCTGTACGATCACGCTGAGCTGCAACAGCTAGTTCAGTTGATGGCCGACTTTGAGTTTGAAACGTTTCAAAAAACAAGAGGGTTATCAGAAGTAGAGAAGCAGAATTGTATTCTTGAGCTTTCCATGAATGGCTTGTCTCTTGCTGAGAAAAAAACTGCTATTGAGAACCAGCTTAATGTGATCGAGAAGAAGAGATTCAAGGATTGGAGGGCTCGTCATTATAACGTCATGTACAGTGCTACTGATATTGACTTCAAGGATATCACTGAAAAGTATTTTGAAGGGCTAATGCTATTAAATAGGTACTACATGGGTGATAATTCTATCTCCTCATGGGTTTTCCCTTATGAATTTGTTCCAATGTTCTCAGACATGTTGGCTCATTGCACTCATATCCCGTCCACAGATTCTGGTGAAAATCTTGATCTGAGACCACTTCATCAACTAGCCCTGGTAACACCTGCAAGGTCTAAATCACTATTGCCAAATATATATCAGACGGACAAGAGAGTTATGGATGCAGATATCTCTTCCATGACTCTTGAAGACCTGAGGGAACTGGTTAACTACTTGAATACTGATATAGACCCGCAACTTTCGAGAGACGAGCAAAGAAGAAACACCAACCACTCATCCTATATCACATTCTATTCAGATCACTAAATTTACTATCGCCAAATCCATTACCATAAACCATAGAATCCAATAAACCCGTAGTAAAACTCAGAACACCTGTGTAAAAATCTGTCCGCTCCTGCGTGTCCATGATCGCGGGTTTGGACGAAGAAATGGTGCTAGAACAAAACACACAAGCCAGTAAACAACAAATAAAGAATCAGAAGACGCAGTGTATTGTCATAACATCGGTGCCATACTTCAGCGACTGATTTAATTGCATCATGGGTATTCCAAAATTTTTCAGGCTTATCTCAGAGAGATGGCCGCTGATCTCACAGTTAATCGAAGGTAACCAGATACCTGAGTTCGACAACTTGTACCTCGATATGAATTCCATCTTACACACATGTACTGCTCGTAACAAAGAGGCAGATTCTTCTAAAAGATTAACGGAGGACGAGGTGTTCTCCTCGATTTTTGCCTACATTGACCATCTCTTTGATACCATCAAGCCAAAAAAGGTATTCTATATGGCCATTGATGGTGTCGCTCCAAGAGCCAAGATGAACCAGCAAAGATCTAGAAGATTCAGAACCGCATTAGATGCGGAGAAGAAGCTGAAAGAGGCCATTGAAAAGGGTACAATCCTCCCAGATGATGAGCCATTTGACTCTAATGCCATCACTCCTGGTACTGAATTCATGGCCAAGTTAACAAGATATTTGAAGTACTTTATCCATAAGAAGGTGTCTACGGACTCCAGATGGCGAGAGTGTGATATCATTCTCTCTGGTCATGAGGCACCAGGCGAAGGTGAGCATAAAATCATGGAGTTCATTAGAAATAAGAAGGCCTTGCCAGAATACAATTCGAACACTCGTCACTGTATCTATGGTTTAGATGCCGATTTGATCATGTTGGGCCTATCGAGTCATGAACCTCACTTTGCGTTGCTGAGAGAAGAGGTCACGTTTGGTAGACAGAACTCCAGACCTACAGCTGTTGAAGAACAAAATTTCTACCTCCTGCATATTAGCTTGGTCAGAGAGTATCTTGAGATCGAGTTCCAAGACCTGAAGGATCAAATTTCATTTGACTATGACTTTGAGAGAATCTTGGACGATTTCATTTTGATCATGTTTGTCATTGGTAACGATTTCCTTCCAAACTTGCCAGACTTGCATTTGAACAAAGGCGCTTTCCCATTACTTCTCGAGACTTTTAAAGAGGCACTAAGAGTCACTGATGGTTATTTAAATGACCATGGAAAGATTGATCTTAAGAGACTCGGTGTATGGTTTGAGGTTCTCTCAAAGTTTGAGCTCCAAAATTTCGAGCAAGGTGAGGTTGATCTTGAATGGTTCAACAAGCAATTGGAGGATATTTCTATCTCCGGTGAAAAGAAAAGAGAAAGAATTGGTAAACTTACTCTCCTCAAACAACAGAAAAAGCTTGTTGGCTTCATCAAGCCGTGGTTAATCAAGGCTTACTCCCAGAGATTTCCAATTGCCATTGCTGAAGAGAGTATTCCAAGCTTAAAGCTTCCAGCGGAGTACACTCAAAATAATTTGGATTTCTTGAAGACCATCGCGCATGATCTTGACCTTATTATCACTCACTCCAAAAGTACTGGTGACTACTCCGTGAGAGTGGATGTTGATGGAATCGACCTCCATGAATCTGATGAAGAATGGGATGAAAGAGTTGGTGATGTCCGTCGTATTCTGAAGAGATATCAAGCTGCTATTATCTTGGACGCTGATGGTGAAGGTGCGGTAGAAGAGAAAAAGGCAGTTTACTCGGAGAAGTTTGACTCCTGGAGAGATTCTTACTACAAGGATAAGCTCGAATTTTCACTTAAGGATGAAGCGCAGATCAAAGAGTTAACGGAAAACTACGTTGAAGGTCTTCAGTGGGTTCTGTTCTACTACTACCGTGGTGTTCAGTCTTGGCCATGGTATTATAGATACCACTATGCTCCAAGAATCTCTGATGTTAAGAAAGGTTTGGGAGTGAACATCGACTTTGAGATGGGTAAGCCAGTGAGACCATTTGAACAGCTAATGGCAGTTTTACCAGCTAGATCTGCAAACTTGGTTCCAATTCCTTACAGAAAGTTGATGACCGATGAACACTCGCCAATCAAGGATTTCTATCCAAAGGAGGTTGAAACAGATATGAATGGTAAGAGTGCTGACTGGGAAGCAGTTGTGAAGATTTCTTTCGTGGATATGGACAAATTGAAAGAAGCTATGGCACCAATGGAAAATCAACTAACCCCAGAAGAGAAATTCAGAAACTCTTTTGGTTCAGATCTGTTATTTGTCTTTAATCCCCAAATCGAGGAAGTGTTTAAGTCACCATTGCCGCACGTTTTCACCGATATTGAACACAACCATTGCTTTGAGACTCCATTCAAGCTTAAAATCTTCGCTCAATCTGAACTTGTTACTGGCCTTTGTGAGGGGGCATTGTCGGGTGCTGAGTCTCTTGCTGGTTTTCCAACTCTTAAATCTATTCCATTCCAAAGTGAACTCAAGAATGCTGGTTTGAAGATTTTCCAGTTCCCTACTAGGGGTGCATCTCAAATTTTGTCTCCGGAAGACACACATGAAGGACTCGAGATTGATCAATTCGCAAAGAGAGTCTTGGGTAAGATTGTCTATACGCATTATCCATTCCTTAGAGAGTCGATGGTCACCAAGGTTATCGATAGTCATTACGCTTATGAACATGTTAAAGGACCACATGGTGCTAGAGATATCTCCAGACCACTTGATCACGATGAGGTTCACGAATTCAAGAGAACCAGAGAGGCCATCAGAAGTACTTATGCGCTCAAGATGGGCATAGAACTCAAGGATATACGCTCTCTTGTGTACGTGAAGGCTGTTTCTGGTCTGAGACGTACATCCAACGGTGCGTACGTGAAGGCCTATCATGATGGTGAGGAGATCTATCCTCTACCATTGGTTGTTGATGAGGTGACAAACAAGGACTCAAGATACACCGAAAAGCCACCATTGCCAATCAACGAGGAATTCCCGATAGATTCAAAAGTTATCTTCCTTGGTGACTATGCATATGGTGGCCAGGCAACTGTCACTGGTTACACTTCCACTTCACGTCTAGATCTCACTGTTGTCAAGATGTCTATGAAATGTGAACCGCAATTTGGTGCCATATGTGCTCAAGTCGAGAGAAAAAGGATCAGATATATCCATCAATCCCAAGCATCCAAGAGTTTGGGTCTAGACCCATTATTCTTTTCCAGAATCACGTCATCATACTCGGTTGAAAATGGTGGCCAACGAGCTGATGTTGGTTTGAATTTGAAGTTTGACTCTAGGAGACTCAAGGTTATCGGATACACCAGAAAGGGTCTCAGGGGTTGGGAGTACAGTGATAAGGCTATGAACCTGATCAGTCTATATCAAACCAAGTTTTCTAAGTTCTTTTGCGCTCTGTCCAAGTTACCTCGTGACGTGAACATTCCAAAAGCTAGTAACTTGAATGTCACATCCGATGAATTGAAACAAGTGACGTCATGGCTCAAATCTGTCAAAGCTGATTTTAAAAGAAGTTCTCTTGAATCCGACTCTCTAACTGATGATAGTATCCATGAAATTGAAAACCAGATTGAGGTCTTCGATGCATCGGCTGATAAACAGGATACAAAGAAGCTTAAAGGTGTTCCAACCGAAGCTGTCTTGAATCCAAGTGTCTCCTTCCAGAAGCTGAGAGCGCAATCATTCGACCTCGGTGACAGAATTGTGTATGTCCATGACTCTGGTAAGGTTCCAATCTTCTCCAAAGGTACTGTTGTGGCTTACACTAGTGTTGGTCCGACTGTGACATTACAGGTTTTGTTTGACAAGATATTGATGGGTGGAAATAAGCTTGGTGGCAAGCTTAGAACCAGCCGTGGTTTGGAGATTGACTCATCATTGGTGTTGAATGTAAGTAATAGACAATACATCTACCACTCTAAGGCCTCCGCTCAGAGAAAAGCGCCACAGAAGTTTGGTCGCATTGTGGAACGTGTGAAAGTGCCTGGTAAGGCTTCACCTCCGTCTGCTCAGGCTGGTAAAGCTGCGCAAACAAAGCCTGTGAAAAAGCCTGAGATAACCGATGGATCCAGAGCTAATTCAAAAAAGGTTGAGCAAACATCAGTACTGAAGCCAAAGTCACCACCAAAGAAAGAAAAGAAAAACGAGCTTTTATCATTGTTAAAGGGTGATGACGAGAAGGAAGAGAAGAAGAATGGTGATACCATTGAGGAGGAAATATCCACTTCTGATCCATTGAGACAGTTCCAATTGAAAACACTACAGGCTTCTATCTTGAACCGCGTTTCTGGTGCGCCAAGTATTCCTCCGCCAATGATGATTCCACAAGGCTTCATGCCAAGTATGGCTCCAATAGGCATGCCGATTGGCATGCCAATGGGTATGCCAGCAGGAATGCCAATGAATATGCCTATGAACATGCTACCTCACAAGATTCCAAACTCTGATCAATCTGCTCCCACTACACAAGGCAGTGCTACCGATACTGTGAAGATTAATGGTTCTTCCAAGAATGGACCAACTAGAGGAAGAGGTGGTTATCGTGGTAGAGGCCGTAGCGGCAAATCTAACGGTAAGCCACGCGAGAAGAAGTCTTCTGAGTGAAGAAGTCTTCTGAGTGAAAATCCATCATTCGAATGTTTTTGTGTGTACTGTGTACTACTAGTGTACTAATAGCGTTTCTGTTTCATTATGCTAGTCTTCCTGCATGGTATATGAGAGAGTTTTTTTTCTTTCAACCTCAAGCTGCTTCTGAAAATATGCCTTTTCAAATCCATTAGATCTATCGACACCATCCCATCTGTGACCGGGAGTGATGTGGAACCTGTTTTCTGGATACGCTCCCCTGTAGAGTTTCCTCCCCGTGGCTGAGACATACTTCTTAGACTTTGATGGTTTGAATGACAGCATTGGATCATCTTCACGTTCTTTGGCTTTCAGATTATCGTTGAGTTCTTTATCATCAGCATATCTTGCGAGACCTGACTTAGTAGCTTTTACTAGCTTCTTCCTTTGCTGCTCCAATTCCAACTTCTGTACCAGACCCATGTTGATCTCCTTCTTTCTTCTTTCCCGTTGAGTTTCTTCTTCTTCTCTCTTGCGTTTGCGGTCCTTCAGCCTGCTCCTTGCATCAACTCTAGCTCCAGATTTGTCTCGATACACGGTCTCTGCGTTTCTTCCCATGCCATGCGCAGATGTTGATTGTAGCATCACCAGCTCTCTCTGTTCCTTTTCCCGTATCTGTGCAGCCACTTGGTCTCCTGTTTGAAGTCCAGCTTTGGCACCAGAGGTCATAGTTGGCCCAGGAGGAGCCTCCACAATTTTATCGGTCCCCACTAGCTTCCAACCTGTTGGCTTCTCAGCTTCAACTGAAGCTATGGATGGCGTCCTTGCTGTTTTGACAAATGCGGCATTGTTTGATTCGCTCTCGGCTTTCTTTATTTTCCTCTTCCTGTCCTTCTTCTTGTCAGTGAGATAGTTCTTTGCGAGATAGTCAGCCAGTGACATCTCTGAAAAGCTTATTCACCAAAATGGTCGATAAACAGCTTCTAAACGGCCTACAAAGTTTATATGTGATCTCCAGCTCTGTCATTTCGCGACGGATTCACAAATTTTCTCCCACCGAAAACATCACCACTGAACTTGAACAAACTTCACCATAGAAGGCGGTAAAAAGAGTCAGAAACGGAACAAGATGACCGACACCACAGAAAAGTTGGAAAAGCTTGAAATCTCTGAGAATGCTCCAGAGAAGCAGCAGACGCAGCAACCAGAAGGTGAGGTTGTGCTTGGTCCGGACGGTCAGCCACTGTCTAAGAAGGCTCTGAAGAAGTTGCAGAAGGAACAAGAGAAAGAGCGTAAGAAGCAGGAGCGTGCTGCCCAATTGGCTAAGGAGCAAGCCGTCAAGGCTGCCCAAGCTGCTAATGATCCAGCCAAAGATAACTACGGTAAATTACCATTGATCCAGTCTCAAACAAGAACTGGTGTTCAAAGAGCCTCTTTGGAAGACTTGTCGGCTACCAACGATGGTGAAGAAGTTGTGTTGAGAGCCCGTGTCCATACCTCCCGTCAACAAGGTGCCACATTGTCATTTATCACTTTAAGACAACAGTCCAACTTGATCCAGGCCCTTGTCAAGGCCAACGGTGAGTCTATTTCTAAACAGATGGTCAAATGGACCGGTAGCATCAACTTGGAATCTATTGTTCTGGTCCATGGTGTGGTGAAGAAAGTTGATGAGCTAATTAAATCTGCTACCGTGCAGGATGCTGAGATCCACGTTACGAAGATATACACCATTGTGGAAACCCCAGAAAAGTTGCCGATTTTGATTGAAGATGCCTCCAGATCTGATGCCGTTGCAGAGGCTGCTGGCTTACCAGTTGTGAACTTGGACACCAGATTAGATGCCCGTGTCATTGACTTGAGAACCCAAACTAACCAAGCCATTTTTAAGATCCAAGCTGGTGTTACGTCTTTGTTCAAAGAATTCTTGGAGAAGAAAAAGTTCACTGAGATTCACACTCCTAAACTCCTCGGAGCTGCTTCTGAAGGTGGTTCTAATGTCTTTGAGGTGACTTATTTCAAGACTAAGGCTTATTTGGCGCAATCTCCACAACTTTACAAACAGCAGTTGATTGCTGCCGATTTCGAGCGTGTCTTTGAAGTTGCTCCTGTGTTCAGAGCTGAGAACTCCAATACTCATCGTCATATGACTGAGTTCATCGGGTTGGATCTTGAAATGGCCTTCGAGGAACACTATCACGAAGTTTTGGATACTCTTTCAGATTTGTTCGTTTTCATCTTTGGTGAATTGAAGACCAGGTACTCAAAGGAGATTGCCATTGTTAGAAATCAATATCCTGTGGAGGAATTCAAATTGCCAAAGGATGGCAAAATGGTGCGTTTGCATTTCAAAGACGGTATCGAACTCTTGCGTACCAAGGGTGGACGTACAGACATTGGTGATTTTGATGACTTGTCCACTGAAGATGAGAAGTTGCTAGGTCGACTCGTCCGTGAGAAGTATGACACTGACTTCTATATCTTGGATAAGTTCCCGTTGGCCATCAGACCTTTCTACACGATGCCAGATCCCGAAGATCCACGTTATTCTAACTCCTACGATTTCTTCATGCGTGGTGAAGAAATCCTTTCTGGTGCCCAGCGTATTCATGACCCAGAGTTGCTTGCTTCCCGTATGAGAGATCATGGGGTTGACCCAATGAACCCAGGTCTCAAGGACTACGTTGATGCTTTCACCTACGGGTGTCCTCCGCACGCTGGTGGTGGTATTGGTCTTGAGCGTGTCGTGATGTTCTACCTTGACCTCAAGAACATTCGCCGTGCCTCTCTCTTCCCACGTGACCCAAAGAGATTGCGTCCATGAGTGTATATAAAGAGTAGAATATGACTGTCACTTATAAAAGGGCCTTTTCGTAGTTGGTTTTCCTTGGATATTGTCTCTTCCAGCGACGGCCGAGCGATGAAAAATGCGACGCCCCTTTTGAAGAGCAACAACAAACGAGCACAGGTGGTGAACAAACGAACTGGAAAGACAGGTATAATGACGGAGTCCTTGAAGCCTATGGAGGAGGTCATTGCAGTGCATGAATTCCGGTCGCCCAAGGTCAATTTGCTGGACATTTCACAAGGCGATATAGTTTATGTGATGGGCAAGAACGAGAATGGCTGGTGGGATGGTGTGGTCTTTGGAGAACTTGGCCCAATAAGAGGGTGGTTTCCAAGCTCGTATTGTAAGAGCAGATCACAGATGGCAAATGAGTCACAATGGGGGAAACCACAGACAATGACGTCTCTGTTAAGGCAGAACTTGGATAGACCTCGCAAGAACTCTAGCGTCAGCTTTACATCAGATCACAGTGCGCTCGATCAGGAATCCATTAAGCCGTCACGATCTTCATTGGATCCTACAGCAACAGAAATAAGTGTTGATCGTATACAACTGGTCACTGTGCAGGAGGCTGAGAGCATCTTCAATTCCACGGGGAGTTCCAATGTGCCCATTTGGATACCCCAGGCAACAACAGAGGGCACAATCATCTACTACAACTCCGAGATGAATATCTATTGCAAGGAATTGCCTTATATTGAAACACCTGAGGTGGATGAAGCATCAGTGGTTAGAATACCGACAAATGACCAAGATCCGACCCTGCTCTCCGTGGTGAATTTACACAAGGCCCATATCGACACAGGTTTCATCAGAAATAGACAGTCACTTCCCAACACTGCATCTTCAGTCTCAGATCGCAAGAGTAGTGGTAAGGGAAGTATTGTCTCGAAAACCTCGGAAAGATCAACTACAACAGTGCACCCATGGAATACATCTTTGTACTGTGTACCAGACTTGTTCTACTATGATGCAGCTGATATCACAACATGGTCTTCATTACGAGATGGGTTCTTGTACTTTCTTCAACTGACATTGGACTCCTTAGAAAAGAAGGCTGGTCCTTCTTTCTATTCCTACTTCAACATTGCATCTAGACTTGGAGTATTGATCAACTTGTCTGCGAGACTGGCACAACATGATTTGCAAAAATCTGGATATCAGAAACGTGTTCACAGAAGATTGAAAAAGATTGCCTCATCAATCGCACAGGTTGGAATCAACGGTAGTCTTTACCTCAATGACGATGGTGCTGATAGAAACCTCTCCACATCCACACGAGACACAATTACACCAAATAAATCAGTTGATTCAAATAAGTCAGTCGATCCAAAAATCTCGGAAGTACCATCAAATTCCATTAACTACCTAGAACAGGTTGAGATCGAGGTCGAAAATTTGAAAAAGAGTGCTACAACGTGCATTAAGGTGTTTATGCAGATCTCTTCAAATAATTTCAACGACCAGGCATATCTTCCACAAGTGTATCCTCGTTTCTTAACAGGTTTTTTCTCTGGTGGTAACTGGAGAAACCCATTTGTTCCTGAACCAAAGGATCCATTTGCAGGGAAGGAAGTTGTCAAATCACTTCATCAGAAGAGATTGCAAAAGACCATCCTGAGCAAGGAAACTTATGAGATGCTTGAAGGGAAGAAGCAACAACTGGTTGAAATCTTGGAGGACGTCTTGGCTATGCTCAGGGAACAAAAAAACGACCAATCAAGAAATGTTCAAATCTTATCGAAGGTGCATAGATCATTGACGATATCGTCCAAGATTATTGATATGTTCGAAGGTTTGGATTTCTCGATATTCCTAAACTCAAGACGTGATTCACTGACTGGTGACTTTGATGCTTCAAAAATGGTCTATCCGTTGTTGTCGGAGTTCTTCGCGTCCAAACAAGACCTCCGTGATATATTTGTAACTATTATTATGGAATCTCAAAACTTGACGCTTGATGATGCAACTTTGTTCAGATCTGTCAGAGAAGATAAGATAGATATACAGGACACACATATACATATGGAACCTCACAGAACTGCGAGACAGCTTGAGGCTGAGTTGCAGAAGTTGGATGTCGAATGTGATGATGGAATATCTATCGATGTGGACAAGAACCTGGAGTCTGCTATATTGAGCTCATTCGAAGCCCTAGAAGTCAGTCTGGCACTTGTGGCACAACTCATTTCCGAGAGAGATGCTTATTTAAACTATGCTACTCGTTTGCTTAATGATGATTTAGTTTATGACTTGATTCCAACTGAGAGAGAAGATTCGACCATGACAGACGAGTATGCTCTACCAGCTTCTGCCACTGGTAGGCATCAAAAGAGAGATATACCTTGGTATTTGGAGTCTGAAGAGTTCAACTTGATCTTTTCCAACAACGATACTGTCAAAGGTGGTACAAGGGATGCATTGGTTCAAAGATTGACACATCATGATCTCCTCGACGCTTCTTTCAACATGACATTCCTGACCACTTTCAGAAGTATGATGACTACAACAATACTGATCGAAATGTTGATCAAGAGATTCAATATCGAACCACCCGAGAACTTATCGTACGAAGAGTACACCGACTGGCTGGAGAAGAAATCTTATCCTATTAAACTGAGAGTTGTTAATATCATGAAATCCTTGCTGAACAAGTACTGGACACCTGCTTACCTCGAACCAACGCTACCATCCATATGGGGCTCATTTATTGATGAACTAGTTGCTGAGAATTTTCCCGGAAGTGAGCAACTATCGAGAAACTTCAAGAAGAATGTATTAAATGAGGGTTTTGATACCATTAAGAAGTCTGAGCCAGAAAAGGAGAAATCTTTCTCCTCAAAAATTAAAAAAATGAAACTCTTGGATGTTGACTCAACTGAATTTGCTAATCAGCTTACCATCAAGGAGGCTAGATTGTATAGTCTGATCACACATATTGAATGTTTGGATAAGGCTTGGAACAATAAGTATGGATCTCTCGGCGGATACCAACACTTACAAGAGTTCATTTACAACTCTAATGATTTGACCAACTTCGTCTCGACGACGATTGTGAAGCAAGGTGACATCAAGAAGAGAGTTAACATCATCAAGTACTTTGTGGATGTCGCGGAAAAATGCAGACATTTGAACAATTTCTCTTCCATGACGGCTATTGTATCTGCTTTGTACTCTTCCCCAGTGCACCGTTTGAATAAAACATGGAAACTTGTTCCACCACAGACAATGAGCACTATGAACAAATTGAACGATCTCATGAACTCATCGAGAAACTTTAGCGAGTATAGAGAACACCTACGTTTCATTGGCGATCATCCCTGCGTTCCATTTTTGGGTGTCTTTCTCTCAGATTTAACTTTCACGACAAACGGTAACTCTGACCACCTCCATGGTGATTCTAACCTGGTGAACTTCTCGAAAAGAGCAAAAACGTTAGATATCTTGAGAGAAATGTCGAAGTACCAGAGTCTCAAGTACAATTTGAAAGTCAATGATGATATCCAACTTCTTATCGCATTCCGTCTTTCTAACGTTCAAAGTATTGATGAGCAGTATAATCATTCTTTGATCATCGAGCCAAGAGTGAGAGTCTCTAAGACCGTGACGCACGAGCAGTCTCGTCCAAAGACTAAAATTACGAAATATTCGATCGTTCCATTTGCGGGTTATGGACCTTAGGTAACGATTTTTAATCCATTCTCACCCTGTAGTTTGAGCCGGGTTGTAGTGGGGCGCGCACATGAATTTTAGACAACCTGATAAACTTCCACTTCATCAACATTAATAAGGAAAACTAGTAAGGGAATAGAAATGCTGTCACGGATATCACAGATTGGTAAAAATCTAACGGATGAGCTTGCCAAAAACCTCGAAGAGGCGCCCAGGGCAAGGCGCTCTGCTGATGTTGATGTCGACATAAACAACAATGACGAAGAGGGCCAAGACAACGACGCCTATGCTGATTTGCCTGCTGAACTGAAGGCAAAACTTAGAAAGTTTGCAAAGTACGAGCAGAAGTATCCTCAGCTGCTTGATGCCTATAAGGCCATGAAAGGTCAAATCGCAAAATTCGAAAAGATGCTTCAGGAAAATACACCTTGTTCTAGCATCCACGAGACTGAGCAACTGGCTGAGTATTTGAACAGCTTGACGGTGAAGAACACAATGCTGACTGAAGAAATGCGTAAAATGGCCAAAGATACCTCCAAGGATGATAAGGTGAACGAATTGGAATCCAAAGTGGCTGAGCTTGAGAGACAGCTGGGGGAGAAGCCGCCGGTTGAGACTGACAGTTGCACCATTCTGGATGGCCCAAATACTGAAGTTACAGATTCTGAGAGCGATGATCTTACTTTAAAGCTCCAAACCGAATTGAGAGAGAAGGACAAGTTGAAGGTCAAAGTGGATTCACTAATATCCGATATTACCAAGCTGAAGATCAGCATTCAGAATTTGGAGGAGCATATCAAGAAACTCAACAATGAAAATGAGGAACTTCTAGTCAAGCTAGCCACCACCCAGGAGTCTTTAGGTGTCGCTATATCTGAAAATGATAGTATTAAGAAAGACTTGGTTAGTGCCCAATCTGAAGTTGAATCACTGAAGACGCAGTTAGAAGAATCTGACCGGAGTGCTCAGGATTTGGACTCTACAAAGAAGGAGTTTAAAGTTATTCAGGAGCAATTATATTCTGCGGAGAAAGAACTTGAAGCCACTAAATTGGAGGTTACTGTACTTACAGTGAGGCTCGCTGAGGTGGAAAACTCTGAAAATTCTAAAGATCTTGAGAAGGAGATATCCGAGTTGAAAAGGGTGAGTGATCAGAAAGCCAATGAACTTCAAACTTCTTTAGATTCAAAAAGTAAGGAACTTGAGAAAGTTTTAATATCTTTTGAATCCTCACTTTCTGAGAAGGATGCCATTATCAAGACATTGGAACAAGCACAGGGATCCGGCTCGCCAGTTGCTGCTGGAGCTGAGGTATCTGAAGACCAACCATCGATATCTACTACCTCTAAAAAGAACAAAAAGAAGAAGAAAAAGAGTAAAATCAATACACAACCTGAGTCTGCTGTCAAGGATTCAGAACAACTCAACGTTGAAGATCATACGGATAGTACGGCTGATGATTTAATGACTTTGAAGGCTGAATATGAAACTTTGCAGTCATGTTTCAAGGAACTTCGGAACTCTAAGTCTCTAGAATTGAAATCTAAAGCTGAGGAGATTGAGAACCTCAGAGATATGTTGAAGGATGTTGGTGATGACTTGGTGACCACCCGTGATGAGTTGAAGGATCTCAGAATCAAGTATGATGACCTTGAAAGACTGCATCAGGAAGAAGAGTCATTAGAAGCAAAATCTCAAGATGCTGCTAAGCTCTCTGAGGAGCAGAAGGTTGAATTGGAAGTATTGCGTAATCAACATGAGGAGGCTATGACTGATTACGAGAAGGAGAAATCTGAAAATGCTAAGTTAGTCTCTATTTTAAGAGAGGAGAAGAAGGAGCTGAGCGAGAAAATTGAATCTCTAATTATAGAATTGGACCTTCTGAAAGAGAAGATAACCGATATTGATGGAAAGGAGAGTAGACTCGCTACTGAAGTTGAAGATTCAAAGAGCGTTATAGGTGAAAAGGATTTGAAAATTAAAGAGCTCAACTCTATCGTCTCAGATCTTGAGAATTCATTGAAAGCTGCTAGAGAGGAGTCCAAAAAGCACTTGGAAGAGGTGAATTCCTTGTCGAGAGTCAAATCGACTTTGGAAAAAGAGATTCAAGGAGTCCAATCTGAAAGAAGTAAGTTGATTGAACAAAAGCAGAAATTAGAAAATGAATTATCGGAGTTCACAAATTTGAAGAAAAGTGAGTCTTCCTTGAAGAAAGAGCTGATCCAGGTTCAGGCAACATTAGCGCATAGAGATAAGACTATTCATTACTTTGAAAAGCAAGTGAAGGACTATGAGGTACTGAAGGCTAATTTAATGGAGGATCTTGCCAAATTTAAGGGATCTACTCGTGAGCTAAATATTCAGGCTAACTCTCTGAATGACCAACTCAGTCGTATGAGCAGGGAGAAATCAAAGTTGAACGAGCAATTGATTGATATTCAACAAAAGCATCAAGCAGCACTTGATGAGAACAAGTCACTTTTAGATAAGCATGCGATCTTGCAGGAGAAGTTTGAAGATCTCCAAACCACCAAGTCCACTTCTAATGAACAGATTGAGTCCGTCAGGAAACAGTGCGAGGAGATGAATGTGTCTTACAAAGAAGCAAAGAGAAGATGTGAAGAACTCGAAGATGAACTCTCTGAGAATCGTGCGCTCTTACAAGAGAGAACTCGTGAAGCTGGTACAATCAGACGGTTGCTACTGGAGAAGGAAGAGGCACAGGATTCCAGGGTGGATGAATTGGTCTCCAAATTGAGAACCACATTGGAAGAGAGAGATAGAATACAGTCTAACAACGCAATATCACTTTCAAAAAAGCAAAGAGAGTTGGATGAAACGCTACTGAAGAACAGTGAGTTAGAGAAATTGGTGCGTGAATGGACTACAAAGGAAAGTGTTCTCCAAGGTGAGATCCACCAATTGAAATCTGCAAAGAACGATCTGGAGAAGCAATCTCAGCAATCAAATACCAGTTCTGATGAGCTTTCGGGTGTAATTTCTAAGATGCGTGATTCGCTAAGTGCTTCTGAAAAGAAAGTGAGGGAATACGAGAATTTAAACCATATCTTGAAGAAGCTCAACGAAGAATTGACCGCAAAGATGGATCGCCTGTCGAAGAATTACAAGCTTATGTCATCGCAATTGAAAGAACAAAAGCAAATATCGACACATGGGACCCCTTCAGGATCTCCAATTTCTTCAAGATCAAATTCGATTGTATCTAACATGCATCTCGAAAATGGGCCATCAGCTTCACCAGTTGGGAACGGCGATAACGACATAACAGACAAGATTGCCTATGTGCGCAACGTTCTGTTGGGATTCCTTGACCATCGCGAGCAGCGTCAACAATTACTCCCTGTTATCTCTATGCTCCTACAATTGGATAAGACTGATGAGAAACGCTTGCTATTGGCGCTTAAATGAGGTAAAGCCACACATTATGTACTCTTCTTAATGTCAATGTTAGATCAAATTGAGGGCGTAACTTCATATGCGATTTCCAGTAGCCTGCAGTATCTATATATTAAATTTCTCGCAATAATTCTAGAATTGCTCACCACCATTTCCAACTGACCTCATACACTGTGGCTGTGTAACCCTTGGGAACGAGAAAGTGCGAAAATAGGGGGGGAGGGCTGTTATACAAGCCTCAAATGTATATAAATAACGAAGATTCAGTGAATCTGGAAGCTAAACGAATCATAGAGCGAGCATATAAATAATCACTTTGTCAGCATTTGCTTCCAGATAAGTTAAAATTGCTTCGGTTTTAACAACGTTGCGCTCAATTTGATCACAGCTCTTATCTCTCTGGTGTATGGAGGTGTCAACCGATAAGTCATCGGGATCATCACAAAAACTTAAGTCAACTTTATAAAGAGGCGATTACTACCTCAATTTGCGACGAAAATTCACCATTGAAAAGACTGAAGGAGGTCAAATCTAAGATCAAAATGTCACAAGAATCAAGAGATACAAATGTGCACTCAGAGCGCTCAAATCAGCCTACTAAAACATCCACAAATCCATCACAGTCGCCTATAAGATCACATGGGGCCACGCAAAGGCTTCGTACACCAGGATCACAACTACATCAACGCCAGGGATCTCTTTCGCAGAGACGCTCATCTCTTGTTTCCGTGGAGGACTTTTCATCCTCATTAGGTGTGCCATACACTTACGCTGTGAACACTGGGAGCGCGCATGGAAGTCTCAGTGGCAACGTCTCACCATCAACGACATCTATTCTTCCGTCCTTGGGATCCGGTTCACTCACTGGTAACAACTCTGCTATCTCTTCTAGAACTCCAATCATGGGAGCCGGTGCCGTGTCTTCAAGAAGCTCACCAAGAAGCAGCTTTTCATCCAGCTTCGATAGCTTCAGCACTGCTTCGTTCCGCCGCCACAGTGAGATTGCACAGCGAAGACCAAGCGCAGAAGAAGTTTTTGATTTGATGGAGCGTGAACAGGATGCTATTGTGCTCAAGTTGATGCGTGAGATCCAACAATTGAAAGAGGACAACAGGGCACTATTGCAAACAATTAATGTCTTGACGGCGGCTCCGTCATCACAGGAATTGAGGGCTACATCCCATGATGTGCGTAGCAGAAGACGTTCATCTTTCATCGACGATGACTGGAGAACCAGTTCGCAAAGAGCTGATTCGATTCCAAGAAGTTCCCGTTTCGACGCATACAGTGGCACAAAGCAAACTCCAAAGCCTGTCGGAAATGAGGCTACAGCGATCAAGCAATAAGGCTATGAATGTATCCCGTTTCTCTATTTATACCCTTCATTTGAATAATCATGTCTCCTCTTTGTTGATATAGATATTTGTAGTTCTCCTTGACAACGTTTGAAGTGCTGTTAACGCTGTTTTTGTGTTTGTGACAAAAGCCACAAAGCTGGGGAAAGCATATAAGAATAGAAAGGAGAATGATCTCTCCTAACACAATGATCACACGCATTTTGTTGAATATTGCTAAGGAGACAAGATGATTTCATACTCATTAGCCGTTCTTCTTGCCCTTTCTACTGCTGTTGCCGGGTTAAGGGTGCCACACTCCAGTCACAGATTATCATCCAGTGGACCACAACATTCTATTTCAAAAACCCCAGCTAACACTTTAGAACATACTTTCGAGCGTCGTGATAAAGCACCAGGTACTCATGGTGACTTCCCTATCACTGTTGCCACACCAACAGGGTTTGATCCAAATATTCAAGCTCAACAACCATTCCCGCAATGGTTGCGTGACTTCACTGGGTTGTCAGAATGGCCAGGCATAGATCCACCATACATCCCTATGGACTTTATCGACTTGTCTGAGATTCCTGACATTCCATCCTATTCTCAAGGTATTTGCCCTGGTACAAGGGATTCTTGTTCTTTCGATTGTTTCAAATGTGTTGAACTGGATGACGCATTCACTTGCCCAAAGCTTTCTCAAAGTTTTGATGATGGTCCATCTCCTGCAACACCGAAGCTTCTTGAGCATTTAAAGAACAAGTCAAGTTTTTTCACTTTGGGTATTAATGTTATTAGATATCCTGAGATCTATCATGAGATCCAGAGATATGGACATTTGTTGGGAAGTCATACTTGGTCGCACAAGTTTTTGCCAAGTTTGACCAATGAACAGATCATTGCCCAACTCCAATGGTCCATTTGGGCTATGAATTCCACTGGCCATCATTTGCCAAGATGGTTTAGACCTCCTTATGGCGGTATCGATAACAGAGTTAGATATATTCTGAGAAAGTTTGGATTGCGAGCTGCCCTTTGGGACCATGACACCTTCGACTGGCAGATCCTTTCAAATGAGAGAACTCCAGAACAAGTCTTTAGGGATGTTAGATCGTGGATGGCAAGCTCGAAAACACCATCTGGGTTGATCTTGGAACATGATGGAACTTTTCAAACAGTTGACGTTGGTATTCAAGCAAACAATATCATTGGTGATGATCAGTGGACTGTTGCCCAGTGTGTGGGCGAATCTGAATATGTGAAGGTTTTTGACCACCATTAAGAGAATTTACAATACTTGTTATAGAAGTCTTTTTTCAATCCTGGAATGGGACCTCATATAATAGCTCATATCCAGTTTGTCTAATGTTTTGTAGTATTCATGGCTTGTTCTTGATGCTATTAGGACATGTGATGTCCTTTAGATTTGAAATGAAAAGTAACTAGAGTATACAACTCATTGAAATCACTACACGTGTGTTTTTGAAGTTATCCAATGATTTTGACAAAATATTAGGGTTTAATGTAAGAAGCATCGAAGTGTGCTTATAGGTAATTTTGTGTAGGTAAATGCAACCCGACCGTTTTTTCAAAAAATTGGTTTAGTTTGAAAATTGAAACCATAGCTTTTAGCAGATATCAGTAACTCTAGCGTGATCGAGATTAAGTTCATATTGAGATGTTCAACTGTTATATCCTTTTGTAAGAATCTTAAATTTTGGTCAATCATGCAATCAATCAGCAGTGATTGACGGAGGTCGAGGCCGACCTGCGCTGCACGTAATTTGATCCGGATATGGCGGTTTGATGATGGACGATGCCTGTGAGGTGTGAGCAACAGATATATGCAGACACACCAGACAACGCATTCCAGATAACATGGTGGAAAGGGAAAAGATGGGACACTACAGCATAATTAACTTGTGAGTGTGAGACAGAGCTATGTTGCATTAGATGATATCAGATCTCTTTATGGAATAGCTCCGTTATGATCAGTCTGATCTAGAAATTAGTCGAGCTTTAGACAGGCCACTATTACCATCATATGACCTACGCAAGTGGAAATAACAAAAGAATAGGGGCACAGAACTACAAAAGGCACTCATACCCCTTTTGACCAAGTCAACCGGCTTAGGCCGCAACGGTATGTTCGGACTGACAGGAAGACACCGTTTTGAGAACACCCCTTGTGTCCTTTGTGGTGACTATCAAACTCTAAAGGAAATCTAGATCGGCGCTTTGCCCTTTTGGGTCTAATTACTGTTGTTTACCCTTTGGACTACCTTGTGACGACCTGGAATCTTCCGAGGCTTTCGTCTGGTAAGTGACGCGCTCAAAGATAGGCTCGAAGACTGGAAAGATAGTTTGAGCATGGAATGGTTGCGGAATGCACTTCCAAGATTACATACGAAAGATCTAGAGCTCCTCGTTGATCTTCGTCCCCAGGTGTTATATTTAATTTAACTCTCGGGAACATCGCTTTGTTTTGCTATACACTTCCCACATGGCTTATACGTACACCCACAAGTGAAGTGGACAGGCGTTCAGATCTTAGACATTTCAACATAATTCTCACTCAACGGAGTGCCAGGGGTATGGGGGGCTTGCTTCTAATCATGGCAGCTTATCTGACACATTCCTAGATCAGCTCCATACCCACTTCTAGCATTTGAGCCATCCACCTGAATAAGGTTCTGACTCCTGAGCCAGCCCACTCACAAACCTCCACCACTTTGGAGGCATGATTCTGTTGGTTCCTGTATATCTCTGTAAGGGAGCGCAATTATGCGCTTCATCATGCAAGTCTGTCGCGCGGGTTTCAAGTCTGGAAACTTTGGAAGGCACGTTATATAAACGGAGGTGAAAATCCTCATTTCACTCGATCGACACCTCTCTGCTGTTCTTTCTTCTCTAGGGTCCCGCACTTTCTCTTTTCCTTGACAAGCACATACAAAGTACAGTCATTCTTTTGTGAGCTTACCCCCAGAACCGCTTGATTACTTTCCTTAAAAACACCTAACGCGCTCTGCTTTTCATTCCTTTTCTGCTTGATTCACTATGAGACTCTCTTCAGTGCTTGCCCTTGCTGGTACTGCCCTTGCAGCTCCAGTTGTCGTTGTTACTCAAACTGATGTTGTTGTTGTAACTGCTGATCCTGCGACTACTGCTTCTCCTTCCGTTGCTACTCCCCAAGTTGGTAACGTTGTTCAAGTCGTAGTGTCTAAACTTGTCCAAGTGGATGGTGACTCTACAAACACTTACATTACCACCTATACTGAGACCAAGTCCCCAGAGGCTATTGCTACTTCTGCCGACACTGTTGCTGCTGCTACTCAAACAGTCTCTGCTGCTGAGCCAGCTTCAACTAAGGAAACCACCACTCTGACTCCACAAACCACTCAACAAGTTGAGACCACCACCGCTACTCCAACTAGTACCCAACAACAGCAAACAACTACTTCTCAACAAACTACTGCTGCGGCTACAACCACTTCTGGTTCCACTGACTCTTCCTTCGCTACTGAGATCTTAGCTGCCCACAACGCCAAGAGGGCTCTCCATGGTGTGCCAAACTTGTCCTGGTCTTCTGACTTGGAGGCTTATGCTCAAGCCTATGCTGATCAGTACGACTGTTCTGGTACTCTGACCCACTCTGGTGGCCCATACGGTGAGAACTTGGGTCTTGGTTACACCACGACAGGTGTCGTCGAGGCTTGGTACGATGAGATCAGCTACTACGACTACAGCAATCCAGCTGGCTCCCACTTCACTCAAGTTGTGTGGAAGTCCACTACTCAATTGGGTTGTGCTAGTAAGCAATGTGGTTCCTACTGGGGTCAATACACCATCTGTTCTTATAACCCAGCTGGTAACTATGCTGGAGAATATTCTGCTAATGTCTTGCCATTAGTTTGAATTCATTCTTCAGGTTCAAATTGACAGATACCCTCTTTACGAAAAACTTCCCACAGACCTCTTTATGACACTTGTTCTCGTTCGTTGCTGAACTCATTTTCTTCACTTCGGTGCCTTTCCGTAACCATGGCCTTTTCTTCTTCCTTATATAGTACATTTACCTTTCTTACTGTTATGTTATACTCTTGTTGATTATCTGTAGCACTGTTGAGAAGTCTTTATGGGCCTTGAACGAGTGACTTTCGACTTGAATGGTGGCTCTATCTCTGTAGAGAAATTTTTCTGCAGCTATCAAAGATTCCATAGGCCCCGTTGCATCGGAATGAATTTAAAGTAATTTAGAATTTTACCAATTTTATTCTTCCTTGAAGCTGCATTTAATTTTGAACTGCGTTTCATAGTTGTTTCAATGCATTTGCATTGTTGGTTTCATCTGTCCTTAGTGAGGTTTCAGATCGTCACTGAAAACGAAATCCACCACTGGCGCTTTCTTTGTACCATGTTGCTCACAATGATAAAACATCCTATATAAACATACTTCAAGCTCTCGGCCAAAATGTCTTCCAAGACTTCCGCTTTGTTTTATATAAAGAGATGAAGTTCGGTTTCTTCCTCATACAAATTACATTAGCAACACTCATTACAGTGTTTCAAACAAACATTCACACCATCACCCAAGCAATACGGAATGTGGAAACACAAACAACAACACATTGGTCAACTAGTATTCATGACCCAACAACTCATTGGTCAACTAGTATTCATGACCCAACAACGACATTAACGTCGACACTGACCAGGACTACTACTATGGCCTCGTTTGGTGTTGATTTTCTTGTTGCACATAATGAAAAACGAAGGCTTCATGTCGATACACCCGATCTTCTATGGGATGAGACCATTGCATCGAGCGCACAAAATTATGCCGATGATTATAACTGTAACGGAACATTGATCCATTCACACAACTCACGATATGGGGAGAACCTTGCGTTAGGTTTCAATACCACTGCTGCAGTGACGGCATGGTACGATGAGATCTTACTCTATGACTACGACAGCCCTGTGTTCTCGACTCAGACAGGTCATTTTACGCAGCTCATTTGGAAGAGCAGTAGCAAAATCGGTTGCGGTTGGAAAGACTGTGGCTCATACCATGGGCAGTACAGCATCTGCCAGTACTGGACTCCTGGGAACTGGGCTGGCCAATTTAACCAGAACGTGGAACCTTTGAGATGATTTCTCGTCAGGAAAATAATTGTTTCAAGGTGTAATCTTCGTTTATCAGTAATGAGTACCCCGTGGTAAGAGTCTATTGCGCCTTCGCAAAGCGCTGATGTTAATTTAATGAGATGTTCTGTTTTTTACGTATACGTGTAGAATTTTACGCTGATCGATATTCCGAGACTAGGTCGGAGAAAATCTTCAAAAGGTAAACAAAGAAGATCTAGTAGAGAATCAACGGCCACTTTGAACTAATAGATCCAATTGATTTGGTAATGTTTGGCTCCAACACTGGAAGCGGATTTGGGAGATCATCTTCTACGAGTGGTCTCTTTGGTGGTACCAATTCTTCAAACACAGGAGGTGTATTCGGTACCTCCAGCAGCAACAATAACACAGGCTTTGGTGCTCTTAACACCAATACTACGGGGTCAGGTTTATTTGGTGCTAAACCAGCATCTGGTGGATTAGGGACAACTGCTGGCTCGGCAGGCTTCGGTGCTGCAAGTAATACTGGTGGGATGTTTAATGCTAACAACATCCCAACAACTACTACGTTTGGATCTAACAACGCTGCAACTAGTAATGCGTTCGGTGCCTCAAACGCAAGCAACAACACTTCTGGCGGCCTCTTTGGTGGTACTAGCAATCCCAGCGGCAGCACTTCTGGTGGTCTCTTCGGCACCAAGCCAGCAGGATCCACGGGATTTGGGACATCAACAAGCGCTGGTACTCTTGGATTAAATACGACGAGTAACAATACAACACCGGGTGGTCTTTTTGGCAGCACTTCTAACACTATATCTGGTGGTTTATTCAGCAATACTGGCAGCAAGCCAACTCTTGGTGCTTCCACGACAACGACTCCCGCTGCTGGTGGTCTCTTCGGCAATACTAACACTGCTTCTACAGCCGGTGGTGGTTTATTTGGTGCTAATAACAGCACTAATACTACTTCTGCAGGCGGTCTCTTTGGAGCTGGAAATAATCCTAGTTCAAATACTTCCTCTGGTGGCGGTCTCTTTGGCGCCAGGCCGGCCACAGCGACTTCAACTACTGGTGGATTCTTCGGTGGTAATGCTGCTACCAACACACCTGCCTCAGGTAGTTTATTCGGTACAAAACCCACTGCATCAACTGGTGGCCTCTTTGGTAGCACCACTACCTCGGTTGCGCCAACCGGTGGTCTTTTTGGTAATAATGCTGCTGCCACTGGAAGCTCACTATTTGGAGGTCCCCAACAACAAGTACAAAAGGAAGCGCAACTTCCCAATATAACTCCGCTGACCACCATAGGTGATTTACCAGAGAATTTCCGGAGAGAGATTGAACAACTGGATCAATTCATTCAGAATCAAGTACAAATAGCTGAACAACTAAGAGCTGAGAAGGATGAACACAGTGAAGTGATTGAGAGTATTCCAAGAGATATCGAATACCTCCAGAACAAATACTCACATATTAATCAGGCATTAGATAACGATTTGAAGCTTCTTCAGGATATCAGAGCCTCTACTGATGAGGCACTCGAAGATGCCGAAAATTTCTTTGTCATCCTACAGAGATTGTTGTCTGTCGGTAGCAAAACATCATCAGTGGAAATTGACCAATACTTCAACAAAAAGGCACAGTACTATAAAGAGAAGCTTGAAAAGTATATACAAGCACTGTCAGAAATTGACGCTGCAGTTGAAGGTCTCGAAAAGGATTCTATTAGTGATGTCGGCGGTATGAATCTTATTGTTACAACTGTCCACGAAGAGTTTCAGTTGTTCATGGAGGTGGCGAACACTGTCGCTGATGTACATCACAAGATGAATCACCTAAAGGAGCAGTCTAATGGAAAAGTCTAGTATAATAGAAAGAATTCATTAACTGTCTTGTAAATTGCATTCTTCTTTCTATGTGTCAAAAAGGTGACATCCCGCGCCTTATCGTCTGCAAAAAATTGTGGCACAACCGTAGTCCCCAACTACTAACAGGGGAACAAACCTTAGGAACAGATTCAAACACTTTGAAGGACGGATTGTTTTTACTGAAGTGCTATTGTGAAGTAATCTCAGTGAAGAATCGTTTTTTGTTACTCGTTGTCCCCTTGTTTCGAATTTGATAAGGGGGTGCGCCTATAAGAAGCAAAGCTCAGCTAGTTGCCACTACAAATAACAGGTGTTGAAATACGAGTTGATCTGTGCGTGAAAATAATTCAAAAAGCTGAAAGAAGTGAAATACCTACAAAGATGAATGAGAATGAACCCTTTGAGGCTTCGAGCAATGCCACCGATAGTACTGTTAGCAGCGAATGGGATGAAACTGATAGTGAGCCAACCCCTAGTGAGGTAATTTCGGAGACGAGATTCGAATATCAGCTCCAAGGAGATTGGTCTGTGATATTTACCGATGAAAATAACACTACTGATGTCGATGCAAGATCTTCTTATTCTTCAAGTGTTGATGCAAACGATATTGATGTTATCTCAACAGATGCTGTGTCTGAAGGAGCTTCTGAAGTCGATTCTGATCCTATAGTATCAGGAGATGTTGGGAAATCTGGTATATTACTTGACTTGATAAAGGAGTATGGTGTTGACGATACTGAGTCTCAGTCTTTATCCACATTGAGGGGTCCAGACAGTGGTGAATCGTCTTACACGCTGCCTGATCCAGTTCAAAGTACAGCTGCGGCTGTCTCTATTGGAAACTACAAGAAGGCGCCATCGAAAGGAAACTTTGGTATCTCTCAGATATCTTTGAAGAACGTTGGGTTGATGGTATTCTTTGGGTTGCTGGTTCTTGATAGAACGATTCAGATATTTGAATTTGATATTCCATCCTCCAAACTGCTCTGGGAGAGGCTTTATCCTGTTGAACAGGTCCCAATTCTTCCAGAGGTGGCTGAAGATCTTGATTCGAAATACCTTGAATCAATGAATATGGGATTTGTTGAGGAATTGTGGGATAATCCGAGCTGGAGCTCCTTGAAGAGCATTGGTTACCATTTTATTGATCATGCCAAGGCTCAATATACTAAGGCCCTTGAAAGTCCACCATTCAAGCTGAACTACACTGCTTATATGAACACTTTGTCTGCTGGCAGGGTTTTTGGCTTCAACAAAGTAAAGGAAACTGCACTCACTGTGAGACCTCACTTGATGCGACTTTCTGATGCTTCCGGCGGGCTTTTGAACGATATTCTTATTGAAATGAAAACTCATCTTATCTGCCTATCTGAATGCTCAAGAGACGTTGTTCAAAAGACATCTGAGGAAGCTTATGAGCTGTGGATTACTGCTGCTAAAGGTGCTCATCATCTCTGTGAGAAGGGTGGTGAGTACACTGAAAGAATAACAAATTCATTTTCACAAGATCTTGGATCTAAGTTCAAGGTGTACGTGGTAATCACTTGGACACATATCCATAGTGAAACTTACGGATATGTAGTGCAAGTTTCGAAGGATTACCTGAAGTGGATCAGCTCGAAGACTCCATCCATGGACGCATTAAAGTGCTCGACACGACAAGCTAAAGATTCGACTCTCATTCATGGTGCTGAGGCCCTACATTGTATCAAGATCACAGCTACTCATTCTATTAACCAAGCTGTGATTTTCATTGATCAGATTAAGAGAAAGAATGCTGAGGTTGACCTGACCCTTTATGAAAGAGAGCTCTGGATGTTGTTATCCTCTTCTACTGAGTGGACCAGGATGATTACGTCCAATATGCGCTCTATCGCATCTGATACAGCTAGTCGTTGGACAACAAAGGTGTCCAGAGTAGACATCAGACAAGCGACGAGTAACTTATCTTGCAAGTTGTCCTCAATTAAAGAACAAGCTGGGAGAGAAGTATCAAATCTGAAAGCTGCATTTCGCATAGCTGGAAGAGGTGCAGCAAATACACATGACACTCTTGTGAAGTCGATGATGGATCCTATAAACGCAGCAAGTGATGGTGCTCGGGAAATATTTGAAAGATTCAGTGGTTCTCTCAGATCTCTTTTTTAGATAGATGCGTTCTATTCTATCTTGCTTGATATGTCTTCATTTCTGTTTTTTTGATTACATCTCTAATAGGTCCTTTTCTCTTTTGGTATTTTGGTATTTTGGTTACCTGGTCACTTGGTATTGTTGGTATGGGGTTGAATTGTATTCTTTTTATACCTTTCGAGATCTTTCAAGTCTTTTATCTATGGCTGGGCTGTAGAGTAGTGCAAATCATCTCTATGTATAAGATTCCATTCAATATATACAAGATATTTTACCTGCTTTGTTAACTTTCCTACTTCTCATCTTTAGTTTCAACAGGTTTACTGATAATTTGATCAGTTTTATCATCTGGTAAACCAAGATGCTTCCAGTCATCTCTATCCATGAGCTGGTTATCCATACGGCATCCTAAGTATTTCTTAGCCAATAGCCTGCAATTCAGGGCATTATTGCCCTGTACTAGTTTCAGACAATCCAAGTATTCTGCCATTATGGAGGAGCATTCATGATCATGGTCCAAAGGGAACGAGCCACGTTCAGGTGGCGTAGGATTAAAGTTTGCAAAAGAGTTACCTTTAGATAGTGTTAGAATAGCAAACTGCTGTATTTCATGGTGGTCACTCACCTGGTGCACCGGACATGCTGAAAGATCTTTGATCTGTTCAGTTGGTGAGAGAAGTGGAATGCGTCAAAGAATCCGAGCCCTAAAAATGCGGTCGCTTACATAAATCCATGCAGATACAACAGTCTGATCTATTAAAGGAAAAAACGAGAGCGGCAGTGATTTGAGTCTAACAGGGTCGTTACTTAGAGCTCATAATTCATTATCACAATGTAACCGAGAAAGTCATAAGAGAAAGAGAGAGAAATAAAAAAGGGTATAAAAAGAGAAGTAAAAATTATAAACCAAAGGAAGAAAACAAAAAAGCCAAATATCCATCATGTCATCACATTATCCAAACCATCACCCTATCTCACAACAAACTCGTCGCCTCATCAATGATTCCAAAGTCCCACCATGGATGTTCCATAGCCTTAATCGCAGTGATACGTTCCCGAGGATCATACTTCAACAATGATCTAACCAAATCGATGAAATAATACCAGAATTGGAATGCCTCATAGTCTAGACCCTCCAAGCGGGAACTATTCTTGACCCAGTTAGCCTCAAGGGAGTCATGCATGTTGATTTTAACTTTCAATTTCAGTTTTGAGCATATCCAATGATCGAGTCTCTTGATCTTATGAACATGCTCCAAGCTCTTTTCGTCAGTCTGTGGCCCAGGGTAGCTCAAAATGTAACCATCTCCCTGTTTCTTGAAGAAGTCCCTTATCGATGATTTTTCAATGCGACGAATCATCCTTGTGGGCATCTTTGCATCCAATACTTTCTGCATGATGGCCAAATGTTCCAAATTCTCATGAGTACTGAATAGGGCCTCACCAGTGACCAATTCCACAAGGATACAACCCAAACTCCACATATCACATGGAAATGACCAACCTATACCTAGCACAATCTCAGGAGCACGGTAATGTCTTGTGGAAACCAATTCTGAATGGTACTCATCTTCGAAGATTGCGGAACCGAAATCAATAATGTTGATCAAAGGTTCTTTCAACACCAAGAATTTCCTGTGCTTTAGTGCCTGCGCAGATGCCAATAGGATGTTTTCAGGTTTAAGGTCTGTATGGATCAACTTCAAATCATGCAAAAACGCCACAGATCTCACCAGTTGTCTAGTTATGGCTTGGATCTGTGAACCGGGGAATGGCTTAAACTTGTTCTGTTGCAAGAATTCATATAGCGAGATATCCAACAAGTCAGTAATTATGCATATGTGGTTCTCATAGTCCAATACTTCACGGAGATGGATACAATGGTTCAGGTTCTCAGGGTCGGCCTTTTTGAGTGTCGTTAACACTCTTAGTTCAATCTTGGAGGCTTCGCGATATTTCGGGATTGCTCTTATGATCTTTATGGCCACAGTCTCATTCGTTGTGAGATCCAGTGCCTTTATGACTTTTCCAAATGTGCCTTGCCCCAAGATGGAAAGAATCTTAAAACGGCCATTTGCAAAAAGTTCTCCAGGTTCAGCGATGTAATAACCGTTATCATCAGTCATCTTCTTGTTACTTTGGATGGGAGACAGCGGTGATGAAGAGTTAGTTGTGGTCATATATTTGAAACTGGAGGAACTTGAAGAAGCACTTGAGAAAGAAGTGTTTCCTGACGGAACCACGTTAGGTTTGATATCACCAATCTTGGTCAATTCTGATACACGGCGGTATGAGATCTGCGATAGGGGTAACTGTGGTAATGAGTTCGTTCTGCGTTTTTTCAGACCCACATGGGCTCCAGGAGGAATTAGTGCATTGTTCAATTCGGTATTCAAGTTGAATCCCTCATTGACATTTGTCTCAAACGCACGTCTGTTGAGGCGCATCCGTTCATCTAGCTCCATGTCATCTTCCTCGAGGTATTCATCATCATCAGGAAACACAAGATCCTCGTTGCCATCTGTCACGTCCCCTTGCTGCTTATTCTTGAACTCATAGTTCTCATCTTCTGAATCCAATATAATAACGCTTGTGTCCCTAGCTGAGGTATCTAGCGGGTCTGGTTCTGAGAAGTTGTTCTGTATGATCGAGTTCCAATCACTAAAAGAAGAACTTGGACGTGGTCTCTTACGAGACTGTATGACGCTGATATCCATTGTGTGATTCAACAGTTCAAGGGGGATGAATAAGTTGATAATGGTCTCTGTTGTGCAAAAAAAGCAACGTCAAGAGTAGTTGGGTTCGTTATCAATACCGTCAATACTGTTACCTTGGTTTTAGTATTTGTGCAAGTTACCCTTATGAATAAGTTCTTTCTGTTCTCCTTTGAAGGTGTCAACTTCTTTGCGGCTGTTTTCCCTGCAAGCTGAACAAAAAAAAATGGCCCAGCCACGAGGGGGGGGGGAGCTAGGGGGGGTGGGAGAACGGGAAGAGGAAGGGTTCAGTGTGGGAGGATCCACGGGGACAGGTACCGCAGCTGGCTCAATAGCAAGGCTGTTACACAGATGGTATATAGA
>JACVEX010000565.1:481189-714135 GCA_017948575.1 Williopsis subsufficiens
ACCGTTTGGCTTTTTAATCTATATTACCTGCTGTTTACTAGTAATATCTCATCATCTTTATAGTCAGTCCTCTCTGTGTTGCACGGGCCGGCTTTGTCACTGGGGCAACAATCAGCGGCTTTGATTTGCCACCAAAAATACAACCGGGTAACCATAACGGCAGGGTAACATTTTGAATGAAGCCCGGGTAACAGATGTAGCGGTTTCTCAGTTGGCGCTGACTACGACATTACTTCCACTGGCGCTCATATATATATATATCACACTATATCCCTAGTCGACAATTCAAGAACAAGGCGACCGTAGTCTCTGTGCAAGGACTGTACCCACCGTGGGATTAATTTCCCATCTCTGAGGTCCTTATACTCATGTGCTGAGGCGAAGAAGATGTCATATTCATTAGGACCGTTCTGGACGATTAATAGTTCATGCACCCCACCGTTCATCAATCTCCATGGATACCCGTACTCCGCAATCGTCTCAAAAAAGCCAGTAATTGCATGTGTTCCCCATTTCCATGAGATTAAAGTAGATAAAGATGAGTTATTACTCTTGATCGAAGTAATCTCTCCATCCATAGATTTCATACTCCCATCAGTGACACTCTTCAACAACGGAGATAGTAGTACTTTCTCGTTCAATTCTTCTTTATTTAAGGAGGTGTGAATAGTCTTCTTAAATGTATCACAATATGCAAAATAGTTATCACCAGGGTTATGTCCCATCTTTAACATCTTTGTTATGCGACTTTCCAGTGGTAGTTCATATGGTCTAATGTTCTTATATTCTTGACCCAACTGCTTATGAAGGAAGTAATAACAGCCACCGATGGTTATACCTGAGATGACAGAGATTCTTCTAAGAATTGACATCTTATTTTGTGGGATGGATCTTTTTCTTCAGGAGGTATTGAAGGTGTTGATTTCGGATTTTTACAGAAAACATGGAGGTTCATCGAAACACCATACGAGCTGCCAGACTACTTCTGTCACTGCTAAAATACTCGATAAAAAAACTAGATTCCTAACCTCTAACCCATTCCATATCCAGTGATATCAATATTGGAACCATATATACCCAGACCGCTTACTTCACCTTTTTCTGTATTGCCTTGGAACCCAGCCACACCAAATTTTCATCTCCACCGCCACAGTATCAAAACACCGTTTCAAAACAACAAAAGCTCTTTCAACGCCTCAATTGTTTTCTGCATCCGCTGAACGACTTCACATCACAACTTCCACTCATTTCCCATATTTTATCTTAAAGATGGCAGACCAGCAATACATTTCGCAGCAGCAGGGCATATCTGTACCACCACAAACTGTGCCACAGCAACTTCGAGATACTGCTCAATCTGCACAGTCAATCCAAACAGAGCGCTCTCAATCATTGGAAGCACAAGAGTCAGAATCCTCACCTGGCCAGACCTCTGCACATAAGTTCATGTGTCCGCACTGTACTCATACATTCACCAGGAAACACAACCTCAAATCTCATCTCCTTACACACACTTTATCAAAGCCGTTCCAATGCCACATCTGTTCTTCCAAATTCCGAAGACTACATGATTTGAAAAGACATGAAAAACTACATACAGGCGAGAAGCCATATGGGTGTAAGGTTTGTGGTCGTAGATTTGCCCGTGCTGATGCTCTTGTGAGACATGGTAACTCCATGAGTGGATGCTCCTTGATTGATGATATGGGCCAGAATAGCGACGATCCAAAAAGATTTGAAGGACAGTTTAAAGTGAACACTCAGTCGGCTGCTGGTGCTGGCGGTGCTGGCGGTGCTGGTTGTGTTGGTGGTATTCAGGGACAGATTCAATTGAATAATAGGTCTGACATTGAGAAGATTGCCGAAGTTTCAAGAGTTATTCAACCTCCACAGCCACAACAACAGCCACAACAGCCTCAGCATCCTCAACAGCCTCAGAAATCTCAGCAGCAGCCTCAGTCTCAGCCGCTCCAAGTGTCACTTCCAGTATTGCCAGTGGCACCGGTTGCACAAAATATTCAGCCTCTCCATTCACAAGTACTAGAACAGCCAAGGCAATCGAAGAATGAAGGCCTGATGAGCTATATCAAGACCCTTGAAACTAGAGTTGCGACCTTGGAAACGAGATTGAGTACTGCTGAGTTAAAAATTGCACAACTTGAGGGATCAAGTTTATGATTATTCTACCTCGAATGGGATATATATGGTGATTATACGGTTTTATGAAGTTTGATGTAGTAAAGCGAGCTGAAATGACTGAGGCTTGATAGTACCATATGAGGATGTGTTCGTTATTGTCATCATGATCTGTTCAATATAACCGTCGAGGCTAATTAATTTTGATCTATCGATCCCCAATATCATTTACATTAACTCAGGTATTCAGTATAAAACCTCCCATAAAACTCGCCTTGGAGCTGAGGGTACGTTTAATTGTGCCTGTTCTTCACATGAAAAATATACTTCCATAGATATCACTATGGTTATTTTAATCTCTGAAGAAGCAAGAGAAAAATTTTCTTTCCTTGCATCACAGACTCTCAATACATAGCTTAAGAATGAGTAGCTGGTTGTAATCAAGTTTCTACCCTTGCAGTGGGAACGATCGGGACTCAAAGAACAGAAATTACAATCTAAAATGAAGAGAAGAATGGAAGATAGAAATGAGCAGATTTATTTTAATGTGCCATCTAACTAAATCGGAAATTCAAATTAGAAGTTTGCTAAATAATTGTCTTGTGGCCTTGGGACCATTTCCGCCACAGATTATCGAACACAAGCAATTTGTTAAAATCTATCTATGGGTTCCGTTATTTAGGTCATTATCAATTGCAAACTCTCAGCCTCTCCATCGGCAAGCGAGAGAGAGTACAAAAGATCTATCGATGATATCGCCTTGGTTTTGAAGATGGGTATATGGATATCCTTGAAGCATAGATAATGGGACAATCTGGTTTCATTATATGTTTGTATATACATTGTGTCCCATAGAAGATATCAACAAAACCCATGGTTTCCTCGCTGCTATAATCTTCAATTCACAGTCATATATCTGTACTACAGAACCAATATATGTTGCAATCTGCAGTCTCATTACCTTTTGAAGTTACTGAGGTAGAGACTGGTTCTTTGTTGACATATAACCATCTTCTTGTAATGAAATTAAGATTACTTTTCGGCGTGTATGTTTTGATCATTTGACAGTTATGTCAAGGAGATAACTGCCTTTTCACTCAAAAGGAGGAACATGTGGGCGTTTGTTCTGTTTCGAGATCTCTAAAAACTCTAGAATCTCAACTAGCACCATCCTAATTTGTGATCGGTAATACCCTCCTTTCAGTTCTTAACGTCTGCAATAGCCTTACTTTCGACTTTCGTGTTTTAAATCTGGCAACGTATATTTCAAGCGTTGTTCTGAGGCAATTTTGAATTGTGCAATGCGACAGCGTTAGCTTATATATATCTGTTCGGGGATCTTTTGATCTCCTATTATCAACTTCATTTTCTATAAATCCCAAGATTTTAGCACCAATAATGGTACAACAATTTCGAATTCAGTGATAGTTATTCTGCAGTCAGTTGGATACTTGTTTTTCCCGCGTGCATAATCAGTGTTCTGTTGCGCATTCTGTGTACGGATAATGGAAGAGGAGTGCTTGTGTTAATTTTTGGCGCCGACTTACCTTTAGTTATTTATCCCAATTTTTTTCATTAAAAGGGCTGAAAGATGCCGAACTCTCAATGTAATTATTTATCCTGGGCCTAGCAGGTTACTTTAATATGCATCATCGAACTCTTAGCACTAGGGTTTGAAAGTTAGAAGGACGTCTTAATGATTATTCCGAAAATTGGATTTGTTCATCGTTGTTGCAATTTATTAAAAACTAGCTGAAGTGGAAGATGGAATGCTCACTCGCACAGGAACACGATTATCAAATGAGAAGTAATTGACACAATCAGTAGAAGGCCCTGAAAATACTTAAGAGAGAGATGGGGATGACGAGAAGGGAAAGATTTAAGATAGAGAGATTTCTTACGTCTGATTCCTAGATTAATAATTTCATATTGGTATTGCTTTATCGCCAATTGATGCTCAAAGTATCAGTTATGTCTATTGGATAGGATGGATGATTGATTTCTTCCAAATCTCTTTCAAGGCGTCATTGAACACCTCGATATTATAATCAACAATTGCCATAGCACTATCAACATCAGCATCTTTAATCAATGCCACAAGCGCCAACCCTCTTATCATCTTATGGAATGTCAAGATGTATCCATTTTGCAGTACGCTGGAGCATTTCAGCTGTGATTGACTGTTCTCATAAAGATCATTCAGATCCACAGTGACATCGATAAATTCTGCACAGACTTCATACGTTTGAATGTCCACAGGTGAAGAATCTGTTGCAACATAGATCTTAGAATTAACATCAAATAAAAAAGCCTTTTCAATCTTGGAGTGCTGGACCAAATTGTCCAATAGATTCTCCAAACTTGGTAACTCATGAATCAATTTCTGAATGATTCGAGAGAAAGCTTCATAGATACTATGGTCAAAGATACTCGTGAGATGGAAACTCACTTGCACACCCTCAATACCCAAATCCAATAGCTCATCACCTATTCTCTGCATTATATCTCTCTGCGTGTCCAATCTGAAATCTTCACTCAATCCGTCCACTTTATGTATCAACACTTCGATATGGATCTCTGGATTCACCTTATAAGCATACTCAATGATCATCGCCAGATTTGTGAGGGCATTAAGGTATTCATCCTGGGCATCAATTACATAAACTAATGCACCAACAGACTTGAACAACTTCTCTGAATCGTATGAAGGCTCGAAGTAGTTCAGTTGACCAGGAAGTTCCATAACAGCAAGGTCGATCAAAGAGGAATAGTGTTCTGTGGTAGGCTTAGATGTGGACTCAAGATATAGTGTATCTAATGGCTGCATATTGTGGAACACAACTTTACAAATGGATGATTTACCACCTCTTTCGACGATGTGTTAGTTTCTCTTGATTCTGTATTATCGGCAAAGAGTAATACGCACCTTCGAAGACCCATAAGGAGCACCGTAGCCCTCTCAGGGCCGCTGTCTGGTTCAGTGAGGAGTACTTGTTGGTCCATGTGGCCGATCAGATTGATTAATCCAGTGATCGCAGTCTGAATCTCAAAGCGGAGGGGACAAAAGGGGCCCGTTCTGAGTCTTTACAAGTTATACAGGGAAATGAAGCGCCGGGCTTCATAACCATAAATCAAAACTTTTCAAATGCCATGAGATGATGGAGGACAACTGGAAGAAACAGAGGTTTATCTCTCAGAAAAAAATGTCACAGGACTCCTTTGAGCAGAAGAAGTCATGGATCTTGAACGATATCAATACCACTCTTGGCGGCACCCACGATGCCTCACCGAAGGGCTCAATCGATGAGCTGTGCCTTCCAATAATGGAAACAATAAATGCTCATGAGGATATGGTTACGACGTCATCGTGCTCAGGTAGAGTTAGTGTGTTCCTAGAGGGGCACAAGGTGAAAGAAGGTCATGTTAAAGTTGGTGCTAAAGGTGATGGTGGCCGTTGGCTGTTCGTCACCCATGATAAAAATCAACTAGAAGGCTGGCACAGGGATCCAATGTTTCACTATGAGAATACTCCAGCTAATACCCTAAATGAAAAGATAAGGTACGTTCTTTTCAAGTTTGAGCCACTGATCCTCCATGTGAAATGCCGTGATTTTGAGACTGCTAGTGCACTATATACCACTGCGATGAACTGTGGTTTCAGAGAGAGTGGTATAAACGTCCATAATATTGTTGCCATTAAGATTTCTATGAAGTTGGATATCCCAATTGGATACTACAATGAGAATGAGGATAAGATAATTTTTTTCGTTGATGAAAACTATTTAGAAATTGTTACAATGGGCTCTCTCAGTCGATTCAATGAAAATGAGCGTAAGCTAGCCCAATTACACGAGGCTATTGGGAGAATCGGTGTGATTGAGAAACCTGAGACAAAAGAAGAGAGAAGAGAACGAATGAAGAGAGCAGGATTAGAGAGACAAAAACGTGCCCAGCAGGAGAAAGTTGTTAATTCCAGTGAAGTTGTGGAGGAGCAGGGGATTCTTGAAGGTTTGGAGGATCTTAAAACATTGTAAACATCAATACATAATAGATATAGCATGATTACAAGGTTTCTTGAGTTGTGGAAATAGCTTGTAAGCCTCACATGCATAAAAGTTTAGTGCCACTGCCAAGTGCCGCATTGTGTGGAGATCCTCAGAGCGTCATTAGTAAATGGGTAGAAACATTTGAATCTCCAGGGTTATTTTTTAGGCACAGACATCAATCACTGTAGATTCAGTCGTGTTCGATTTTGAGGGCCACTTCAACTCTGCCCACACTTCAAAGCCATCCGGATACTTCGGGTGTGTGCAGAACAGGATTCATCTCTCAAGATAATAATACTTTCAAGATTTACTAGAACAACCCAAAAAGTCATCAACAGCCAGAAGATGGACACTCTAAATGCATGGGCGGATAAATTAGAAAGTGTTCCAGGCTACGACATGGCCATGGACTGGATCAACGAAAAGGCGGGCGAGAAGTATCAAACCAAGGACCCATTCTACGTTGAGATTCATGGGAAGAAGAAAAGACGTAAGGCACCAGAAACATGCACACCGCAGGAACAGAAATCATGGAAACGTATTAAAAAAAGAGCATGGTTCCATGATCGAAACTTCTTTGGCTGTTATCCCTTGGACTTGGGACTCGGCATGGCCCCCATATTGGCTGCTCTGCCTGTGATTGGGCCATTAATGATGTTTGCACTCCATGCCAGGTTGATTAATATAGCTAATGAAGAGTTCCATCTGCCAGTCGAGCTGTTCACCAAGATGCATGCAAATATTATGTTTGATCTTTTGATATCATTACCACCGATCTTGGGTAGTTTATTTGCGTGGATGAATGGATGTTCGACGAGGAATGCAGCATTGGTTCATACGTATTTAGTGAAAAAGGAGATGAAGCGACAGCAAGAGATACAGAGACAAGAGGAGGTACAGAGGCAACAACAACTACACACACAGCGGGTGCAAAGCTTGGGACAGGATCCGTTTCAATCTCCGAAGAGTTCAAAAGTAAACGGTATAGAGCCACCACAACGTGCATATGAAACCGAGGTTCGAAGAGGTAGACATATGTGATTTCTACCGTAAATTCTTACAATGAAAAATCAAATGAATATCTGTCATATCATTAACGTAATTGTTTAAAGGCATCCAAAAGCACAGATTGGGGCCCGCCCTCGTGCTTATTTCTCTCAAATACATTCCAGAATCTGAGTGTTTCATCCCCAGATCCAGTAACGATAGTTTGTCCATCCGGACTCAACGAAAGATAAAGAACTCTATATGTATGTCCCGTAAGAGATGCGACCTGTGTCATTTGTGGATATTTCCAAATCATCACCTGATTTCTCGAATAGCCATGAGTTGAAACCAACTCCACAGAGTTCTTGGACCAAACCAAATTACAAACCTGTGACCCAGTATCGACATCGCTCAACTTGTTCCCCGTTAAGATATTCCATATCTTGATGCGACGATCGGTTGTACCACCACCTGAAGCCAAGATTCCTCTTTGATGTGGAGACCAGCTTATAGCCTTAACAGCAGCATTATGTTCATATTTGAGTAATGGTGTTTCATTTAGACCATCCCATACGTACAGCTTATTATCATTACCGCCTGATGCCAATTTGTTCTCATCAACGTTCCATTTCAAACCGCAGACCTCTTGTTTATGATAGGAGATCTTCTTCATGTAATGATCTGGTTGTCTGACATCTCTATGGATGATGGACTTATCACGGGACCCTGACGTCAAGATATGTTCATTCCAAGCCAAAGAAGAGGCTCTATGTGTATGTCCGGTCATCGTTCTTGTACATTTTGAGGTCGTGGCATCCCAGATCTGAACCAATCCACTATTCGTCCCCACAGCTATATGAGTACCAGCTCCTATCCACGAAAGGCTTGTGATCTTATCTAAATTCCCCAAGTCACACAGCTTGTCAACAGAACCAGTGCTGGCATTCCATAAGTACACACTAGATCCAAGACCGACACCAAGGATATCCTGAGATCCCCAGTCGAGTAGATTCAGATAGAAGTCATCAACAAGTTCTGGGGCATCAAGTACCCTGTAGGGGACCTTTGCAATAGCTCTTGGTTTCCTCGTTGGAGATAATAGGATCTTTTGGGAATCGACTCGTACTGGTGATAACGAATAGATATCATTTTCAATGGATGTCGAAGTGGGTCTACTCTTGTTCGGTGATTGATATGAAAACAAATTCCCAGACTGTCTTGGTGTTCTCTGTGTGCTTCCAGTATTCTCAGAAGATGATCTCGGTGGGGTTATCTGTTGGTCGTTCTGGTCCTTTGTAGGCAAAGGTATGTTATCGCCAAAGAGTTCATTCTTCAAGACAGTAGAGAAAGTCCTATTAGCTTCTTCCTCCTTCCGATACTCGAGCTCTGACGAGTCATTGGAGCTGGCTGGCACTCTCATAGGCTCATTATGGCTCAAACTAAAGGCAGCCTGAAGATCAACACCGTTTCTATTGGGGATATACCTATCACTATAGACAACTTTCTTTCTGTGAGGTGATTGAAGAATGGTATTTGAAGCCAGGGAGGAAGTCGAGCGTGAAGGTGAAGAAGGCGTGATGAAGCTCTTGTCTGGATGCATCCTGTTTGTTATTTCAACTGGGTAGATGTCTTGTTCGTTAGCTTCAGTGTCTTTGTGATTGTGCAAGCTGCGATGAAAACCAGATTGTTAACGAAATGAAACGAAGAAAAATGGAGAGAAAACAGATGACAATGATTCTGGTTAGGAAGCAATATTAGATTCTTGATGGCCTCTTCAAATTGATTTTAATGCGGTATGAATTGACGTGTTTAAGTGTATGATGCTTCTAACTTTCTCTGTGTGCATTTCCCTCCCCCTTGTGGGCCTCCCAGTTTGGTTTCCCTGCCAACACAAAATTTTTAGGGTGATGACAAAGCGCGACAAAGGGGATAACCTACATGATCTGAATTAATGAAGGTTCATTAGCCTTCAAGGATTCCATGGTACTACGGAGTAGACAGATATGATAGACGTGATTTTTGGTGCTCATTATGTGAGAACCTGACTTACAGTTCAATTGGGTTATATTTGGATTGATGTATCCAGGGAGACGAATACATATTACGCAAACTTCTTCATCTTCTCATTAACCTTATCGACCTTATCCTGGGCTGTTTGCACTTTATCGGTTCTTGTGCCGACCCTAATATCACTCTGAATCCTTAAGATCCCTTCATCGTGTAAAGATTTGTGCAATTGACCAATCAAGTTCATAACATCATCCCATTCGCCTTCAATGGTAGTGCCTGCTGAATGAAGGTGGTGTTTCAAACCGGATCTTTGAATCAGGAGTTCAATCTTGGCTACTTCATCTGAAACTGACGGAGTGGCTGTCCCTATCTTCTTGTATTAATATCTGATCAAAGAAATCGAAATGGTAGTTGATGGGTGACTTACTGGAACAAGACACAAATCCGCCAAGCAGTGTAGATTCACATCTTGTCTTTGGAAAGACGACATCTTTCTGGTGTTCTTGATCAACGACGAGATTGTGGATCTGAGCATCGAAATTGCCTTCTTCCTGTATTGAATGTTGGGTTGTCCAATTTGCTCCAACGTGTAAGAGCATATTGTTGAATCGGGGCAACATAATTCAAGAATGGCTTGAAACATTGTAGCGCCTACCAATATAAGAACTACAATAACCATCAAAATGAATAATGTTTTCTGTATTCAGTTGGTTCTTCTCTTCTTTGCCCTGTCCCATGCGGATTTCGGTTTTGACCTTTTTGTAGAACTACCAACATCATCTCTCTTGTTGTTGAAGATCCCCCAATCCTCCCCAAAGAAAGTATCAGCTTGTCTCCTCTTCTGTGCGTGTTTGTCCTTCTTGCTCTGTGCACTCGATAGTCTCGTGAAATTAGACTCCTCGAATCTCTTAATCTCTTCCTCCTTTTGACGATCTCTAAGTGTTTTTACACCACCTCTACCATTATTGATAATAGTAGAACCGATAGAAGCTTCAGCCATTGGTGCGTCACCTGTCTCCATAAGATATTCCTCCATAGATTGCAGTTTACTAGAGTTTTTAGATGACGAAGATCTATTGGATTCACGGAACTCTTGCGGTGGTAATGCAGCAGCAATTTTTGGTGGCTTGTATTTCTCGGTATTGCCATCCTCACCCTTAATCTTCTGATCTTTGGTCTTACTAGATGTCATAAGGGCTGTTGGATCAGGTCTGTAGTTGAGCTCGTCTTCTTCGCTATCCTCATGTTCACTGTCATCTTCTTCTTGTTCTTTCTTCTCCTCTTTCAGCTTGTTATTGATGGTTTCTTCACTTGAATCCTTCTCCATCTTATTATAGTTTCTGATCATCTTGTCGAGCTGGTACTGCAATTTCTTCTCCAGACCTTTAATGCCTCTCTCCATGGTGACTCTCTGCACAATAGAACCCTTCACGGCTTTCTCCTTCAATTCACTCACGGAACTTACATCATTTGCCTTTGTCTGTTGCAATCTGGCCAATATTACAAGACACAAATTATTGATATATGATAACATAGCATCATTCTTCAGATCCAAAAGTGAGACACCTTCAGGAAGTGATTGGCCAGTCTTGGTAAGCAAATCTTGTACTAGTTCTGGGAAGTCAGGGGTGTCCAATTTCGAGCTCAGATCCGAGATCGACTCGGCTGTAGCTTTTGTGGACGTGATGATGTTGTTTAGCAGATCATTTAGAGATTGCGTCATAGCGTAATGATGTTATTCCTCTCTATTTTTTGTCCTCTTCATCACAGTTCATCTCTTCAAAATTTTCTTAGAACTGGCACCGGAATTGTTGCACTGGTCAGAAGGGATAGCGATGAGGTTGGGAAGATTGTGAGCCTTCTATTTTTCTGAAAAAACGTCCAATTGTCTATCAGCATAGTTCCACATTGACTTCTTAGTCAGAAGATACCCAACACTTCTTTCGAAAGCAATCTAGCAACATTGAAAGGCCAGACGCCCGTAAGACTAATGCACTCATGGGTTACCCTGCCCTCTAAATTCTCATCTGGTTCCTGCAGCATTCACCCCAAGCAGAAAATTTTCCTTTTCCGAAAATTCTTTTATCTCACCCAAAACAGAGAGAAGTCAAGTCATACCCAAAGAAGAGATACAATGGTGAGTTTATGATAAATTGTGAAGCCTGTCATGCGTCTTTCACTTTTTCACATATAATAGAAAGAAATACCTAACAATTCAAGCCTCAAAACGAGTATATCGAACAACATATCAAACAACATGGTCGTCGTTTAGATTATGAAGAAAGAAAGCGTAAAAGAATTGCTAGAGAGGGCCATAAGATTGCTAAAGATGCACAGAACTTGAAGGGCTGGAGAGGTAAACAATTCGCCAAGAAGCGTTATGCTGAAAAGGTTGCTATGAAGAAGAAGATTAAAGCTCATGAAGAATCTAAGGTTAAAGGACCATCTAAGCCAGTGGAGGAGGATGGCGAGGCTCTTCCAACGTATTTGCTTGATCGTCAACAGACAAATACCGCTAAGGCCATTTCTTCCTCTATCAAGCAGAAAAGAATGGAGAAGGCTGACAAGTTTTCAGTGCCATTGCCTAAGGTCCGTGGTATTAGTGAAGAGGAGATGTTCAAAGTGGTCAAGACTGGTAAGTCGAAGTCTAAATCATGGAAGAGAATGATCACTAAGCACACATTTGTTGGTGAAGGTTTCACCAGAAGACCTGTGAAGATGGAGAGAATCATTAGACCAACTGCTCTGAGACAGAAGAAGGCCAACGTTACACATCCAGAATTGGGAGTCACCGTCTTTTTGCCAATTTTAGGTGTTAAGAAGAATCCACAGAGCCCGATGTATACGCAATTGGGAGTGTTGACCAAAGGTACAATCATTGAGGTTAATGTCAGTGAATTGGGAATGGTTACCGCTGGTGGTAAGGTCGTTTGGGGTAAGTATGCGCAGATCACGAACGAGCCTGATAGAGATGGATGTGTTAATGCTGTGTTGTTGGTATAGTTTTGTGTTTTCCCTTTATGAATATTGCATTGTATAGGTTGGTTTTTTAATTTGGGTGGATATTTTCTATTGTTCAGCCTCACATGTAGGATTATGGGGTGTTGGACCACTTCTGAGGTTCTGTGGGTTCTAAACCATTTGACTTATGAAGATTTAGAATCCTCCAGCGCTGCACCTGTAGGGTGTAGATAAAATATCCATCACCGTCTGTGATCTAGTGATCTCACCGGAACAACCTTCAAATTGTGCCAAACGGACCAGCAGCGGAGTTTCTCCGATGCGATGAAGGCGAGTCCCCGCTTTTGCCTCTGTGAGCTGCGGTTCCAACCAAGGCAAAAATCTCGGGGCAAAAAGCGGCCGGAGAGGAAATTTTGGTCTTTCTTTTTATGATCATATTGCTGACAAGGTTATCTCTTTCTGGGCCCCTTTTGTGGTGATAATAATAGATCGTGTTGTGTTCGTTTGCCTACTCTACCAGCTTCGGCCCAGCTGATTTTGTTGTTTTGTTGCCGCTTTTATTCCCCTTTTCCTTAACACCCACAGAGGACTATAAAGAAGCAGACCATGACGGAGGTCAAGGCAGAAGCTGAAGGTTATCACAGAGCATCGATGATGACCGCTGAGCCCTCGATAGATTCCACAACTACAATGGACTTGTCGAGTAACGAATCTGATTCCAAATCTAGCGGAGGAAAGAAGAGGAAGAGACGACCAACTGGTGTGTTCAAATGCGACTTCGAAGGCTGTGATAAGAGCTTTACAAGAGCAGAACATCTCTCCAGACATAAGCTCAATCATAACCCTACAGTTATATACAAGTGCCCTTGGGAGAACTGTTCTAAGAGCTTTGTCAGAAGTGACCTGAGGGAACGCCATGTGAAAAGGCACGAGATGAGGAAGTTGAAAGAAGAAGCCAAGGCACTCATGGTTGCAGCTAATGGAAATAAGAAACGCAAGACCAGAAGAGATTTACAGCCGATCACTCCAACTTCTACAGCATCCACTATTGAAAAGAAGCCGCTGATAAATTCGCTGGATTCAATCATTCTTCCGAACGTTGAGGACGCTAATGGGATTAACATTCACAACTATGACACACAGCATCTAAGTGCTGCTCGCGACGAAGTAAATGCCCTGGATGCGAATATTGCAAAGTCTCCAGACGACTCATTCATGACCACTCCCATGTTGAGAAGACCATCAGTACATCAATCTGCCCCGAGTCCCGCTAGATTGATCAACTGGCTTTTTGATGAACATCACAATGAAACAGGCTTTATTGATTCCGTTCCACATATGACTCATGGTAATTTTTTCAACCATGAGGACGATCCTTTTGGCCTCTCATCTGACCTGTTGAATGATATCTTGATCATCCCACCGAAATTCCCATCACCTTCGCAACAGACGGATGTGACTGCTGAAATCACACAGAGAATAATCCAGTTAATTCCTTCATTGGCCGGACACGAGCATTTGGCTCATATACATGATTTCTTAAGGGCATATTGGAACTGTTTCCATACGCAGTTCCCAATTTTGCATAGACCTTCGTTCAACACACATACTTGTTCAACAATTTTACTTCTCAGTATGATCATGATCGGCTCTAGCTATTATACTTCACATCCAGCCGGACCTTTGATTCGTAATCCGAGACAGTTTGGTGACCTGATTGCTGATCCTTTACGTGGAATCATATTTTCTAGTAAAGATTTTCAACCGCCTTCACCTATTTGGGTCATACAGAGCCTACTGATGCTTGAGCACTATGAACGATTTACAACGAACAGAGTCTTACATGAGCGTGCGTTTGTGCATCATGGCACGACGATCCAATTATTAAGGAGATCTCCTGGATTTGGTGGAAATCCACTCAAGAATAAAACCGAATATGATAAGAACCAAGGGTTAACCATCTGGGAAAAATGGATCGAATTTGAACAATTGAAGCGTACGTCATTGTATGCCTTCTACACGGATGCCACTCATTCCATGGTGTTCGGATATCAATCGATGTTAACCACTTATCAGATCCAACTGAGTTTGCCTTGTGATGAGGAATTATGGGAGTCCTATCTGACAGCAAAAGAAATTCCTAACAAAAGTGAACAATTACCATTTTTGATCGGATTGAAGAAATTATTGAACAGGGAACACGTCCATACAAGTCGTTTTGGTAAGAAATTGTTACTCTCTGGTTTGCTATCAATCATGTTCCAAATGCAACCTCGTGCACTTCAGGGATCATTGTGGGAAATGGATGATGTGAGAGATACGTGGCAAGAATCTCTTTCTTTCGCATTGGATTATTGGAACTGTGAATTGGTTCATGGGTGTTGTTCTACTTCATCAGCGATATACTGGAAAGAAATCGATCAGCAAGATGAGCTACCGCTCTCGCTTCGTGATGATGACACTAGGTGTAAGTTCCCAGTATACCACATGGCCCAGATCACACTGAGAATCCAGCATTATGATTATTATATCTATGCCGGTGCTCCTTGGAGAATGAACGTTGAAGCAGAGACATCCGATTTCGAGATGGTTGAGAAAAAGATCAAAGAATGGTCTAGTTCACATAGCGGGAGAGTATCAGTCTTATATGCTTATATGTTCCTATTTGAGGCTTTCCTTTCTCCACAGGATGCAGCTCAACAGTATGATTATAAGTTCCATGCTGATGATGACGCTATTCATGAGCGGTTGAACGTTTTGGCATTAGTTGTGCTGTTGATTTGGTCTTACACTTATATCGTGGATGGCACCGAGAGTAAAGTTCTATTTCATAATCCAGGCACTGTCAAATTAGTATCAAAGGAATCAGGAATCGAGTATCTGAGAAGAGTCAGAAATGAGATGAGTGCGCTAATTGGTGGTGCTGTGCATACCTCTATTCCAGGTACTGCGTTGAGCTATCACAACATGATCATTGAGCTAGCCAACAAACTGCCACAGGTGACTAACAAGCATCACATAACAGGTTTACTTCAGATGATTTCACAGCTATTTACAGAGAGTTATTGGGAAGTTGGTGAAGAATTTTCCAGATTGATGAAAAATTGTTACTACAGAAGTTTCGGAAGTACTAAGGTGAGATGCGATGATATGTATAAAAGCCCTACCCATAGGGCTTAAGATGCCGCTATGTTAATGAACGTTATGACTTATATTTTATATATTATCCGTAGAACCCTGTCAAGCACTGTTACCCTGTTCGCCTTCTATCGGAACCCGAGAGGGAGGTTGTCGGTGCTTTGTCTTGTAGTTAACAGAGTGAAGCAGTGAAGTTGGGGCTTTCGGATCCCACTGTAAAGTGCCTTTTTGCGCTTCAATCCAATTTGAACAGTGCGGCGCACGTAACTTTATCTACCTGATAAGTGCACAAAGGAATAAACTGTACTGCTGTTCACGACATTGTAACCTCATCTGTTATATCTTATATCTCATGTACTATAACTCCCATTACCATTACCTACGATCTCATTGGTTTTTACATAGGAGTGTTGCCCGTTAACCAGATGGGCAGTGTTGGAGAGACGTAGCCCTTCACTGAGGTTGAGACTTGTGAGGCATGGTGAGACTCTTCGACAGTCATACTAAATCTTCCTGACGTATAGACATTTATTATTTATGTGGGATCACGCCTCACCCGCTGGCCCTTCTCTTCCGACAGTATTCAATTCGTTCTATTTCGGCCCACGGCTCATACTGTTCCAATACAAAGAAAACCTGGGGTAAAAAGAAACCATGAACAGGCATCCTTGAGGGGAGAAAAAAAAAACGGCCAGTATCTTTTCCCTCTTTATAAACAAACACAATCTCGGCTGAATATATCCTTTAAAGAAGGAGATACCGCTGTACAGCTCACTCTTGTCAGTGGTTCATCGTTAAGTCGCTTTTACTCTCCTACCTCGCTGGATTTCTTTAGCCTCTCCCGCTGTCCGGAAAAAAGTGAGAGCTCATCTATTTGACTCAGCGGCTAAACAAAACAACACGTATAAGAGCAGAAGGCACTATAAACAACCACTGTTACTGCTACATTTGGAAGCCCTGCTGTGATACAACTAGAAATTCACCAAGATGGAACTCCCAAGCTCCAGCTCGGAGCACAAGAAGCAGCAGGTTGAGATATTTCGCAAATATGCCAAGTACGATGAACAGAAACAACAGATGGTGCTGGAATATGATGCCTTCATCAAGCTGATATCATCATCTACAAAGCTATACTCCAAGTTTACTGATCATGATCATAACTACAACCAAATCTCTCCAGAAACTTTTGGTGTAATATTCATGGCGGTTGATGAGAACAATAAAGGATATCTCAGCGTGAGTGATTGGTTCTACTTCAACAACTTGTTGAATAACAAGAACTATAACTACATCATCCTTTATGAGTTCATGCGAAAGTTTGACTCCAATAACAATGGGAAGGCTATCAACTTCAACGATAAGTTTGTCAGTTTTGATGAGTTGTTATTATCCGTGACGGATTTCAAAAGGACTATACACAAGGTCCAAGAATACACTCAGAATGAGTTTGTTAAGAGAAATGGGCTCAACATCAACTGGGATGAGCTATCGTGGCTTAAGTTTTATACACAGGGCCCACCAAGGAATAGTAAAGATCCAATACTAGTCTCTGATAAGTTCATCAGCTTGAACTCTATTGCATCAATTCTCCAGACTGATTTGGCTAATGAAAAGATTAAACGGGGATTTGAACAGCTAGCAATTTTGAATCCACTGACCGGCAAGTTGGAAATCTCCAAGAGCCAATTGGTCTATCTCTTAAAATCAACTTACAGTCATAAAATCTCCAACCAGGTATTTGATTCTCTAAATCTGACCAATGCCAAGTTGATCAAGTCTACAAACAACTCAATCAACTACACTGTGGTGAAGGATCTACAATATTTATTCAACTCGTTCGATTTGATCAATCAGATACTTTTGAAGTATTATCAACTCTCGAAGGCAAGTTCGCCAGGGGTGAACTTGGTCATCACTAAAGAAGATTTATTGAATTTCATCAACTATGAATATCACAAGGTGAATAACATAGTTTCTTTTTCACCATCTCAGATTAACTTATTATTCTCGATCGTTTCTAACTACAAGTCGAACACCTTAGAAACACAGAAGAAAGTTCACCAACTAATGGAACAAGGTTTATCACAAAAGGAGGCTACTGAAATTTGTCAACGCGAAGAACGCTATGATAATTTCATGAAGCACTACGATGAACTTTCGGGTGAAGATACAACTTATTTATTGGAACAGGCAGGTGTCTCCAAAACTTTGAACATTCAAGACTTTTTAAAGATCACTAATCCAAATTATCTCAACGACATCATCCATGAAGCCGAAGTCTCCAATTTACCGAGAGTCAACTCCAATTGGTACTTCTATCCAGTGTTTGATTCTATTTATAATTTCACTTTGGGATCCGTCGCTGGTGCAATCGGTGCGACTATCGTCTATCCGATCGACTTGATCAAGACCCGTATGCAGGCACAAAGAGCCATGGTCTACAAGAACTCTATTGATTGTGCAATGAAAGTGTTTTCCAAAGAAGGGTTAAGAGGATTGTACTCCGGTTTAGGGCCACAATTGATCGGCGTTGCACCTGAGAAGGCCATCAAGTTAACGGTCAATGATTTAGCTCGTTCTTTTTTCACAAATAAGATCAATAAGAAGATTGAATGGTACTTTGAAGTTCTGTCTGGAGCTTGTGCTGGTGCTTGCCAGGTCGTTTTCACCAACCCATTGGAAATTGTAAAGATTCGTCTTCAAGTACAGGGAAGCTACGATGTCTCTGAAAGATTGAGCGCAATGGGTATCATTCGTAAATTGGGCCTTCCGGGATTGTACAAAGGTGCTACTGCATGTCTGTTGCGTGACGTTCCGTTCAGTGCTATATATTTTCCAACTTATGCCCACATTAAGAAGGATATGTTCAACTATGATCCAACTGATAAAAAACGCAGACATAAGCTCAAAACATGGGAATTGTTGGTCAGCGGCGGGCTTGCTGGTATGCCTGCAGCATTTTTGACCACTCCGTGTGATGTCATTAAGACTAGATTACAGATTGATGCTAAGCAAGGCGAGACCCAATATAGAGGAATTTACCATGCTTTCAGAACGATCATGAAGGAGGAGAGTGCAAGGTCCCTGTTTAAAGGTGGTGGTGCAAGAGTGTTGAGATCATCTCCTCAATTTGGTTTCACTTTGGCTGCTTATGAGATTTTCCAGACATTGTTCCCATTACATGGAAATGGATTAAAGAATATCGAACAAACTGCAAAGTCGCCTTCTAATTTGACTTCCCAAACTTTGAGCAATACACCGGCCCCATCCTCGAATACGAGCTCCGGAAAGATCCTGAATGACAGTATGAAAAACAAATTCTTTCTTAATTACTACTTCAAGAGTTGTCAGATCTCAAAGACATTCATCGATTTGGATTCGAACTTCAAGGATTTCAATTACGACGTTTACAAGAAGTTCTATGCTGATCTGAAGAAAAGTTGAAGATGTCCTAATCATGAAAGTTATGATCTACACGGCCAATTCATTATTTATGAGCACAAAAAGAAATAAACATACATGATTATAACTAGGCAGCTATTTAGATTATTCGTCATGTTTCAAATTATTCAGAAAGACTGACTTATCTACTTCAAAGCAGCGTTGCTCCACGGCCTTATTGAAACTCTCATATTTGAATATCCATCTCTGGTCATACAATGCAGAGTATAGCCTCTCATACGCTATACGCCTTTTCATCATCTGTGCCTTCTGCTTATGTTCCTGGCGTTCTTGAGTTGCCGGGAAATCAAACTGTCCAAACCCAGGAGGACTCTCCGGCTTCTCCCATAGGTCGCGATGTCTCGATGTGGTTTTCACAACATCGAACCCATTAGTATCCAAATCATCATTCCACCTTGGACCAACTGCTTCTGTCTGTAAGTCGCCCATGGACTTGTAAAACTTGTCACAGTCTTGACATGTTTTGCCGTGGATACATTTTCTCTGTGCACCTCTTAATACAACATGATACGCATAGTTGGCATTGTCATTTTTCTTAGGGTTCACTCGAAAGTCTTCAATAATCCAATCACGGTTCTTCGCAGGATGCCTTGAGAGATCTAATGGACCCTTGGACTGCTTGAATGGTCTCGGTTCTGTTGGTGTGTACAACTGTTGAATGTTACGTTTCATGAATTCACGATGACGATTGTTTACTGGTGTTTCACATTTGGAGTTGGTATTCGGTGTAAGCAAGGAAGGGGCAAAGTTATCCTGTGAATCATCAAACGAGTCTTTAATTTCTTCTAAGTCCGATGTACCGTCACCAGTCTCCTGTTTAGCATTCATTGATTTTGCTACAGAAATTTGTATACCTTGCTTTTTCTGCTCATCCTTCGCTGTGAATGCATGACTCTCCTGTTTGATCAAATATCCTTGTGGTGTGTCTGATAAATCGATAGATCCCCTTCTTGCATTGTAGCACCTTCCGAAGTGAGTACGACTTTCGGTTTGAATGAATGTGTCCTTCTCAGGAGAACTCATATGGTTATCAGTATCGGGTAAACTGAACTGCGTTGGTATCAGATCTGAAGATTCTGAGGGTACCTGAGAATGATCTTCGTCTGATCTGGTATTAATCTCGAGCTGCCCTTCATTCACATTTTTATTCTTCATCGAAGAAGGTGTTTTCAAGAGAGAGAGAATATTAGAATTGTTCAAAGGTAATGTTATCTCCCTGAAAGGTTCTCTTTTACCACTTATGAGCTTTTTACGGAGCTCTCTGTTTTGCTGTTCAAGCTCAGCATTTTTCTTCATGGCCCTATCAAGTTCAGACTCAAGGGTCTTAATCTTGTAATCATTACCCTTGAGAGTAGCCTCATATTGGAGTTTCAGATCATCTAAAGACTTTGAAGCGGCAAAACGTGGTAGCTCATGGCTCTTTGTATCTATCTGCCGCAGAACTGATAAGGTCAGTATAGCGAATCAGCAAAATACTCTTCATACATGCCTTTCAAAAGCTTCTCGTTAAGCTTGCGCTGCTCCTCGGTAACTTCTATCAGTTCGGAAGTGAAATTAGACATCTCTGATCTCTATAATTAGTTTAATCGCGTGAATACATACAAGACGCGCTCAGTATTTCTTTGTTTACTGTTAATGTGATTGACTATGGGTGTCCGGGTTTCTGGTACGTGCAGAAGCTACTCCTTGCAAATTACCTCAGTAACTAAGAATACCAACATCAACAAAAACAAAAAAACAACAAGAGCGAATAGAAGGCAGGAGCTTAATTGAAGTGTTGAGTTTATCAAATTTAATTGGTGCTTTGTTTCTTCCTACGGTATTGAAGATATCTCTGTACACTTTTCACAATATAGTTGAACAGTATCAACAGCCTTTTCAACAATGTCCAGTGAAGCTATAAAGAAAACAAAAGACCTCTTAAGGAAATTTGAGGAGCAGAGAACAGATGAGCCGCTACAGTCAGCCATTTCAGTCTCAAATGTCAGGAAAGTACACTCATTTTCTAGCTATATGACAAATATTGATCAGAGACAGAAAGAGTTGGCACAGAACAGAAAGGATGAAGAGGAAGAACTCCGAAGAGCCGCCCAAAACTCCAAAGAAGCTAGCAGTAAGGAGTATGGGGGTCTACCTAATGAGATCCCGAATGTTTTAGCGAATACAACTCAGGAAACAGAGCGAGTTGGAGAAGTATCACGGATATCAAACTCTGATAATATTGAGAAAAGCCCCTCGCATGGGACACATTCTCGATATGCAAAACTCACTCCACCCGATCAACTCAAATCACTTAATTCAGAGCCATTACTAGAAGAATCGACTCGCGGTTTTTCGGTAGATATTAAGCCAATTGAGACCGATACAGGAAAAAGAACAATAGAGGTTAAGTCTACTGAAATCGAGAAAGGCGAGAAGAATGTTCCATCTTCCCTTTCAGAAAATTCTGAGTCAAAGCAGAATGCCTCAGATGATAATCTATTGCTTGTAAAGGAGAAGGGCGAGATTGGCCCTGATGAGGACTCGGAAGCAGAAACTGACAATGAAGATGCATCTCCAGTGATAAGGCCAGGAAGATCATACACCCCTTCAGATGCTGAATACTCCAGAAGAGTTCCAAGACTGAACTATGAGGATGAGAGTGATAGTGAGTATGAGCAGATCTCCGAAGTGAAGAAGGCAAAGAGAGCAAAGAAAAAGAAAGACTATGGAGCCTTGCAGAACCGCTCCAGGTCTTCATCACAACCTCACCGCAGAATTACAGCCTCCATAAACAACAGAGGACAGACTCCCCTCCACCTCGCCTCTCTGGCTAACAGCATTGATCGTGTTAAAGAGCTTATTGCAGAAGGCGCGGATGTTAATGCTCAAGATAATGCTTTACACTCCAGTCTTCTGGAAGCTGCTCTAAATGGTCATACAGAAATTGTCCGTCTCTTATTGGAAAGCGGCGCATTGGTTGACCTGAGAAATATTGATAATGACACAGCACTGATCGATGCTGCAGCTAATCATCACTATGATACTGTTAAAGTGTTACTTGAATATGATGCAAATCCATGGCTAGAGAATACAAGTGGCCAAACCGCACTTGATGCCATGTTTGCTTATAATCAAGATGGTGAACATGATGAGGATCTTAAGAAACTCTTACGTGATGCTTGCCGCAAATATGTTGAAAAACACGGGAATATTCTCCATCCATCTCCAAATAATCAGCCTACCCATAGCTTTGAAGGGAGCGGAAGAAATAGAAGCCGTCATCCATCGTATAGAAGAGGCAGCGAAAGTGAGTTCACACCACTAGTTACGGGTAAAGATGCCTTCAAAACTTTGAGAGAAAGGGCTTCCCATGGTGACTTACAGTACCTCAACACATACCTGCAAAGCAATCTAAAAAATGATCCAGAAACGCTTGCTCTGGCTGCGAGATTTGGTCACGATGAGATTGTTAGTCTTTTACTCGCTATTAGACAATATGATCCTAATGCAAAAACCAATAAGGAGCATCAAACTGCCTTGATGCGAGCTGTCGGAAGAAATCATCTCAAAGTGGTTAAACTATTATTGGATAATGGAGCCAGAGTTAACATGCGCTGCTCTGAGGGGAAGAATGCCTTAGACTATGCCGAAAACGGTATCTATATCAATTCTGAAGAGATCGCCTTGCTGAGAGAGCATGCAAAGGGTGAAGGTGATGAGGAACCCCGTCCTAAAGATGTCTCAAGGAAATCTACCAAAGTGAAAAAGAGAAAAATCTCTGTGGATTCTGATTATTCGGATAGCGCTCGCGATAGGAAGAAGAAAAAGAAGTCAGTGAAGATTAGTGATAAGAGCCTCCCAGACAGACATGACAAAACAATTAGAACTGGTGGGAGGCCGAACACAAAGAAGGAGTCTTCAGATGCTGATTCAGATCCTGACAGTTGCTATTCCTCAGTAGATGAGCTGAAATATCATAAGAAGGGCCTTACTCCATCTTTGTCGCTAGAGACGGAAGAGCAACGGATTGATCGTCTGAAACGGGATGAAGAAGAAAGAACTGCACGATTGAAAATGGAACAAGAAGAAAGAGTTGAAAGCCTTAAGAGAGAAGAGGCTGAGAGAGTAGCGCGTGAGAAAAGAGAGAAAGAGCAGAGAGTTGCTCGTGAAAAAAGAGAAGAGGAGGAGAGAATTACCCGTATCAAGAGAGAAGAAGAAGAAAAAATTGCTGCGGCTCTCAGGGAGGAAGAAGAACGAGCTTTTGCTGCTAAGAGAGAAGCTGAGCTGGCGCTTCGTCAACAAAAATTTTTGGAAGATCAAGAACTTCTTAAACAAAGAAAGCGGGAACAACTGGAAAAACTGAAGCTCCAAGAGGAGGAGAATAAGCGCAAGAAGGAGGAAGAACTGAAGATCCAGAAGACAGAGGAATTGAGGCAGAAGGAGTTGATGTCCAAGAAAGGTGAGAATGAGAGAAGACAAAAAATCAGAGAACTCTATCCAACTGGGTTGAGAAATGCCAAATTCAGAAGTACCCCTAGGTCGAAGAGTGAGGCTTTAAAATATCTGCCTCTTTACAAGATTATTATTGATAATGTGGAGTACGTTACTGACCTTCAACTCATCATGGCCCTTGGTATCGATGATTTCACTGAGAAGTATTCTGAGCGTTTCGCTTCCAAATCTTCCTTGACTCAAGCTCAAAAGGAATCTATTTTCAACTTCTTCTATCCATTTTTGGGTTCACCTGTCCATATGAACATTTTGAAGAGATGTGAAAACCGCAAGGATGAACTCTCGAGATTCTTACGCTTACAAGTCTGTTGGTGGAGCTTGAATGATGTTATGAAATTGATCAATGAAGAATTTCCTGACTTAGCTCCTGTCTTCACATCTCGTACGCTGTTGATTGATCTCGATGATGTCAAGCCTGATCTATTCTTGAAACCTATGAACTCGAGAAAAGTCTCATCCGCAGTATCACTTTCTTCGGCTGACAAGAAGCGCAAGTTGCCAATCTTATTACGTGGCCGTCCCGCTGTTGTCAAGGTCTTAGCTAGAAATAAGCCTTTATGGGGTAATTAGTAAGTAGTGTTTTGTGCTGATACATAAATTTATGAAACTTTAACGACATTAATTCTGGCCATTCATCTAGTTCTATCTAACGATGCCACAGAATTCAACATCATCTTGGCTTCGACACCTTCAGGATTCAATGATTCATCACTTGAGAGAACAGTACGCTTGATGGATGTTCTTATCTGGTCTTTATAACTAATCAAGCTTTTTGCAACAGGACCGCCTCGCAACATCGTTTCTCTGAACTTTGGTTCAAATTTTTTTGCAACATCTCTCCAGAACGAAGAGAGTAAGTTTGAAGTGTCCATTGATTGGAGAACTTCATTGAGTAACAGTTTCTTGTTAGTATCAGCATTGGTTTCCTTCAGGATCTGCGAGATCTTGGTTACAAGTTTGGCCTTCTTGAGAATTTCTTCAAGTGCACCATTCATGTTTCTTGGAGAGGTCAGGACTCGAGTCAATGAATTAACGCTCATTATCACGTTATTAGAGAGTAGTGCAGATATAGAATCTGCCAGCAGGTGTGGATCAAGAGCATATAAAGTCAGGAAGTAGTACTTGATCGTGGATTCTGGTGTTGAGTCGATGTTCTTGTCGGAGATGGATCTTATTTGTGATTGCACCAACTCGATCAATTGGCGCTGTTTCTGAAAACCAATCGGCTCATAGTCACGAATGATTTTTAAAGATTTCAGATTGGAGTTTTCAGAGATATGTATCTTGGACTGATTGTAAAGATTGGCAAGTTTGAGCAACATCTTTGGTGATTTTGGGGCTGTTTGTTCAAAAGTGGGAGAAGACTGCAGTTCATCAATCTGCTGTGTGAGATATAGAAAGTGTGTCACTGATCTCAGCAAATACGACGTATTATGGATCTTCTTCAAGACTTCCTGTGTCTTTATAGCCTTGTTATATGGGTTCAATAGATCTTTTTCCAGTCTCTGGTATGAAGTGTTGATATGATCCAATGGTGAGGTCAGTTGAGCGAAAAACTCCTTCTTTTTCATATCATTATGGATACCTTTGATCAAAGACTCATGATCCTCAGCGCTGATTTTCTCCAGTTGGAGATCAATATTGTTTATATCGAATTTCACCCTTTTGATGGCAGTCGAGATGTCCAGTTCATTACGCGTAGAGTTTGTAGCGATCAAAAGATCATTGGCGAAATTCGTGGCGTTAAAGCTGTCTTCTACGAGAACTTCGTAGTCTTCGGTATCACTGCTATCTGGCATGGCTCTCAGAAGTGTACTTTGATTACACTAGCTTTGTGGTTCTCCTTTCAAGTTGATTGTGTCTGATTTCTCAGGATTACTCGTTTGGAGCACAGTGAGAAAGTTTTGTGGAGGGGAACGAGTTTATCGGTAATCTATCAGGTTCCAAGTACAGTGTATTCTTCTGTAGAACGAAAGTCGCATATTAATTTATCAAACACCGCAGGCAAGTTACAATCTCGTGAAGTAACCACCTTTCCAAAACATTTCCGACTCACAACTCTCCTCGGTTTTCCCATTTCGTTTTGCGCCCGCGCCGGCGGCTGAACCACAAAAAAAACTTTCGGGGAAATCGAAACCCCCTGGGGAGGCGGTGACGAAGGCATTGTATTTGAGCCAGGATAAGTGGTACAGGAGCTAGCCGAAAGCCTCTAAAGATCATTGTGTTTCAGCTACATAGATATTTTGAACCGCCTTGTGAAAGCTGCTGTTTTTATCATTTTTGATTGTCATTTTCAGCCTAATTTTGGTGTTTTGATCTTGTTTACGTTGGCCATTGATAAAGAGCCATCAAGGGGGTAAACTTTATACAGAGAAAGGTACAGCGAATCATTGATTGATTTGCACTACGCAGGATACTATAGAGTCATCACACAGACCATACACGAAACCCACGTTTACCGTTTTTTACAATTATAAACAGATCCAATGAATCAGAGCCGTCCTGACAACACGATGGATCTAAGAGTCGGAAGAAAGTACCGTATTGGTCGTAAGATTGGAAGTGGATCCTTTGGTGATATCTACTTGGGTACTAATATCATCTCTGGTGAGCATGTCGCCATCAAGTTGGAGAGCGTCACTGCAAGACACCCACAGTTGGAGTATGAAGCAAGGGTCTATAAGGCCTTGAGTGGGGGAGTGGGTATCCCTTTTGTGAGATGGTATGGAAAAGAATGTGACTACAACGCTATGGTAATGGACTTACTAGGACCTTCCTTGGAGGACTTGTTCAACTACTGTAACAGAAAGTTCTCCTACAAGACTGTATTACTGTTGGCTGACCAATTATTGTGCCGCATGGAATATCTTCACGCGAGATGCTTCATCCATAGAGATGTGAAGCCAGACAACTTCTTGATGGGTATCGGCAAGAGAGGGTGTCAAGTGAACGTGATTGATTTCGGGTTGGCTAAGAAGTTTAGAGACCCAAGAACACATTTACATATCCCATACAGAGAGAACAAGAATTTGACTGGTACTGCAAGATATGCAAGTATAAACACTCACTTGGGTATTGAACAATCGAGAAGAGATGACTTGGAGAGCTTGGGTTATGTGTTAATCTACTTTTGCAGAGGTTCTTTGCCATGGCAAGGCTTGAAAGCCGTTACGAAGAGACAGAAGTATGATCGAATTATGGAAAAGAAAATGTCTACCCCAGCAGATGTGTTGGGTAGAGGTCTCCCTGTGGAATTTGTACACTATTTGAATTACACGAGATCTTTGAGATTTGAGGATAAACCCGACTATATATACTTGAGAAGACTCTTTAGAGATCTCTTCCTGAGAGAAGGTTACAGATACGACTATGTTTTCGACTGGGCTGTTCAAAAGAAGCAACAACAAATGTTGGTTCAAAGAGGTACTGGCGATGCTGACAAGAAGGATGACCAAGACCAACAAGAGCCACAAGGGCAACAAGGACAACAGCAACAGCAAACGCAGCAACACTTGCAAGAACCTGATCCTTCACAACAACAACTACAACAAGCACAACAAGCACAACAAGCACAACAGTCACAACAGAGACGATCAAATGGCTTCGATGTCAACAATCAAATCCAAACTCAATTTGATCCATTCCTTGCATCTACACAAGCCATTCAACAGCAACAGCAACAGCAGTCAATCCTTCCACCGCTTGATCCAAAAAAGATTCCTGACAAGATTGGTGTACCACGACTCCCTGAACTTGCTCCATTTGGTGTTCCTAGCCAAGAACAGAAAAAGGTAGAAACAAAAGTTGCTCCTGTGACTGATTCTCGCAACAGAATCTCCGAATGGAGTAGTGAGGCCTATAATATGACTGATCGTATGAGACTTTCTCTAAACAAACCAGCATTTGATGTTCTGGATATTCCAGCCGCCCATGGGCCTGAGGAACAGCAACAGCAGCAGCAACAACAGCAGCAGTCACTTCCAAAACCAGCATGGCTGTGAATTTGCGGGTTTCTGCGATAGATTCTACCTGTCCGTCTCGTATTTTCTTTCTATCATCTGTTTAATTTGATGTCATTTTGTTAGTTTGTTGTAGAATTTCAGCCGGGAGAAACCTGGGGTAAAAAGATTCTCCGGCTGAGTCGAAGCCGTTTGTTCGTCCATCAGAACAAACAGCGATTACAAATGCAACGTCTTCAGCAAGTGAGATCTCATTTAACTGGTGCCGCTAGGACAATGGAGGCACCTAAACTGGAGAAATATATATTCTTTGGGCATGATACCGTTAACAGATTCTCGTTCCTGAGAGATGATAACGAGTTCATCCAATTGGCCTTGAAAGATAAATCTACAAAGATCGTTGTAATCGCTAAGGGTGCTCCACTGGGCTACAAGAATGGATCTAAGCTTTATTATGCTAAGTATGAGGAGCTACCGCTATTGGAACAGTGGTTGGAGGAGAATAAAGCTGGTGCCAAGCTTGACCAGTTGCTTGTAACCTTCCTAGGCATCGATGAACGTTTTACTGGTGTCCAATATAAGGGCTACGCTGGTTTGCCCTACTTCGCTGTGGACTTAACACATTGTCAAGAGGAATATGACGCATTAGCTTCCAAAGGAGAGTTGGAGTTATACACAGATAGACGTACAATCTTCAACTTATCTAACTTTGATGCGTCAATGGTGAGTCATGGAAAAATGTATTTGGACTGGTTGAATCGTAACAGATTCTGTGCTGGCTGTGGACAAAGAACATTAGCCATAAATGCTGGTACAAAGCTCCTCTGCTCTTCTCCAAAGTCCCAGGGCTGCCCTGTAAAGAACGCTGCTGTATCAAACGTTTCGTTCCCAAGAACCGATTGTGTTGTTATCTCTGCTATCATTTCTAGGGACTTCAGCAAAGTCCTTCTGGGGCGTGGTAAGAGATTTCCTGGTAATATGTATAGTTGTATCGCTGGATTTATGGAACCTTCCGAGACAATCGAAGTGGCTTCACTGAGAGAAGTGTGGGAAGAGACTGGAGTTAAAGGCTCAGAGGTTCAAATTTTGAAGAGCCAACCTTGGCCATATCCAGCTAATCTTATGATTGGTTGCATAGTATCTGTGGATTTCAACGGCTCCAACGAGCTGATCAACTTGGGCCATGATCCTGAGCTTCATGATGCGAAATGGGTTGATGTTGCAGAGATCAAGGATATGCTAGAGGGAGCGAAGAAAGATTGGTTCCTGCCACCTTCAAATGCTATAGCGCATGACTTGATAAAGTACGTTGCTGATCAATACGACAACTTACATAAGTAATGCATCGTTTATTTAGATGGCTTCATAATTGTAGAACCTCCTGGAGGAATTGACTAGCTTCAACTTGATCCCTATATGCATTGTTAACCAAGCTTTTTAGCTTGGCGACAGCTTCTTCACTTGTCTCATTTTTTAGATCCACAGTACTTCTCCACTCCTTTAAGATCTTTTTTAACAAGGCTGACCCCTCTGAAATCTCTTCTTGAGAGCATTTGGTTCTCTTATCACCCACGTATCGATCCTCCACGTTGTTATCCAACCCTTCCAGTTCAGCTGCTTTTCTCTTAGCCATCGAGATTATCTTCTTTGGAAACTTGACCACTTCTGCGACATGTATACCGAAAGATTGATCAGAGATACCTGGTTCCACTTTGTACAACAGTGTGATATCCTGAGAACTGCTCGATTGACCATCAACGTGTGCCACAAGGTGTAAGTTCTTTACTGTGGATATCTTTTTAGCTAATCTTGTCAACTCATGGAAATGTGTAGCAAATAACGTGAAACAGTGTAGTTTCTTGGCGATGAACTCAGAGATGGCCCAAGCAAGACCGAAACCATCATATGTACTCGTGCCTCTACCTAACTCATCGATGATGATTAAAGAGTTTGAAGTTGCGGTCTTCAAAATAGATGCAGTCTCAAGCATCTCAACCATGAACGTGGAAACACCCTTTAATTGCGAGTCACCAGCTCCAACTCTTGCCAAAATGGCATCAAAGACGCAGAGCTCAGCTTCAGTAGCAGGAACGAAACAGCCAATCTGTGCCATGAGTGCAATAACGCCCAACTGACGGATATATGTAGATTTTCCGCCCATATTTGGACCTGTGATGATCAGAAATTCTGTGTCTTGCTTGATTAACTCAAAGTCGTTGGCGATAAAGGTAACTTCGTCCTGCATCTCCACACAGGGATGACGGGCTTCTTTCAATATAGCGCGGCCATCTTTGGAATTCATTGGATACATCTTAGGTCTGACATACGGCATTGGGCCGTATGCAGAGGCATGAGCAAATGAGACAAGAACATCAAGATGTGCAAAAATCAAGGACAGCTTCTCAAGTACTGGAGCATATGTAGCAGTGATTGACACGATCTCTTTCACCAAAGAAGCCTGTTGACGAGAATACTTACGTTGAATGTCTACTGACTGTGCACTAATCTCTCGCATCCTCTCCGTTGTGAAAAAGACCCCTGCTTTGACCGTTTGTAATTCAATGAACTTAGATTTCCCTCTGATTGATCGTTCTTCGGTACGAGTCAACCGCATACACCATCCATGGTTCGGGTGTAGCTCTAATTTCAGCTTCTTCTCTGGGTCCAATCCCAACTCAGATGCAACTTCTTGATGGATAGATCTGATTTGGTCCTCAATGTCGTCTAATTTCTCTCTGTACTCCAACAATTGTTCATCATAATCGGGCTTTATAACAAACTCATGACGATCTAAACTCTCCAGATCTACTGTTGTTTCCACCATCTCTTGCAATTTCATTAACGGTGTGAAACTCTCTTTGGTTGGTGTTATCCATGTGACATCGATCAACATCTTCAATTCTTCGTCATCCAAGTCATTATTCTTACCTTCCAAGAGATCAATGATATCCGGAACCTTTATCAAGAATTGATAGATTCTAACGACGTCTTCGAGATTTGCATGTGTAGCCTTGATCAATCTCTTGTTCAGCCTTCTGATATCTGGAATTGTAGGTAACAGCTCAGTTTGCAGGATACTTCTTAATTCTGTGTCTTGAATCAAGATTTCCACCAATTGATGGCGAGCTGTAATCTCATCGAGGTCGACCAAGGGTTGTTTGATCCATTGGTGTAATAATCTAACGCCACCAACACACTTACAATGGTTCAACAAGTCAAAGAGACTTGAATTCTTACTTGTGTTGGACTTGCTTTGGGAGAACAAATTCAGTGATTTCAATGCCGAGGAGTCAAGTTTCATGAATTGATTCAAGGCATGATTCTTCAACTTATATCCTCCAAAGTTCGAATCATCGGTGAGTAATCCCAAATACTGGATAATGGCAGAAGAGGCGGCTAGACCAACAGTACTCTTTGCAGTTTCTCCAACTGCTAATGATAGATCATCTCCAATCAACCTCGTTAAGTCTTGTTCGATATCTTTAGAGCTAAAATCTGCAGGCTTCAACTCTGTTATGGATGCGCCACAGCGATCAACGACACCGACCAACTTGGTATAATCAGGGTCTTCACTAGAAGATGGAGATTGGATCACAACTTCTTTCGCATCGATTTGGATCAATAAACTCTCCAAATTCGAGTATAGATCGTTATCTATAAATTCTGATAAACTGATCTCTTTGCTGTTGGTATCGACAAAGCAGAACCCAATAGTCCTGCCCTCTTGCTTGTTGGAGACTTTAATAGCAACGACCACCAATGCATTCTCAATCTCTGAGGTATTGATCAAATCCTCAATACTCTCAATGTTACCAGGGGACGCAAACTTTACCAACTCCCAGGTCTTATCATAGATCTCAACCTTAAGTCCCTTGTCAAATAGACATTGTTGAAGCAAGTTGGATAGCACAGCGAATGATAATGTCACATACTGAACACCTTGTGATTCCTTTATTACAGAAGTAGTTCTATAGATGAGCTCAGCGATGAATTGGGCATCTTCTGCAAACACGCTGTAGTAATCACCTTTGTCCACGATCCTTATGGTATTTGCAGGTTTGTTTGGAAGCTTTTGATATTTCCTATAGAATGATCGTTCATCTGATATGTCAGAGAACTTCAGTTCTGGTCTTGCGCTGCTCATTCTGGTTCTCTTTGCTGATTTTAATGGTTTGTTGGTAGTTTTCAGAGACGCGTCTTTGGATTTTCTACGCGTTGGGTCTTCGAGTTTTTGGAATGTTCCGAATATCGGTAATTTGTGTATTTCCAATAATAGCAACTATAATGGAATTATTTAAAGGGTCGATCATACTCAATAGTATAAGAATGATTATCAATGCTATAAAAAGTTTTAATATTCTTCAAGATGAAGAAATCAGTCACTGATCTCATCAACTGAACCATCATCTTCATCAGAGTTGTACACAAAGAACTGGATAAAAATGACGAAATCCATAGACAACGTACCAATGGAACCTGCAAGCCAACTTGATTGGACTAGTAAGAAGTATGGATCCACACTGACTGACAAGATAGATATCACGTATGTTAAGTTACCCAAACATGCGCAGAGAAAAAACAAAAACGATATACCTTCACATGACTTTCTCTTATAATTCAGCAAAATCTGAGGCATACGCGAACCGAGGTATAAAGCAGCACTCAGCCAGCCAAAGAACTGAGCTATTGGATCGAATGTAAGATCTGGTTCACTTGGGGAATCCTCTGGGTTATAAGTAAAGTACCACCCTAACAAACCTGACAGAATAACAAGACAAATCAATCCACACTGGACCAAAAGGGATCTATTCGATGATGCAGATTTTCTTTGCGCTTCCACGTCTGAAGAGAGAGAAGAATAGGCTGAGTCGGACTCACCTAAGACATCATGTCTAATCTCGTCAAAGATGTTCTCAGTCAATGGATTTGCGGGAGATAGATGGACAGGGTCTACTTGTGAGCCATCGCCATACAGAAAGATTTGTCCCAAGAGAATCAGATCTGCTAAAGTGTAGTAGACAGCGAGGATTATCATTGTGGGCAGGACATGTTGCAAGACCGCGCCTAGTACGTTAAAGACATCACCAGCAAGCCATAAGACAACAAAAAGAAGTGATAAACCCTCTGAACTCTTCCTTGTCCACTTTAAAATGTTAGCTTCTTATCAAAAAAGTCAGTCTCATCATACATACATTCTCATAGATCTGCGGCATGAACACAATAATCCAAAATGAGATTGAGATGGATCTTTTTCAATGTTAGTACTGGAAAGATTCTCATAAAGAGACAGGACACTCACCCCATGATCCCACTTATTGCTCTATTGTCCATGACGATATGTGCGAAGTGGCCAGCAGCCTCTACTACTAACGACATATCCTTCCTTCTTTTCTGATACTGGTCTTAGATCTCTCAAGAGCTCGAAAGTCAGAAACAGTCAGGCACTTCTCGAGAATGAATTTTTTGACATAAAAAGAAAGTGCTTAAAACTGGCGAATTTCCTAATTTGGATGCAGCTGTGCGCGCTTTTCATGAAATTGCGAAGCTATCCGCCAGTTAGCGCAGATTCGCGGATAGTGCGCCTTTATCTGTCGTGTGGCTACCAGATTGGGAATTCTATTATATGTGCTTACGCCAGAACGTGTCATTGGAAATCCTTTCCATTATTCCACTCTAAGCAATCTCAATTGACCTTTTGTCAATTTATTCACTCTTCATTGTCACCCACCAGATTCATCTACCGGAGTCAACTCAAATCCCAATTTATTTCAAATCCAATAGAACACCATGTTCGACCCAGAAATCACGGCTCATAGAGGGTGAGTTTGTATCCGCTAATCTTATCTTCGTTGATTGACTAATTAACTCTACTAGCTATAAAGCAAAATTCGCTGAGAACACCCTGAAGTCATTCCAAGGAGCTGTCGACGTTGATGTTAAGTGTCTTGAAACTGGTATGTGAAGTTATTTGCCCCTTTATCTATTTCAATCTAACCTTTATTTGGACGTCCAAATATCCTTTGATGGTGTCGTTATGATAAACCATGTATGAATTACACTTTACTCATCATTGAAGATTATACTAATACCACCAGGACCCTACTACTGGCAGAAGCTACGACAAGGATCTCATCATTGCTGAGTCCACTGTGGAGGAATTGAAACGATTGACTAACAAACGAGATCCAACACAGCAGATGCTGACATTATTAGAACTCTTACAATGGTTTAGAGATAAAGAAGGTGTCAGACTGATGTTGGACATCAAAGCTAACAATCCAGTTATGGTCCTTTCCAAGATCCACAGGGCTCTGTTGGATGTACATGATGATCTAAACTATTGGAAGGGCAGAATCATTTTTGGATTGTGGAAATTAAATTTTTACGAATACGGTTATAAATCAGGGCTATTGAATGGTTTCGAAGTGATTAATATCACCATTTCGCCCTCCATCGCCTCATATTTTCTCAAGTACTCCCTGTCATTGCCAGTGGAATACCAATTGAAGGCTATCTCATTGATGACCTTGGCTACTATGGCGCCTGAGTTTAAGAAATTACACGAGGAGGTTATGAATCCAAATGACGTATCACTTTATCTCTGGACTCTTAACACCCAAGAAGACTTTGATATTGGGTATAACTTAGATTGTAAGAGTTTCATTACTGATAAGCCAGAGGAGGCTCGCGTTGCTATTAAGGAGTACCAGTGTGGTAAGCAAGTCAACATTAAGCAGCCAACACTGCTGAGTTTTGAGGGAATCAAGCTTAGCCTCAGATTTAAGCTCTTTAGAGTTTTTGAGTTCATCATCTTCAATGACCTGTTGAAGTTCAGACTGATTGCCTTGGGGTTCAGAACGATGCTGAAATTTGTGGCACATGGCCAGAAATGACACAATTAAATATTGATTCACTAAAGTCTAGAAGCAAGGTTTACTAATATATGGCTGAAACTTATACTTTTTGAACAAAAGATTTGAGATTAATTTCGCCCACCCACATGAATCTGAAAGCAGGAATATAGATAACTTTTTTTATTTGTAGAACAGAAGGTTGATATGAACTTTAATGCAATTCTTGGGTTCTAGGATACAGGGGCCATGAGTCAGGACTTCAGCTGGTAGGCTCTAACTCCAACGCGTTATACATCTTTCTTATAGTCAGTTTTTTTACCCAGTTCAGATCATTGGGAAAATATAAAAACTTCGCCTTTTTTGTGCCCTATACTTTATCGTAACGTTGGTCTCACCGTCGGTCCTCAAAATTCAACGGTCGACATAAAGAAGCTTCAATTTCAACTTTGCGCCAAAATATCCGTTTTAGGATCTGAATTTTTAGCGAGAATTTTTCTAGTCCAAACCAAATTGTAGTTTCGGATGGGATTAAAAATGCAAGGAGGTTGATTTTGAAGTGCAAGAAAATTCATACTTGCTACGTCGATTATATCGTATCCACATGTGTTATGTGAAATTGACATTATGCTGTGTTATGTATCGGGATGGCCTAACTCTTGGAGACTAAGTATTTTTCGCGGTCTGGATGACGATCTGATGCAAGATGTTGTTATCTTTTAGCCTTAGATCTGTTGTACCTTTGACCCAAGATAGACCATTTCCACCTTGACAAAATAGTGTAGTCAAGGGAACGGATTGTAGGCGAATCGCGTCCATCTCGCCCATATGAACTTCAGACCTAACAAGAGAACAATCAATTGGTCGAAGAAGCAGAAGACAGATGTATTTGCAATAATTCTCAAGATTCTCTATCAATAGCCTCCAGTAAGGACATGGCGCCCTCAGAATCAACCCTTTTCGTTGTTTGCTCATCTCACAGGAAGTCAAAAGTATTCAATGGCTTCGGTGAGGGTCTTTTCGATGACCACTAGCCGTGGTTTACGGAATGTTACTGGATATAGTGTTTATGTCATATCGTCAAATTTAGTAAACGTTCTCAAAGCATCATCGATGTTATCAAGATCAGCTACCACAGTAATAATAGCGTCATGATGCTCGACACTTCACAATAAAAGCAATGTCCTCAACCCAATAGTGACTTCAAATGGTGTGTGATTCTGCCGGTCAATACAGTAACGTAGCGCTTTTTGAATGAACCCCATAGATGAGCGAGCGTGGCTTTATTGTGTTCCACATATACTGAGCGTACGATATGTTGCACAATAACAATTGAGGATGTTCTCTTGCCTTCCTATCATTGCACCAGTACTCTGACGCCTCTCCCATCACCTGACACAAATAGATGTGGTAGAGCTCGCTAGATCGATTTCAAACTGCAAAGGAAGCCACTCTTGCTATGTTACATTTCCTAGAGTTATCTTATTTACAAGAATCTTTCTTCAGCTCGGCAGAATCTGATTGAGTGGAATATGTTGTTGCAAGTGGAAGCAGCCAATTAGACAAAATATATCATAAAATCAATAATTCTCTAGCGACCATAATCTCCTTCATAAGGCTCTTCAATTTCTCAGTACTATTGTTGATTTAGTGCGTTTGCAAAGTTGAATAGCGTCCCACACATCCTTCCTAAAAACTATCGTTTTTGAGAAAGAAAACAGTTGCCAAGAAGATTCAATGAAAGAGAATTCGAAGAGTATCATATCGATGAACGATTGAAAATCGTGAATTTACGCCGCTAATTGACTATCGGCATAAATTTAGAGTTCAACAATGGCACTGTCTACAATTTACGTAACACAATCTACATGGACAATAGCTCTGTGGATGCAAGATAGGATATATAAACATAGAAAAGGAAAGCACAGTTTCGAGATTAATGAAAATCGTAAATTGGAAGAAGATGTTGTCTAAATAGTGTCATTCTCAGAGTTACGTGGGACATTCGCCTTTGATGGCTTATGTTACAGATTGCGCCGCCTGCGAGTGGAAGTATTTGCGTAACTTTCAGTCCGCTCCTGCCTGGATGTTCTCAATTTTTTGGTGGAACCAACGAAGCCTCAAATGCTGCGCTGAAACACCAACACACTAGTGAAATTGATTGGTCATTTACCATTTTATGATGATTAAAGTGCGTATTCGGCGCATCTAATCGCCTTGTTTGATTATGGTGAAGATTTCTAGCATATAAGCTATTAATGAAACTTTTTATGGTCTTTTGATTCATCACCATCACCACCACTAATGACAACATGGGAACTAACAATAAACTAGGGCTTGAGAAAATCACTGAGAGAGAAGACCAAATCATCATCGATATCCTCTCCAATAAGTGAGAAAATCACTTCAATTTCCTCCATAAATGACTTGAACATAACGAATAATAATCTCTTACAATCGCCAAAGAAGGTAATCAAAGCCCTCTATGATTATAAACCGCAAGGCCCAGGTGAATTGGAATTTAAAAAGGGTGATTTCTTTCACGTAATTGGTAACGAAGATGATCCTGAATGGTATGAAGCCTGCAATCCATCTACAAACGTACGTGGTATGGTCCCTGTCCCATACTTCGAAGTGTTTGGCAAGACAAGACCTATAAATTCTACCTCACAACAGAACGTCTCACAGACTTTGCCACATGATAAGAAGCTCTCGATAGAATCTCATAGCTCTTCGAAGTCAACAGGATCGAGCACATTGTACGCTATTGTCCTGTACGATTTCAAAGCTGAACGTCCTGACGAATTGGATGTCCATGCTGGTGAGAATATTATCTTGTGTGCACATCACAGTTATGAATGGTTCATCGCGAAGCCTATTGATCGTTTGGGTGGTCCTGGCCTTGTTCCAGTGAGCTACGTTGGCATCATTGACATCACAACGGGGGACTCTTCACAGAATGACGTTGCAGATGATATCAGTGGAGCAGGATTGCCCACGGTTGATGAATGGAAAAATAAGAACGCCAAATATAAAGCTTCCTCTATACCACTGGGTGATGTCAGTACACCAGTACAATCTTCAGTCCCCGTGGAGAAGTTCAGTGATGATACACAGGTTGATGAAAGTCTTCCATACATTGTGGACGCTTCGGTGGATTCATTTCATGTTGACCAAGGAAGATATTGGTTCCATATGTCTACCTATATGAGTAATGGTGAACAGAGGTCCCTTTGCCGTTATTATGAAGATTTCTACGATTTCCAAATTAAGTTACTCGAATTGTTCCCAGATGAAGCTGGCCGTGGGTCCCAGAAGAGAACCTTACCATTCATCCCAGGCCCGCTAACATATGTCACTGATAAAATCACGCAAAAGAGAACCGTTGATTTGAATGAATACGTCAAGGAGTTGATTTCCCTACCTGTCTATATCTCCCGTTGCCTATTCGTCAAGTCATTGTTTGACGTAAAGCATGAATTGGACCACTTGATAGATTCAGAAGAACAAGAACGGACTATTGTTAAAGAAGAATCAGTTAAGACTTTGAATGCTTCCGAGCCAAAATCGGTGAAGTTGAAATTCTTCTATCGTGATGATATCTTTGCTCTCCTATTAACCAACACAACCACATTCCAACAATTAAGGGAGAAAATTAGAACGAGGATCTATGATGACGAAGTCAAACCATTTCAGGTGTTTATCAGACAAGGTGATGAGCTTGGTGAAGAAGTTGTTAATGATGATGACGTCCAATATGTGTTGGAGAACAAGTTGAAGATGATTATTGAAGATTGATTTCTAGTATTTGGTGCTTTAATAATGGCCCACAAGGTCTCTCTCATGTTTACAAATGAACAATTGAACTGTACTGTATTGCACTGTGTATTATTTAAATCTGTGTTGTATTTAGCATTGCAGCAAGATACTAGCGATGGCCCATAGGAAGGGCTGGAGTTCACTTTTGGTTGACTAAGACCATATAGTCATCAAACATCTCCCTCAATTCTGCTATCTTCATATCTTCAAACTTCCTTCCCATAAACTTATTATTATAAATAGAAAAGGATGTCTCTCCTCTCCTTTCATTCATCTCTGTCTTTGGCTCCGCTGCTGTTCCATTCAACTGACCCCTCAACCTCTCTTCTACTGGGCTCTGCAGAGGTCTTGTGTATCCATTTCTCCATCTTATCAGTCTGTTAATTGGATTCAAATCATCAATATCCAGCTTGTTCATCAATCTACCCAGATCAAAAGGACTTTGTGCTCTTGCTGGTTCCAGAATTTGCTTTTTATGCTCAAATGACTTTGACTTTAGTAGTATTCCCTTCTCTTCGTCGTTTAGTCTGCTCATGTCACTCTCTTTCAACTCCAGGCATTGAACGAACATCAAAGCCGCTTCAATGTTGGTCAAACAGTACAACTCTTCCCCCCTAAGGGTCTTATGGTTTCTGAATCTCTTGATAAAAAGATAGTTTAAGTAAACATCAACGTCACTTTGGAGGATAAGGTAGATGAAGATGGGCAGCATATGGTCACCATTGACTTCGTCTACTTGAGACTCTACCTCAGCCGACACAGAGCCATGGATAGATTGGATCAGCAATAGTTTCTCCCTTGGTGTTTTGTACTCATCTAATGAATTGAAAGAAATCGCAAATCGGTCCAACTGTAGGTCAATATCCAGCAGCTCATTGTAGTTCACTTTCATCCTTCTCAATAAGGACGACTTTTTCTTGATATAATCATTTATCTCAACATCATCCTTGAATCTCTTGAATAGTCTATCATATAGCAATGAACAGGCTATATCTTCACCCTTTTCCACTTTATCGGTACACTCTTTCGATCCATTTAATATAGGTTGGCTCAGCTGGTCATAGAAGTGCTGGAACTCATCACTGAGCTGTTCGCCATCCAGTGGTTTTTCATATTTTGGTTTCTTCAGCTCAGCCATGAAGTTGTTGATCAATGCCTTCAACGCAAAATCAGCGTCACTAGCGAGATTGAAACCAGAGAAATCTGTATCATCATCACCAGAAGCTAACGGGTCCGAGTAGGATTCCTCAATGGACTCGTCCTTGTATGACCTTCTTATTGGCGGGGTATGGAACATTTTTATGTTATTGCTGATGTCGATAGAATGTTCTGGATTGGTATATTTCAAAAGTGTAAAAAGGGCAAGTTACCAACAAAACGCCATCTACAAAGGAAAAAGAACGGTATTCACTGACAACTGTGTCATTGACGATAATAGACATAGAATGGAACAACCGGTGAAGAAGCGGACTTTTTCACCCACAATTAACGATATCAGGCAGTTTAACATCAAACGACAGAGAGTGCTTGAGAACTTTGATACTCTTGACCTGGCAGACTCTCGGACAGTGCTACCCTGTGAGCATAACAAGCCTATATCAACACATTATAAAGAGTACATTCCAAGCATTGATGAGTTCTTGCTTTTGAACCAGGATGATAGAGACGTCTTGGAGTCGTCCCGACATATTGAACTCGATACTGACGGCGAGTTGATCATTCCTGACTTGACGGTGATCCCCATGGCAAGGGAGCAGTTCATGAAAAACATTGTTGGAGTAAGGAATGGCTCTAGTGGGAAAGAACTGGTGAAGTATCGAGACCCCTGGACGGTCGTATACGAGAGGTGGTTGCTATGGGTGAGGTGTGTTGGATTCGACAATACAATAGACATGAATATAGCAGAAGATGATCTCATGCTTGATGATGATCATGAACTTGCTACACATGGTACTGATATGAATTTTGCAAATGAAGTGACCAGAGGTCCTCTGTTGAATAGAATGGGCACAATGAACAAGTGGAACAACGCTTATGGTGGTTATTATGAGAATAATCCAAGTGATGACAGCGATGAGATGATGATAGATGGATGATAATAAAGAATAAAAGAGTCATAACATGTCATTAAAGGTAAGAAAAATTTATCAAGCTGAGCCAATGGGTCCCTGTTTCAAGAAATCCAGAAAGTCCATACTGATATCATCTTCATCTGTGGTATTCCTCTTGGAATCAGACGTCAACTCCACAGTGGTCAGTGGGATTTCAAACAGCGGTAACCATTGACACCAGCGTCTCCATGCACTCAACTCCAGACCGTTGTTAGAACGATATGCCGTCAATCTCCACGGTTTCTCTCTATAGAAGAACACCAAGGAGTCAATACAGCCGTTTAGAGGTTGGATGAAGGCAACAATACATGTGATACCGAAGTTCACGCCACCTCTGATCCTCATCGAATTCTGAATTAGAGGAAATATCCATAACAAAAAGTAAGCGATTGGATAGAGGAAAATGATCTTCATCTGCCTGGCAATGGTTCTGTAACGATTTGTGAGTTTCATATTAGTATCAAGCTGCAGCTGATGAATTATATCCAAGTCTTTTTCTTCTTTGGTTCTACCTAAGAATCTATTCACCTTTCTAGTGAACCAAGACTCGTGAGAGATCTGAGATTCCATCATACTCAACTCGTTCGTCACGTAGAAGTAGATGGAGCAATAGATGATCAAGATGGCCAGCATGATGAGGTAACGTGGGCCCCAACTCAGGGCCATTCTGTACCAGATGGGAGATACTGGAAGGTAACACCATATATCAAAAGCGTAGTATCCCACATCATTAATGAAAGCAAGAGAAGCGAGCAGTATAGGAATTAGGATACATGACCAGAAGACATAATATCTCAGAAAATACAGTCCACCTGGCCTCTGTGGATAAAAAATCGTCAAAAGGGTATGTATAGCGAAAGACAATATGGCCAAATCTCCAGCCTCGATAGTTAGCGCTGTGATAAAGCCTAGAACATTCACCGTGGTCCTCGGAAGCATATCTCTTCTTATGGCCATTATAGGGTATAACATCACTGCCAGGCTTTTGAAAAAGTCCATGATTATGAGGAATATTATCAACTGGTGCCTGAAGACCCTCTTCGAAGGCTCGATGGCAAGAAAAAGGTATATCGAGAGGAGGCAAAATGCTAATGATGTAGAAGACGATGTTATCGTTATAATACGCAGTGAAGAGAGATCGCTCCCCTGGAAAGAAGAAATATGGTGTGCCGGTAAAGCTGTAGTGGGCATTGGTATGTTGCTTGTGGGTATTATGTTGCGGTAAGGCTGTGTAAAAGGCGTCAAAAGTCTGTGCAGAACCGTTGTCGGAGAGAGTCAAATTGCAGATATGATGATGTCAACGTCGATAGTATCCTGTGAGTCTAAAGTGAAAGAATCTTAGTCTAATGTATGTGGTTTTTAATTATTTCTGGGTTGTCCAGGGAACGAAAGGCCGAATTCTTCTTCTCAAACGGCCCGGAGTGGACACGAGGGAAAATGTGGTAGAAACACAAATTTATCAGTGGCATATCCTTAGCAAACATGTTGTACAATTAGAAAGAGGAGCGATGTATTGAGACATTAAGATATTGCTATATCGTGCAGCTAGAAGATGATACCTGGGTCTTCTTAGTTTTTCATTTCTAATAAATGGTCTAGATAAGCACACTTTTCTTTCCTTGCCTCCTGGAAGTCCAACTTTAAATCCTAAGTATTTAAACTCCAGTGGTAAAGATATAAAATTATGAGTCCGCCGGTCAGAGCACGAAGTTGTAGTATATGAAGTATAACTATTTTTTCTTAGGTATTAGCAGTTGTCTCAATGGGGGCTCAGTTCAACTTGCAGAACAAACCAAACCTGATGAAATTACGTAAAACGGAAAACACTCTTGAATTGTGAAACAGAGTCAGTGAAATCGCTCTTGGCTGCTGTATCATCACCAATCGAAGTTGCTCAGAGTAGTCTTCTTCAGCGGTTCAGAGGTTTTTGTTTTTATTTGAGGAGATTTGTGTCTATTTGCTCCTTCATAATCAGACAGATTTATTGACACTAGCATACCATACACCACTGGCTCTCCTGTCATCTACACCCTTCTATACTCAGTGGAAGATTACTATACTCCCAGCAGGGAGAATCTCACATAACGGGCCATCCAGCTTCACATCACCTCATTTCAATCGACCTGACTCACCATCTTCTCATAATAACAGAATCTTCTCATCACAGTGTAAACGTCTCTGAGATTCTATAAATACGGCTCATCATGTCCCAAGATTTCTCAGATGACCTTTGTGCAATTGACACAGACTCAGAAGAAGGCGAAGACACACTGCCCATGATGACTACTACAACTACCACAACCGACGCGGTAATGCGGGGTTCTGGTCTGGTAAGACGTAGGAGCTCTGTACGCTCCAAGCTATCCATCACTTCGTTGCAAAAGAATGCAGAGGAATTACTTATCACGGATTATTCTAAGGACTTGACGCAAAGAACCATCGAAGATTTCACACAGATTACTATCCTAGGGTTTGGGTCATTTGGGTTGGTTCACCTTGTTAAAGATATTCATACGGGTCAATACTACGCTAAGAAAAGTATCAAGAAGGCCAGAATCTCTGTGGATAAGACTATGTTGAAGAATCAAAAAAATGAGCGAGATATTCTAGCACTTGTTAATCATCCGGGTATCGTTAAACTTTTCTATGCTTTCCATGATGAGGAACAAATTAATCTCATCTTGGAATTTATCCAAGGCGGTGAGTTATTCACACAGATGCACATATTCCACCACAATGAGTTCAGAACAGCTTACTACTTGGCTGAGATAGCAGATGCTTTACACCATTTACATTCGGTCGGTGTCGTATATCGTGATTTGAAACCGGAGAACTGTATGCTTGACGCGGATGGTCATATCATCCTTACAGACTTTGGTCTTTCCACTCAAGAGGAGAAGTGCAAATCAATCCTAGGTACTCCACAGTACTGTGCTCCTGAAGTCCTTATTGGTAGTGAATACTCATATAAGGCAGACTGGTGGTCTTTTGGTATCTTGATGTTTGACATGATAACAGGTGATCTTCCTTTCCACGGTAAAGATAGGCGTTCCCTCATTCGTACTCTAATGAAACGAAATGCACTGATACCAGAGTACTTCTCCAAGTCTGCTAAAGATCTCATCAAGAGGCTGTTGCGAAGAAAACCTGAACACAGATTTGACTTTGACGAAGATTTCGATGCCCTTAAGAATCATGAGTTCTTCAGATGTGTCAACTGGGACAAGCTAAGAAAGACGAAGGCTCCATTCACACCAGAAGTTGGTCCTATCGAAGAAGTTCCTAACTTCAACCCAAAGAAGGTTGAAAGAGAGTACAATAGTAAATCTAGAGTACAGCATGGATATTTCGACAATTCATTTTTCGAGGGCTTTAGCTTTGTTGCTGACCAGTCCATCTTGGAGAGTTACAATAATAAGTGAAATACTCCTAATTTTGTCTTAGCTTTCTTATTTTGCATTATCCGTTTAAGGGTTAGGACTGGATGATTATAGAACATAGACATTGTAGTCCAACACACTTTTCTCCAGAACTGCTTCCGTTTTCTCCCAAGGGACCCCAAAAATCCCAGAATTGATCCTTGGCATGGTTATGATGTAGTCATGATTCCCCATATCGTTTAGTTTTGCTTCTAGGTCTTCGATGGCACTTTTGGTATTCTCAATGATCTCATCAGGTGGGTCTTGAATCCCACCTCCTCCACGACTAGTAAAAAGACATACAATAACGTGAGCTTGTCCTTTCAATAGTTCATTGCCCTTCTCATTCCTATCTGTGAATATCAATAAGGACTTCCCGATCAATGAATCATCAAGCTTGCTGCAATGTTCAACGTATTCCTTTTCAGCTAGGGGAAACAATTGAGCTAATTGATATGCAAAACCGCCACCCCAAAGACCTTGCGTGTTACACGAATGAGCGATGATAGACGGAATCGCGAGATTAAGGAGATTTCCCTTTATGTACTTTACAGTCATCGACTGTTTACCTGCTCTTGGTGACAATAAGGTTGTTTCGCTGAGAGCTCGCGCGTTGATGAGTGTTGAAATGAAAATGCAAAAAGGAAGGCCGCAAAACAAAATAAACTCAACGGGCAGGGCACAGTTCGGCAATGGAACCGATTGTGCTTCCTTGACTAATAGCGAATGAATTATAGGACATACAATAGCGGAATACGATCCCAATCGCAGATTCGTTCATTATGCAATTTCTTCGCTGCATGTCTCATCAACGGCTGACACCCATGATCATCCCAGAACTTCCATACTAGAGAAAGAGTTAAGGGGGTATGAAAGACTCCCACATGCTGGCTATCATAAACTCTAAGAATACGAAAGATTACGGCTGAATTGCCTTTAAGATTCTCTGAGGAGATACCCCCATCCAAGTGATATACCAACCGTCAAGGAGAATAAGAAATATCGCAATAGCCCTGAGCGGTTTAGATGACATACCGTTCAAGTGAGTAACACTTATATTTCAAGATTTGTATCTTTCGCACACTATGAAATTCTCCGGATCTCTTGGCGTAGATTACTTTTGATTTGCTCTGTAGTTCAGAGGCTTCAACAGCGTTCTGTTTTTCTATGTTACTGTTGACATTCGCTGTAAGGTCTGAACCTAGTATAAAATCTTTCAAGCATAATTGATGGCCCCCAATGTTATCATAAGAGTGATACTGACAATACTAGAGCTTTCGTGACATTTCACATTTGATATCAAATGTCCAGTGCTCTGTTATGATTTATCTCAGAAAATACAGATAGATTCATTTTGAGTTTTTGAATGAACTTAAAAGGTGCTCTTTCTTTAACATTTAAATTAGTATTTATATTATTTATTCAAACCGAATTTAGTTGTTTTCCTAAAGGCTGTATAAATAAGTCGGGATAGTTTGGCTCATGATCATGATCTATCCCTATTTTTCAGTTATACCGCGTTCATCATTTAGCCTTCAACATCACTAGTATCTTGACCAAAAGGCTATTCCGTCGTTACAGAAGTTCTGTAACATCCACTGGGCTGCAAGGATTTTTTTCATCTTCCAGCAGCCTTTCTCCGAGTGAACTGTGGTAAAGAAACACCTGCTCTTTTCATGTGAGATAAGTGTTCACGACTCACCTATAGGGACAAAATCTCTTCTCTAAATATGTATCCTATTTATGCCAAAGAAGCAACAGATGTAATTCCATCTCCTCCAATATCCTTTGTGAAATCAAGTAGTCACTTGTGCAGAGTAATGAGTAGATCCCGCTACCGCTGAGAATATTTGTCCCAAAAAAATTCGTGTAATGTCTCCAATTCATCTTGGAGCTGTTTACTGTCGAAGTTCGTCGACGGATTCTATCTTTTCTCAGCTCAACATGTACCACATACAGTTGGGTTCCTGGGGAGCCCTGCTTCTAACTTTAGTATGGTCTCTCTCTCTTGGAGCATGTCAGTTCTGTTTTTTCTTTAGGCTTTTTGGCTGTACTGTTCAAGAGATGAAAGCGTCAGATCGGTCATCTCTCCGAAATAGAATGAGGCATTAGTGAATTGTATTTGGACCTCCTGGGCGCGTCCTATACTAAATAGCCTAAAGATGCAATTCTATCAGAAACCTCTTTCGATATACTGGAAGATCATGAAAGCCTTTTACTTGAACAGCTATAATAACATAATAGATCACCGAATTTACCCATCGATAGGCAGTTTTTGCTACATAAAATCCTTGTTGTCATAATATAAGAAAATTAAGATCAAACGATAATCGTTCGAATCCTGAAAATTCTCCATTGGCTATCTAGCTCTCTAATTCAAGACTTCGCTTAATGACCCCAATACTGGCGCTGCTTTGTATCTTTTCATTACCACCCTTGGAGATTGCATACTCGATTTCCCCTAATCCTCTAAGAATAGAAGCTCTTGTGGCACTCTTTAATTCGAATTGATCCAAGATTTCCACAAAACCTTGCAAGAGATCAATCAACGCCAAACCCTTGAGTTGCTTGATCTTACTGAGGGTTGCAATAGCGGTACTCCAGTCATCTTTCAATATCGAATCTAGTATGGTTTCAATGTCCTTTGGATGTGGGGCGCCAACACTTTCATAAATCATCTCTTCGGTGATTTCACCATCTGTAGCAGCCTTGCAAGCTTGTAGCACATTAAGGGCCTTTCTCATATCGCCCTTAGAGAGCTTCAAAAGAGCTGAGTGAGCATTGTTACCGATGGCCAAATGTTCCTTGATAATAACTCTTTGAATGTTGTCCCTGATAGAGCCTTCACTCAATGGGCTGAATCTGAATCTCGTACAACGAGATAGCAAAGCTGGGTTCAGCTTGTGCGCATAATTAGCAAGAATACAAAATCTTGTGTTCTTCGTATACTTTTCAATGATCCTTCTAAGGGCATTTTGAGCAACATTCGTCATTGCATCAGCTTCATCTAAGATGATCAATTTGAAACCTTTACTAAAGATTTGCATCGTACTGGCGAAATCTTTGATTTGGTTCCGTACAACATCGATACCGCGATCATCTGAAGCATTCAATTCCAAGACCATATTCTTATAGTTAGAGCCATAAATCTCGCGAGCAAGGGCAACAATAGTGGAGGTCTTACCTGTACCAGGCGGACCATAGAACAACAAATGTGGCAGACGGCCGTCATGAACAAATCGGCGGACTGTTATGCTTGTTAATATGATTTGCCAAATAAATAATACGAATGAACTTGCCAGTGTCGACAACTTCGGGTTGACCATACACATCATCTAATGTAGTTGGACGGTACTTCTCAACCCTTTCTGGCTGTTAGTATACAATATTGAGCACCTGTATTTCACAGTACATACCAAGGAAGATTCTCAGATGTGCGCTCTGTGCTCATTTTTCCGCAAATGTTGTAATCTGTTGCAATGTTCAAAGGTGAGAGTCAAATACAGCCTCCGAAGGCCCTTGAAGAGCCTTTCACATTAAAACGCGAAAACGCGGAAGTACGCGAAACTGAAATTTACGCGTAACTCAAAAGACGCAGAGCACACGTCGCCACAAGTAACTCTGAGGTTATGAGCGTCTGGAGCAATTTGATCCAAAATGTAAACAGAGTGTGATGGAATTTGGGAGGCAAGACGTTGAAATCACACGGCGGTTGGCGACCTGAGGGAACTTTGTGAAGTTGTTAGTGTCTCGGTTATCCGTCTACTATTTGTCTTCATCTTGGTGCCTTTGACTTCAAATCATTTTTTATCGCAACTTCTGATATCATCGGTATATGATGAGGAATAACTTGAAGATACAGACGACTTGGCTCAAGGACTCTGGGGCCAATATTGCTACGAGGAATCCCTTAGTGGACATAACATTACCCGTACGGAATGCTCAGAACGATAATACAGCCCCAAGAGTGTCCGGATCTGATGAGGAGAATAAGGAACAAAGGCCAGACTTGACACTATTGATGAACTCATCAGTGAAGCCAACGAGGACTTCCGGGTTACGTGTTGCAAGAAGAGAGAACTCTTCAACCAGGTCTTCGGAGGGTAATACACGCTCATCGCCTGAACCACATTTCAGAGCCCCAATGACGATACCCACGAAACAACGAGAACGTCAACCCGCCGCCGTAATTGATCTTACGTTTGAAGATGACCGAAGCAATGAATTGCCTCCGAAGAGAAGATCTCTTGCAGGGCCAGTTCCCACAGTGATCAAGCGACAGAGGGTATCTTTAAATCACAACTTTGCCAATGATTTTAACGACGACTTTAATGATAACGATTTTGAATCTTCCACGATGAATGATGATCAACACATCGATTCCACTAGAAGGATCACCCAATCGAAAGATCCCTCTGTTACCCCTTTAACTTCTGTCGTCGAACATAAGGATGACAGGGATCAGCAAATAGGGCTGCAGAGAAGTTATATCCAAGTCTGTGAACAGAGAATTTCCCTACTTGTGCAGAGCCTTGATATTGAAACCACCACTGCATTGTCCGAAGATAGCAAAAGGAAGAGACGTATGGATCTTCGTGAGAGACTTACGAGACTCGAAACTGCTCAAGCAAGAGTTAGGTCACAGCTTAATTCCTTTGGAACCAAGACTACCCAAAATGTTATCACTTCATCAAACGAGACCACTGACAGCAGGCTGCAAGTCCCAGATACTTCATTCACTTCAAAAATAGGACCACCGCTAAGAAAATCAACCCCACTGAGTTCACAGAAAAATCCTGTTCTTGAGATTGCTGACTCTGCTGTTCCTGAGAGTAATCCAGCAGATGCTGAAAATTTGAATCGGCATATCATGGATCAAAAATTTGCAGGTATTGACCAACAAGATCAAGAATTGGAAGAGGAAGATGACCAAGATGAAGGAATACATACAATGGATGGACTAATCACAAGTGATCCAGAGGATGAAGATGAGATTCGAAAGGAGTTAGGAGATTTTGTCGTCTATGAAGGCGAAGAAGAAGAATCTGAGGATGAAGAATTTGTTGATGCTTCAGAGCATATTGAACCTTCTGATGACGAGACTACCTATCAAGTTAGTAGGATTTCACAGAGCGAATTGCTTAATTTGAGAAATTCCAGTGATTTTGATTCTGAGGCTGATGAGATTGAACCAGATTCTAATAGAGGACAAGTCGAAGAATTTTCAAGTGATATCGAGGAAATCCAGAATGCTACGGAACATGCTATAGGTCCTAATGACCGTGAGGTGTCAATCAGATCTGAAGATACAGCATTCTATGATAATGATTTTGAAGCAGTGGATCTTGAGGACAATTTCGACGATGAAAGAGAAATTTTACAATCCCAGGAGCCTGTCCAAATCCATTCTGATAGTGATATCGATAACATGGATATGGCCCCTCCAAGGGTATTGTCAACTGTTGTAGATTATGACGAAGTTCCAAGCTCGCCTGAAATTGAGACACAAATGGGTGATCCTGAGTTTGACGAACTCCTGGCAAATGATCCATTACCTGGGGAGACCTATCCATGGACTCGAGAAGTCTTTGTTAAATTGAGAGAGGTCTTCAAATTGGCATCATTCAGGCCAAATCAATTGGAGGCTGTTAACGCAACACTCTCTGGAAAGGATACATTTGTCTTGATGCCAACCGGTGGTGGTAAATCATTGTGTTATCAATTACCAGCTGTGGTAAACACTGGTAAGACTAGTGGCACCACTATCGTTGTTTCTCCATTGATTTCATTGATGCAAGACCAAGTTGAGCATTTATGGGAAAAGAGCATTCCCGCAGGTATGATCAACAGCAAAGGCTCTTCTGAAGAAAGAAAGACAACTTTTAATTTGTTTGTTAATGGTATGTTAAACTTGGTATATCTTTCTCCTGAGATGATAAGTGCTTCTAAACAGGCTCAGAATGCAATTGCCAGATTGTACCGGGAGAAGAAGTTGGCAAGGATTGTCATTGACGAAGCACACTGTGTGAGCTCTTGGGGTCATGATTTCAGACCTGATTACAAGGCCCTTTCCATTTTTAAGCAGCAATATCCTGATATCCCAGTTATGGCGTTGACAGCTACTGCAAATCACCAAGTTAGAATGGATATTATTCATAACTTGAAGTTAGCTGAGCCAATCTTCTTGAAACAAAGTTTCAACAGAACCAACTTGTATTATGAAGTCTTATCAAAGGATAAAGACTTCATGAAGGATATTGAAAAGAATATCAAGACCAAATACAAAGGACAAACTGGTATTATTTATTGCCATTCCAAGAATTCATGTGAACAGACAGCCGAGAAGCTTATAAATGCTGGCATTAAAGCTGCTTTCTACCATGCTGGTATGGATCCTGATTCAAGGCTTGAGATCCAGAAAAGATGGCAGTCTGGTGAAACAAAAGTTATCTGTGCCACGATTGCATTTGGTATGGGTATTGACAAGCCAGATGTTCGTTACGTTATCCATTTGACACTGCCTAGAACTTTGGAAGGCTACTACCAAGAGACCGGTAGAGCTGGGAGAGATGGCGAATACAGTTGGTGTACTTTGTATTTTAGTTTTCGTGATGCCATTTTGATCCAGAATATGATCAATAAGGATTCTGAATTGGATACTGCTGGTAAGGAGAAGCATTCTACGAAGTTGAGGCAAGTTACACAGTATTGTGAGAACGTCACCGATTGCCGTCGTCAACAAGTTTTGCGGTACTTCAATGAAGAGTTTGAAAAAAAGGATTGCCATCAGAATTGTGATAATTGTAAAGGTGGTGGCACTCTCATGCAGGAGAGAGATGTTACGGAGTATGCAGGAAAGTTCACTAAATTGGTAAAACAAATTGAAAAGGATAAGGTGACATTAATTCATTGCCAGGATGTGTTTCGTGGATCCAGATCCAACAAAGTTTGCCAAGCTGGACATGACCAACTTGGACAACACGGTAGTGGTAAAGACATTGATAAAGTTGATCTTCAGAGAATTGCATTCCATTTGATTAGTGAGAAGATCTTAGAGGAGTTCAGTGTTATGAACAATGCTGGGTTTGCAACCAGTTATATCAAGACAGGAAGAAAAGCTCATGAATTACTTTCTGGTAGAAAGAAGATCATTATGAGATTCGCCTCAACAGATTTGACATCAAGATCTTCCAAAGCCTCAACAGTGGCCAGAAGATCAACCTCCGGTGCTGCCACAGTTCAGGTACAAGAAAACTGGGATGAATATAATATGCCATCATCTACACCAAAAATCATAAGTGCTAGAACTCACCTTGAGAGAACTTCATCTGGCCTGGGACCACCTCCTGTCCCAATGAAAGTTACACCACAACCCACCAAAATCACTCTGAATGTCCTTCAATTTGCCAATGAGGATGAAAGGCTCAGATTCGCAAACGCTTATAGACAATTGCAAGATCGTGTGAACGAAGTCATGAATCGTTTGAAGTTCAAGATGAGCTCTTCAGTGTGTATGCCTGAAACTTTGAAAGACATGGCATTGAAATTACCACAGACTGAAACGGAGTATCTTCAATTAACAGGAATTAAAACCAGAGATCATAAGACCATGTTCAAGCATTTTGCAACTCTTCTAAAGAAGCTTAAGGCCGAGCAATCTGGTGGATATAAGTCAAAGTATTGGAACGGTCAGCAACAAGAAGACAACAATGCCATCATTGATGTGATTAGGGCTTCACAGCAAAAACAATCCCAACCCAAGTCCAAGCCTAACAGGAAGTCATCATCACAGATACGATCTGGAGGTGGTCGTAAATCAAAAAGTCAGAGGTCGAATCATAAGCAAAATCAACGAAAGACTAGACCCAAGAAACCTACACAGTCTAGCTCGAGACAACTTTCGATGCCTTTTTTATAACGTTTGTGTTTGCATTTACATATGTATTCGTCAGCTGTTGTTATGTGTTAGCATATTTGGTTTTCCTGTAGGGTAATTGTGATTTGTGTGCACCATGTCATAGACCATTTTAAAAGTGCTCAGACGGCATCGTCATGATAGACAAATGTTGTCTTTGCCGGGTTTTTTGGAGCTCCTTTACAATACTGTTCATCATCCGGAGGTCTCTCACACCTTGTGTTTGAGGCAAGAAAGGACTGAAGACTTAAAAGGATGCTTCTTATTGTGTGTATTGGTGTCCATGCAGGGCCCAACAGATCAAGACAGATGTGACCATTTGAGTAAATATGTGGATGCATAGGGATGGAGATGCCTTTATCTTTTACGAATTGGCAGACAGGCGGCTGGAAGGGGTATTCATCAGTGATCAATATTTTCACTTTGTAAATGGCATTGCGATAAATGGGATTGTCTTGAGCTGATATTGTAGCAAAGAGAACACCGATGTTTTCTGTGATTTGTATTTGGATGCCAGGGTCTTTGGAGTCATTTTCCATGACCCTGAGCTCTTTCAAAATGCGATTACGAGCTGTCATTATGTGAAGTTTCCAAGTTGTTGTTGTGTGACAGTCTGTTAAACGGAGGTATTATGGGATGAGAGGGAAACAGAAGGTTGCACTGATAAATTTCGACCTTGGAAGGCAGCTAGGATGAAAACTCGGGAGAATGGGCTAGCTTTGAGCTCTCAGAATTCTTGCAAGTACAGTATTTTGTTTCTCTATTCAACCACTGTTATCAAGTCAATTTTAGGTTGGTATTTCACCACGTATTGCTGCCCTGCGGGTTGTCTGAAATCGTGGAAGAGACTGGAATGACGGCTGAGAGAGCAGAGAGAGCAGGGCATCACAGGAGAAGTTCGGTAACATTGGACTACATTTAATAATGAACATATGATCTACCTATACTAACCCTCTCTAGTAGTCTCCAATAACTCTCACACGCAAATTCCAACCAATCAGTTAAGCAGCTCACTCTCCAAAATCGCGAAAGTGCTCCCCTCCTACCATCTTCTGTGTGAACAAGGCCTGTCAAAGGTTCAATATTTAATTTGGGGTAAACTACGAAAGCTAATAGTTGGTTTACCGTTGCTCAAGTAGCCTATTCTTGATCTTTGTTTCATATCTGGCATCGAAGGTTTCAGCCCACAGAGCCAACCATTTTTATGTCAATACAGTGAAGGGCACAATGGAATGGAGCAAACAAAAGAGAAGCTCCTTTTCTGTAGGATCATTCCAACCAAGTGAGTTATATTCTTTGTGGCTCATGTGAACAAAATTGCTAACCTATTTACAGATTCCTATAGCTACCAACATTACCCTAGCATAAGCTCCTCGCCCCAGAATCCATTACAACAACAACAATTACAATCGTTACCAATTCGTTCAGCCTACTATGAGAGCCATGCTCCATTATTCTACAGCGCATGGAGTCGAAGCTCTCATTCTGGGTATCACACGATTGCTATATCTTCATATAAGGAGGATTCTTTTAATAAGATTGAGATCTTGGAAGGGTCACCTGAACTGGTTGAACATGCTAATGGGTCAACGAGTAATGGCATGGCCATAAGGAAATTCACAGATGCCGCAGTGGAGTTACCAGTGACTAAACTACAATGGGACCCATCTGGCTTGAATAAATTAGCCACAACGACGAATGTGTTGACGGTTTGGGATATCCAAGATAATCAACTATTAAGACAGACCGCATTGGCCAATAAACCAGATGAACTGTTGCGGTCATCGCATGCACCATTGACATCATTTGACTGGAACGAGGTTAGCTCAAACCTGGTGATCACGAGTAGCATCGATACTACGTGCACTCTGTGGGACTTGAACAGGCCTATATTTCCCAAGACACAATTGATTGCACACGATTCCGAAGTGTTTGACGTTGGATTCATAAAGGGATCAACCGATATCTTTGCTAGTGTTGGGTGTGATGGATCAGTGCGTGTCTTTGATTTGAGATGTCTAGAGCATTCTACTATTGTCTACGAACCTCATGGTTCTGCTGATAGTTCCACGAAGCTTGGTGACGGTTCTGATATTTATAACGCTCCTCTGTTACGTCTCGCCACTTCCAACACAGATACTAGTGTCCTTGCTACATTTGTTGCTAAGTCGGATAGCATTGCCATTATTGATATGAGATATCCAGGTTATGCCACTGCAACGTTGAAAGGACATAATGCAAGCGTCAATTCCATCCGATGGCATCCTACAGAGTCCAAACTGTTATCAGGCGGTGACGACTGCCAGGCATTGGTCTGGGACATGAAGGAATCACGTCCTCGTCATCCAGCAGGGCTGCCAGAGAGTGTCTATGGGGATGCTATGGAAATTAATAACGTTTCATGGAGTGCACAGGGTGATTGGTTTGGTGTTGTTTCCGGTAAGGGTTTTCAAGCTGTTAGACCCTGATGTATAGACTTCGAACATCTAACGGAGTTCCCATTTTGTAAAGGAGGCCAGTAGATCTTTCATACTTATGTCATCTCATTAAGCGCATCTCATTATTCTGACTTCTCTCTGCTTTGTTATCAGGAAATGGGCTCTGTGACTCAGTTGCTAGTGCCGCGATGGCTGCTGACTCTGTTTGATATTATAAAAGCTGCATATCTGGGCGAAAGGAGGCAGAGAGGACTTCCGGAACACTGACTCCGTCCCTGAGCCCAATGACTCGGCCCCTCCTGTCATATGCTTTCAACTGCCTTTTAACTCTGGTCCAAGAGTTTTTATCTTTTGATTGCAAACATTTAATTCATACTTCTTTCTTTCTGTTGATTTCTCATCAGTGGGCCTACAAAACATGCTCAAAGCTGCTGCAACCAGGGCCACCTCTGGTCTCAGGGCCTCATCGCGTATTATCGCAAGATCTACCCCGTTGACAACGCAATACAGATTCCAGTCAACAAAGAGCGATATAACCTCCGCTAGATTTAATGCCATCTACGAGCCATCAAGTTCATTGGCTAAGCCAGCGGATCATCTGAAGTCGCTGGACACTTTCCAAAGACGCCATTTGGGTCCAAACACATCCGATGTGGAACATATGCTCAAGACTTTGGGATATACTGATATCCAGGAATTCATCAAGGATGTCGTGCCAGAGTCCATCTTGTTTCAAAGAAGACTCGCAGTGCAACCAGAGAACGGATTCACTGAAACTCAGATGCTTGATCGTCTCGCAGAGATTGCTAAGAAGAACAAAGTTTACAGATCCTTTATTGGTAAAGGCTACTATAACACCATCACCCCACCGGTGATCAAAAGAAACATCTTAGAGAGTCCAGAATGGTATACTTCCTACACTCCATACCAACCTGAGATCTCTCAAGGTCGTCTTGAATCTCTTTTAAACTTCCAGACCGTGATCTCTGACTTGACTGGTTTGCCTGTTGCCAATGCCTCCTTGCTGGACGAAGGTACATCTGCTGCTGAAGCCTTGTCCTTGTCCTTTGTGAATTCTAAGAAGAAGAAGCTCAAATATGTCGTTGATACGGATATCCACCCTCAGAGTCTTTCCGTTATCAAGACAAGAGCCCTACCTTTAAATGTTGAAGTTGTTGAATTGGATCTCTCTGCGCCACAAGCGATCGAGCAATTAGAAGCCATTAAGAACGACATATCAGGTGTCTTGCTTCAATACCCGACCTCTTCCGGTGAGATTGTTGACTATGCTCACTTGAACAAGATCTCTGAGATCGTTCATTCCAGTAAGGGTTTGTTCGCCGTTGCTACTGACCTATTGGCCTTGACGTTGCTCAAACCTCCATCATCATTCGGCGCAGATATCGCTTTGGGTTCTTCTCAAAGATTTGGTGTTCCAATCGGTTATGGTGGTCCACACGCTGGTTTCTTCTCCGTGGTGCAATCTTTGAACAGAAAGATCCCAGGTAGAATCGTCGGTGTTTCCAAGGATCGTTTGGGTAACAGTGCCCTTAGATTGGCCCTTCAAACTAGAGAGCAACACATCAAGAGAGATAAGGCCACTTCTAACATCTGCACTGCTCAAGCATTGCTTGCCAACATGGCCTCTAATTACGCTGTATACCACGGTCCAGAAAAATTACGATTAATTGCAGAGAGAGTCTACGGTTTTACCACTTTGCTCGCTGAGGAAATTGCTAAGAAGCACACTATCGTTAACAAGAAATGGTTCGACACGTTGACTATCAAGCTAGATGGTATAACTGCTGATGAACTTCTCAAGAAAGCTATTCAGAAGTACCAGATCAACTTGTTTAAGGTTGACAACAGTACTGTCTCTCTGTCACTGGACGAGACTGTCACTGAGAAGGACTTACGTGAATTGACTGAGCTCTTTGTTGGATCCTCTCTGGAAACTCAAGGCATCGCTCAATTTCCAGTTTTCCCACAGGAATTGACAAGAACTGACAAGTACTTGTCGAACCCAGTGTTCCATCTACATCATTCCGAGACTGCCATGCTGAGATATCTTCACTATTTACAATCTAGAGATTTGTCTCTTGCTAACTCCATGATTGCTCTGGGTTCCTGTACTATGAAGTTGAACGGCACTGTCGAGATGATCCCAATTTCATGGCCAGAATTTGGCGCTCTTCATCCATTCATTCCAAAAGATCAAGCTCAGGGCTATGCTGAGTTAATCAAGGAGTTGGAAGAAGACTTGGCTAACATCACCGGTTTCACTGCTACTACTTTACAGCCGAACTCTGGTGCTCAAGGTGAGTTCACAGGTTTGAAGGTTATTAAGGCTTATTTGGAATCTAAGGGTGATCATCATCGTAACATCTGCTTGATTCCTGTTTCAGCTCATGGTACAAATCCAGCCTCTGCTGCAATGTGTAACTTCAAGGTGATCCCTGTCAAATGTTTGAACAACGGTTCCCTTGACCTTGTTGATTTAGAGGCTAAGGTTGCTCAACATAAGGATAACTTGGCTGCAATCATGATAACATACCCATCTACTTATGGTCTCTTTGAACCTGGAGTCAAGACCGCTATTGAATTGGTCCACGCTAATGGTGGTCAAGTCTACTTGGATGGCGCCAATATGAATGCTCAAGTTGGTCTTACCTCTCCAGGTGACTTGGGAGCTGATGTTTGTCATTTAAATCTACACAAGACTTTTGCAATCCCACACGGTGGTGGTGGTCCTGGCGTTGGCCCAATATGTGTTGCTGAACATCTTGTCCCATTCTTGCCTAAGCATGAGCTTGTTAAGATTGACGGCCAATCTGAAAAATCTATCGATTCTGTGTCTTCCGCCCCATATGGTTCTGCTTCTATTTTACCAATCTCTTATAGTTACATCAAGTTATTAGGTGGTGCTGGTTTGCCATTTAGTACGTCTATTGCTATTTTGAACGCCAACTACATGATGAACAGATTGAAGGAATTCTACGATATTGCATTTGTGGGGCAGGATGGTATCGAATTCTGTGGTCATGAGTTCATCTTAGATTTGAGAAACTATAAGAGCAAGGGTCTTGAAGCCATTGATGTCGCTAAGAGATTGCAAGATTATGGTTTCCATGCCCCAACTTTGGCTTTCCCAATCCCAGGCACTTTGATGATTGAACCAACTGAATCTGAGAATAAGCAAGAGCTGGATAGATTTTGTGATGCCCTGATCTCCATCAGAACAGAAATTGATGCACTTGTCGCTGGCGAACCATTAGGTCAAGTGTTAAAGAACTCTCCGCATTCTCTCAGCGATATTGTTTCCTCTTCTGACTGGGAGACCAGAGGCTACACTAGAGAACAAGCAGTTTATCCATTGCCATATTTGAAGACAAACAAGTTCTGGCCACCAGTTGCTAGACTGGATGATACATATGGTGACTTGAACTTGATGTGTACTTGCCCATCTGTTGAGGAGGTTGCTAACGATGCTTCATTCTAAAGCCTAAATATACTTAAATATTCATGACGTTAATCAGATTATGAGTAGCCATAGTAACAACATGAACCAGAACTTTCCAGTTTGCAAGACATTAGCACCACTCTCTATTTCAGCCACAGCGACTTCGTCACCAACCATGTTGCAAGTAGCGTAAGGCATTCTATCATCATAAAAATAATAACTCATCTTAATCATTGTAGAGTTTCCAGGACATCCAAACTTAAAATCAGCGGGACAATTCCGTGCCATTGAATAACACAGATCAATGCATGGCATCACTTCATAATAGCTGGACGGTGGGTTGATCCTATTAGCCAATTCTTCGGTCCTCATCTCACCTCTTTCTCTATGCATATAATACGAGCTATTTCTCGTTGTGCATCTTGGGATAGTCACTGAACATAACCAGTTCTTATATGATTGCAGACAGTCATCACAAGTTGCAATTGGCGAATAACGAGAGTCTAGTCCAGCATCGCAGGCAATCTGTTGCATCGCTAATGTGAAATTGTCATATATGGCTGCGGCATATGCATCATAGAGGATCTTCAGAGTTCTCATATCTTGAGTATTAACAAAATCATCTGACTGTGGTACTGAGTATGCAACATTATCACAGAACTCCAAGTCAAAGATCAATTCACAAGCTCCAGCAGCCATTGTACTAAAATTCACGGCTTGGTACACAGCTCCATTATAATCAACCGTACCTAAACCAAATGTCAAAATTCCATAATATGAAGTCGATGGTTCCAGCCCTTCGACATATAGTTGCAACTTATACTGTCCACTTGAATTACTATATGATATCTGAACATCCTCCCTCGGAATCACGGTTTGAGCGGATGAGATGGCTGCCCAACTCCTCAAAAGCCCAGAGAGATCATCATAACCCTTCTGATCAAAAACTTGCAATCGCAGTAGATCGCTCTCATTGGTGATTCTGTATAAAGTCTGAGAGCTCAGGTTGTAAGCACCACTTTGAAAGTATACAGAGTCATCATCAGTATCAATCAGACTTGCTAATGTACTATTATCCCATTGGAATATCAAATCCTTCTGAGAAATTGACATTATGTAGCTCACTGTATCAGATGAGTCAAATAAGGATGTATTTGCGTTGAAGTATGGTTCAATGTAGATGGATCCCTCCATAATATCGTACTGATTACTGTAGTAGAAAATATCAGACAGGTACCCTTGTTCAAACTGTTCCCGTGATGCAAACTGAGTCTGATTAGAATATATATAGAGCCCAAATAGATCCTGTAGCTCATCGTCACTCCAAGTTCGCGATATGTTCTTAGGATACTGTACCACATTGGCGGTGAAGTAATAGAGGGAGTAGAAAGTGTTGTTCATTGTTGAGAAATCATAGCGATATAATGACTTTTGACCTGGTGATAGTGATAATGACATAGGAATATCATCTGTTATCGGAATGGAATTCTCAAAATCAGGTGGATTAAGGTCTCTGGGTATAAGAGGAGCATTATTCTGCGTTCTGACTTTAACATCTGGCATGGATTCCAAGGCGTCCATGGATACCATGGATACCATGGGATCCAGAAATCCTCTTGGTTCCAGAAATTGTGCACTTGCAATACCCAAAAGGGCGATCAGTGTTGGTATCCATGCAATCATTCCTCAGTCTCGATGTAATTGTGAAAGATTAAGAGAATTCTGTACTGTGGTAAAACGAAAGCCTTAATTCCTACAATTCCGACCTTAATCATTCCTACCATCAAGTCCGACCTCCCTGCTCCTCTTTTTGCACAACAAATTCGAATCCCAAGCTTATTTTGGTCTAGAAGTCTGTGGAAGAAGAGGGATTGGAAAAAGCAACTCTAGATAAAGAGCATATGCATTAGAATTACAAGAGTAGAACAATTTCACAAAATGCTCTTCAGCTTCGGCAAATCCCTATCAATGGACAAAATTTTCTAGGCCGGATTTGGAGCTAGATCTGCGTGGCCGCTGCCCAAAAATTCAGAAATCTCAAGTCCAGGATGATACTTTTGTATTACAGAGAGGAGAATTTAGTGAACGTTCGAGAAACTTGAGACATCCCACACAATCCTTCTGTGCCTCAGGGAAGGTTTATTCTTTTAGTGATCAAATGAGGGCCGTGTTCATCGAACAAGCTGTATGTTTTTTTGTTGATTGTGGTTAATATATGTGCTGACAACTCCCAGTGCGACTCATGTCGTAAAAGGAAGCTCAAGTGCTCCAAGGACCTACCAAAATGCTCAAAGTGTCAAACACATGGGTGGGAATGTACTTACTCACCAAGAGTTGTGCGCAGTCCTCTTACAAGAGTCCATTTGACCAAAGTCGAGAATCGAGTACGCGATTTGGAGTCCCTAATCCACGAACTACTACCAGAAGCGGATGTTGATAGGCTATTAAGTCGACAGATACCAAAGAACATACCATCCAAACTCTCATCGGGATCGCAGTCGCCAGCCCCTGGCTCGCCTGCGAGACTATCGTCCGGTGAACTATATGACGAAGTGGACAATGGTGATTACCCTGAAGTCCCTGAAGATGACGTGCCTGATGATGCAATCTATGGATTTGATTGGAACGAAGAAGACCAAGATGCCCTGAATGACGGTATGGCAGCCCTGAGTGTGAACCCTTCGAACAAAGGTTACTTTGGTGTAGCTTCAAGTGCCGTTATCCTCCGAGCATTGAAGAAGCCTTCAGATAGGGATAATATGGAAGAATCTCTAAGCCCTCCAGATTCAAGACAGAACTCGAAACCATTGGATTTGGACACCTCCATATCTCTTACAGCCAAATATCTGACGAACGAATTTATCGAATCCTACTTCGAGAAATATCATACATCATACCCCTTCATTCATAAGGAGACATTTTTGGCACAATACAGGGATGAGATTCCCACGCCAAACAACGAGACTTGGCAGATCCTAATGAACACAGTATTGGCTCTAGGGGCCTGGTGTCTACATGGTGAAACTTCGAACTTTGACTTGTATTACTACCAGAATGCTAAGTCCTATCTGTCCTCATATGTGTTCGAAAGCGGGAGTGTGCCATTGTTACAAGCGCTGACGCTGCTAAGTAATTATGCACAAAAGAGGAACAAACCAAACACAGGGTGGAACTATTTAGGTCTTGCGGTAAGAATGGCTATGGGTCTTGGCCTCTATAAGGAATTCTCTAATTGGACAAGTTCAAAACAGCAATTGCAGTTGGAGATGAGAAGAAGACTATGGTGGGGGCTATACATCTTTGATGGTGGTGCGGCCATCACCTTCGGAAGACCAGTCAATTTACCGGACGCTAAAATGATGAATATCAACGAGGTGTCGAACATTGATGATGATGACTATGTGAGTATGCTAGGAGGCAAAAAAGAATTGAAGACTGTGGAGTATCCAACTATTTATTCAGGATTGATATGGCAAGCTAAATTCACAATCATCTCTACCGAGATCTATAACAGATTGATTTCAAGTCCAACACCATGTGCTCAAGAGTGTCTTGAAATGAATGGCCGAATTGTGAAATTTGTAAGCTCTTTGCCACTATTCTTCTCTGAAGATAGGCTGGTCGCTGAAAGGGCATCAAAGATTCCAGGTACATCGAAGGTACCAGAGTGGCTGGCATTTACAAGGTACAGATTAATCTGGAGATACAAAAACTTACAGTTGATCTTGCTGAGAGCTTTTGTTTGGCAAAGAGTTATTGGGGTTAAACATCCGGATGTCTTTGAATTGGCTAGTTCTCCGGAAGGGAAGCAATGTAGACGTATCTGCTTGGAGGCTTCCCATGAAACTATCCTATCCGTATCGAACTTCATCAACAATCATGATGTTACTGTGATCTCAAGCTGGTATGCCACATTCTTCTTGTTTCACGCTTGCTTGATCTCTGTTGTATGTCTCTGTTCTGAACCAACTTCTAAGCACGCTAATAGCTGGAAGAACGATATCGTTTTAGCCAAGAAAGTTCTGGCAAGTCTGACAAAGGGAAACTCTTTGGCTAATAAATTCATAACAGTGATCGATAACTTATGTGGTAAATACCTTGGAGAAGACAGTCTGGCTCACAGCATGACTAATCAAGACATCCGGTCATTCTCACATCCTTTCAATAACGATATCAAGTCCAAAATTGATCATGAGATCCTTCCAGACTTTGACTTTAACGATATCTCTAATAATGGTGGTATGAATGAATTACTGAACTTGTTACCATCTGATATGGTGAACATGGATGCTGCACAATCTACTTGGCCAAATCAAATGGCTGGCGGTTTGATAAGTATGAGCTCATTGACGACACCAGTGAAGATTGAGGATTCATTTGAAAACATCTCCAATGTTCCACCGCGCCCAGCACCACTGTTTACTCACTCATCGAGCGATTTCTCAAACGCTGTCAAAGAAAAGATGAACGCAAGACAACTACATGATAGGAAACATAATGCGTCTCAAAGTGAACAGGGAGAGCAGGATTTCTACTCCTTCTTCATGACCGATGCTGGGAACCCTGGTGCTTCTTCGAATACGGAGTCGTGGTTATATAAGCGTTGAGTATTACGAATTGACGAAATTTGAACGATTTTTCTCGTAGCTCTTCTTGTTTTTAGGCATCTAGGAACCTTTTTGTGTCAAGGAATTGTGTCTCCGATTTTCGGTTGTTTATGGCGGTTTGGGCAACGAAAAAAACAGCGGAAAACAGTCCTTTCAACATTCCCCTGTTTTGATGAGAATCCTCCCCCGTTTTATCGTCATCCTAGCTACGGTGGCAGTAGGATATAACTCTATATATTCCGTGCAGCAATCATAGTTGCCAGGTCTTCTAACCCCAAGGATACGGTTGGAGCTCGTGGAGTTTGATTGATTTGAAATCATGGTGGCGAATCGATTAAAGAACCTTGCACAGGTCACCAGAGGCGCGGTACGTGACGTTCGTCGTGTCCTTGAAGATATCTTGGATGGTCTTCAACTACAGCCGAAGCCCCAGCTTGTGAGGGTGCCCGTAAGGGCCAACAATGGTGCTCGTGGGTTTAGACCCCCATTCCGCAACGCTACAAGGGGATTCCATACTTCATGTCCCTTCAGACAGTATGCCACAACTAATGTGCGCTTCAAACGTTTTAAGACTGCCAACTTCTTCAGATTTGTGAGAACCAAGCCAAATTTGGCGGTAAAACTATGGCCATACTCTGCTTTCAGAGCCCCCTTACCAGGGAGAAGTGCCTTCCCAACATCTCTATATAGAAACTTCTTGAACTTGGGTATGAGAAACTTTGGTACAGCTCATGGAGGTTCTTACCATCGTGAGGCTATTCAGAATATGTTTGCTGGATTGAAATCAATGGTTCATAACGATGAGACTGTATCTGTGAATGTGACCATTATGAAGAGAGATCAATCCAAATCTCGTGGTTATCACGGCTGTGCTTCACAGAACCAAGCTGTTCAGACCTTACAACTTGCTAGATGCGAATCCACTGATGTTGCAAGGCTTGGTGCCTATGTAGAGTTCAGTTTCCCAAACTTGGATCTCTCGATCCCATCTGTGGCTTTTATGAATCCAGAAATCATGAGTTCTATTCAAGAGGAGTTCCAGAAAATCAAGGAACAGATCGACTCCACTACGCGCAATATTCAGTTGATTTTTGACGCATATGGTTCATTGCCTATAGAGAAAACTGGCTCCTCGGTGAGGATTCACTTTCCCAACTTGGACGCCGACGAAGTTGAGAAGCTCTTGATTGAGCTGAGTATCAACGATGGGTTAGTTTACTCGATGGATGAAGCTGAAGCCATATTTCAAGTTAACGATGCTGATTCTGATCTATCTTCTTCATCTCTTTCTGATCTCCTGGAAGATCGCGTACCAGGTCTGATCTCATCCGATAGCGAGTCCTGCAGCTCAAATAGTGATAATGAATCTTCTCAATTCTTCCCAGTTTTGTCATCTTCTGGTAACTCGCAATACGTGACTCCTATTGATGCCTCCATTGCCTCCAGTCCAGTGATTATCGCTGACACATACTCTTACGCGGGAATGTCAGCATAACTACGACTTTTTATGGCTCTTTTCTCCTTTATGACGTTATTATTGGTTGTTTAATTTGGTTTCTAGATACTTTTATGGATGTTTACGACGGAACAACGGCGCATTTTGTAGTTCAATTAGAAGTTTATAAGATGCACTTCTCAAATTCCGACCCCTGGCACCCTCGGAGTGCCTTTAAAGAGGACACAAAAGGGCCGAGCCACCAAGGCTTTTTGGAAGTCGTCTACACCTTGCAGTTGTGAGTGCAAGGGTAAACAGAGCTGGTTTTGTTAGTTATAGGCAGAAGAGTTCTTAACCGGTGAAAACACGATTGAATCCACAAGGACATGATGGCAGACCCTAATTCAGGCGATGAGTTCCGCGATGCGGAGGAGCAACTGAGTATACCAGAGGTACAGGATGAGTTCACCGTCCAGAATCTACAGGCCAAAGACAGTGGCACACAGTCCAAGATCACTGGTCAGAAGAGCAAGAAAAAGAATAAGAAGGGCAAGGGCAAGCCTGGTGAGGAATCCACCAATGATGACGCCACCGATGAGGTTCCGGACGTGCCTGACAATGAGGACGTGCCTGACAATAAGGAATTGTCAGTCGAGAAGGTCTCAGAGAAGGCTGTCCCAACAACTGAGGATTCTAATGAGAGTGAAGCTAATGGCTCTATACCAATGACGACGGAGCTGGAAGACCATTCTGACCCAGTGGAACCGGTGCCAACTGCTGTTGACACTCATCCAGAGGCAAAAGATGAACTTCCTTTGGGTGAATCCACAGAACCATTCGAGCACAGTGAAGAGCTTGAGAAGTCAAATAAGGCATTGGAGGATAAATTGAAACTTCTTGCTGCTGATGATGAGCTAGAAGTTGCGTCTTCTAAAAATTGGCCTGTTGATGGTGAAGAAATTGAAGAAACAGTGGCTAAAGTGCTATCCCCACCACTCTTGCCACATCGCCCTTCAGATACCGAAATTGAAGTTTCACATCCTGTCCTTCCTCCAAGAGGTACTCAACACGAGTCTCAGACTGCTCAAGCACCATCTCTTCCACCAAGAGATGTACCATCTCTTCCACCCAGAGAAGAAACACCACCCCCACCATTACCAGAGAGGCATCATGAATTAAAGCCTCACGAACAGTTGTTCAAGACAGCTGCAGAGTTGCCACCTCCACCGTTACCTCCACAGTTGAGTCGTCATCAAAAGGCTCAGCATAGAAACACTATTTCCTCGTGGTTCCAAAAGAGTGTGGGTAGCTCAGCTGGTTCAATTTCAGAGAAGTCTGAGATTGAGTACGATGAGAACTATGATTTGCTCTTAAGCAGATTACATGAGAACCATGAGGACCTCTCTGCAAGGGATAATGTCTCTAAGGAACAGGTCAACTCAACGCATGACACTTTGAAGTCATCCTTTGCCGATAAAGTATCGCGTTTGGAGGGAGAGACAACTCCCGATGATTCTGAATTGAAGATTGATTGGCCATTCTGGACGCAGGTTGTCAATGACTATCCATTAGTTGTAAAGTCAGAACCTTCGAGATTGGCTAAGGAATTATCAAATGGTATCCCAGATCAGATTAGAAGTATCGTATGGCAACTGGTATCCAACTCTAATCCGCAAGAATTTAGTGAACAGTATGAGCAGCTGAAATTGCAAGATTCCAAATTTGAGAAGAGTATCCAAAAGGATCTTTCAAGAACAAGTTTCATCAATACCTTAGGATTGGATCGTGATTCTTTGTACAATGTCATTAAGGCTTACTCCAATTTGGATACCGAAGTTGGTTATACTCAAGGTATGGCATTTATTACTGTTCCATTGCTGATGAACGTAACCGAACTTGAAGCGTTCAGTTTGTTACACAAATTGATGTATGTCTACGATGCAAGATCGCTCTACCTGCCGGAGATGAACGGTCTTTTACTCAAATTGTACCAGTTCGATAGATTGGTGGAAGACTTATTACCTAACTTGTACAACCATTTCCAGAGACAAGGCGTGAGATCATCTATGTATGCAACCCAGTGGTTCTTGACATTTTTTGCATATAAGTTCCCTTTGGAGTTTGTTTTAAGAATCTTTGACTTGATCATCACAGAGGGTATCGAATCTATCTTGAAGTTTGCCGTTGCTCTTGTTCAGAAGAATGAAGAAAAGCTATTGTCCCTGAAGTTTGACGATCTTTTGAGCTTTTTGAAGGATAGCCTCTTTGATGCTTATCGTAAGAATCCATTGGAAGACGAAGACGAGCATGATAAGTCTGCGCCAATAACGGTTGACCTCTATAATGTGGATGCATTTGTCGAGGATGCTACTAATGTTAAGGTCTTACCGATCACTCTCAAAAGATATGAATCTGAATGGACTGAAATCCACCGTGAAGAAAAAGAAAGACGTGAAGAGATTGATCAACTGAAGCTCAGAAATACCCAGTTGAGAAAAGAGATCAGATCTGTGGAGGCTAGTTACACAATATTGAATAGAGAACATGTTCAGATCGCGAATGAGATGATTTCAGGTCGTATGAAGGTTGCCGAATTAGAGGATGCTAACAAAGATCTCCAAGAACAAAATCAAAACCTTCGCTCTATGGTTAAGGGTCTTCAAGAGAATCCAATTAGTGAAAAAGTCCCAATTCCTGCAGCTTTCGAGGCTGATTTGAAGAGAACTATGGAGAGAAACTTGGAAGTTATGAGTCAAAATCAAGAACTCGAAGATCAAGTACAGACTTTATTACAAGAAATTGAAGATCTTAAGGCCAGGTTGAAGAGCTATGAAGAAAAGCCTGAAGAAGAGGGACAAGTCTCATCACCAACAAAGACACATGGTGGATGGACAAGAAAGCTATTTAAATGATTTGCTTATATATTATATGAACATTTTTTTATCTCTATCATAGATTTCTAGCCAACTGGAAGAGTTTATATCACTGTGTCCCTTACCACCCAAGAATTTTCGAAGTCATTCAGGAAAATCAACATCATGTCAAAGGTCTTCAGAAAACCAAGGGATAGCAGCTCTTTCGATAACATATTCGCACAATGCTTAAACCAATCAGCTTCACCAGAGGTTTCTCCTCTACTTCATCTGTTGCTAAAACATACGCGCATGTTGTCAGCCGCAGAGTTGCGCAGAGACCTGAGTACAGGGTTGGTGATGAAAGGCCAAAGCATATTCCAAACAGACAGCTAACACCAGATTACAAATGGGGTGAGTCCAGCTTCTTTGCAAGAAGTAATCGTGGTTTGTTTGGGGGTTCCTTTGTGAAATCTGGTAATCAAATCTCTGAGATGGGTAACAAGAGTAGAAGATTTTGGAAACCAAATGCACATAAGAAGACACTTTGGAGTGAGACGCTGAAGAAAGGTTTCACATTCCAGGTCACTGCTAAGGTCTTGAAGACCATTGACAAGTCTGGAGGCCTTGATAACTATTTGGTGAAGGAGAAATCTGCTAGAATTAAAGAATTGGGTCCATTCGGATGGCAGTTACGTTACCAGGTTCTCAAAAAGCAGAATGAGATTAGTAACCCACCACATAGAGACGTTAAGAAGTGCACATTGTCAGATGGTACTGATGGTTACGTTTACTACACTGACCTTAAGGTCGATGGTATTGAAAGCCCATTAGAGATCACATTTGGTAGAAGAAAACTTCTAAGGGAGCTTTATCAAGTTGAGAAGAAGGAGAAGATGGCTATTGGTGAGAGCTTGAATGGTAAGCAGTTTCATGATCAATTCAGAGATCTTTCAGCACAGCAGATCTGTCAAAGATTGGCACAACTGGGGTATGACTTTACGAATATTACACCCTTGCAACATTGAAAGTCACCATCGCTGATAGAAACAGGAAATGATTGTGTATATAGAAACTTGTTTATAATAGGGCCATATCTACCATCGATGATGTTGTACAAATTAGTATCTTAGTACTAAGTGTGTAACGAAATCAAGTGCATTATCTTTAACCTTATATAGAAATCAATTAGGGTTTCCTGAAATACATCACGTGATAGGTGATCTCTAGCCCTAATTGGTCTATCACACCCACACACCGCTGACTCTTTTTTCAGGAGTTTCAGCTCAGTTTCCATGGCAACTACCACTCCATTTATCGCGAATTTATACATGGTTGGCACACTCCTGAGTGTTCGCTGAGACTCTCCTCCCAGTGAAAATTAAAAGTGAAATCCACTCACGTTTGAACACTCAGCAGCTTCAGGATCGAACTACACATCAAAAATGGCTGCTAAGACTGGTATGTGCGGACGCGAGAGTGAATATATTGGAGAGACTGGGATGGTATACACAATGTTGTCTTATACTCTGTTGATATGGGCCATTTTCAAGAGTTTTTGCTGAAAATCCTAGAGGCAGTTAGAAGTACTCTAAACAGAAGAAATAGAACAGGATAGAGAGTATGAGCAAACCACTCAAAAGAATAGTTTGATAAAGAGCTATGAGAGTTACTATATCACTACAGGAAGTCATATTCTTGAAACTCCAAGAAGGCCAAGGAACCACTGTCCAAGATTTTATCACTTTTACAAGAGAATGCTGAACTTATACTAACAAACATTTACAGGTATTGCTGTTGGTCTCAACAAAGGTAGAAAGGTTGAACAATTGGAGAAGGCCCCAAAGATCTCTTACAGAAAGGGTGCTGCCTCTAAGAGAACCACCTTCGTTCGTTCCATTGTCAGAGAGGTTGCCGGTTTGGCCCCATATGAGAGAAGATTGATGGAGTTGATCAGAAACGCTGGTGAGAAGAGAGCTAGAAAGGTCGCTAAGAAGAGATTGGGTACCTTCTCCAGAGCTAAGGGTAAGGTTGAGGAGATCAACAACATCATTGCTCAATCCCGTCGTCACTAAGCATTTCTCTTCATTTAATTGCAAGAACAACGGTTTTTTGGGGTTATGTGTTGACTTTTTAATGTAAATTTATCGCTCTCATGGATTAGCATACTTGTAGTTCGGTATATTATGTATATTCAGTTCACTTATAGGGCTTGAACCACACAATATCCGCGAGGTGACAAAAAAACTCGACTACAAACTAAACACAAACATCAATAACAAAGAACATCGAGCGACCACCTCAATTTGGGACATCAAAGCATCCATTATACACTGATTACTACTTCAAATATTTCATATTCCGCAACTTGATTGATTGCCATGCTTAGATCCATAATACGATGCCCTATCGTTTCGCCAGAGGGACCTCTCCCTATAAGACTATACTCTACGAAACCGCCAACCTATTTCGCTGATCATCTACCAAAATCGCCACCAACGAAGGAATTTGCACCATCGCCACAGAACATGTTCTCCTCCACAAGGCCTGTCAAACAGGATCAAAGTGGTTCATCCGACTCTTCATATGAGTCGTCGAGGTTTGCCTCCATCCGTGACATAAGTGTTGTCATTTCGATCCTATCATTGACATACTTCGCTATTGATAACTATAGAATGCGTATTCTATTAGAGCAGAAGATCATGGATCAGTCACTACAACATATGAAGAACCTCGCTGTTGCACAGAATAAGTTTAATACGCATAGAAAAAAGAGGGAACTACAAGTTCTCAATGAACGAAAGGCCACGCAGAAGAGAGAGATGAAAATGGCTTATCATATTGCGTTGTTAAGAAAGCAGTTGCTTGATGCGGGGCTGACTCCAGGTACGTATATGTCGTAGACCCTAAGTTGACTGACTTACTGACAATATTGATAGTTGAGATTGAGAAAGCTATTTCTGAGTTTGAGAAGAATGTTAAAATGGAAACAGCAATAAGTAATGTGTCTGGCACGGCCTTATGGGTCGTTGATGAGTCTCGTGAGTATTGTGATTCATTCATCAATTCCCTCATATACTAACTATCACACAGCTATGAAGGGATATGCACCAAACGTCCATGATTACGAGAACAAAAAGTAAATTTATGACTGTGTACACTCATATACCATATGTATAACTACATATATTCTTAGAAATTCCGTTGAATAGTGGAAATAAGCACACCATAAGAGGTAGCCCTACATGAATCTTTTTGGTGCACGGATGTTCTCTGGGCTTCACTGCCTGGCAAGGAATAAAAAATTTCAAGCCAACTTCATTCACTCCTCCCATCAATGCTTTTCCCTTCTTTACAATGTCTTTTAACTAGGCACCCAGAGTCACGGTCCGATCCTCATTCTCTCTGGGCGGGCAAATGTCGCCTATACGGTTCCATTTTTCGTGCTCGCGGTAGCCTTAGATTAAACCCAGGTCATCTCTATATATTGTTATGGCTGGTTTTGCCCAACTGTTTTTTGTCGTGTCTTTCCTTCTGTGGGTTGACTACGCGGTTCTAAACCTACATTCAATTGTGTATAGCTTTTTAATGACATCAAGTCTCGAGATGAAGTTTCCATGTAGTCTGCGTGATGTTATGTATCGTATGAATTCTTGTGGGTTATCAACTTGGCATCTAATTCCTCCTTTTCCCTCTGTTTGATCTTCAATTCTAACAAGGAAGGTATTGGACAACACGGCGAACGTGATTCTTTGCCTTCTTCTTTGTAAAATTCGGTACAACAAGCATAGAGTTGGTCAATGACCTTGGTACATTTTGATTCGTCATAATTGTTTGTCTTGAGGCAGACTGAAGCGCTGTTAGTAGATCCACTTCTTGTTCAGTAAATCTCTTACTCATGAAATCACATACATTGAATCTCGCATGCTTCAGCTTTGCATGGATCTGACATTGTGGCTTTCTGTCTCTGGATCCTCACAGTGGTGAAGCTGAAGACCACGATCAAAAATCGCGCCAGCCCTTTTTTAGTAAAGAACAGTAGAGAACGAAAACTATGGGTCCTTGAGGCCATTATCGTTGTATCAACCTTATGATCTGATTCCTATTCGCGTAGCGTCCCACATGGAAAATGATACAGTAGCTGCCTTGATCACAATATGTGTCTGTATTGGGAAGGTACACGTAGAATAGAACATCTTCGGAAGCTCAATAGACCAATGCACTAGATATAGCAAATGGATCATTGGATTGCACCTGCTGCTAATTCTACTAGTGGGAAGATGCTAGTACCGTTGATTGTTTCTCATCGCTGAAGTTTGTAATCCATGAGATGAGCGCTGAGGCATGAGCCGTGACCAAAGGCCACATATTCTCGTATATTAGCTACTATGACATCTATTATGGACAGAACGACCATATACAGTAAGTAAATACATAGTTTTACATAATCTAGCAAATGTACCTTCGAGTCCCGGTCTTTTCATCAAAGCTAAACTTTCTCGTGGATTGAAACTTCAGAGACTTTGTGTCAAAATTGACACATCCCGTTCAACGTTTGCTCCCCATCACAGGTATCATGCGAACGAGAGGGAAAGTTTCCTGCTGTCTTAGAAGCTCTAAGATAGGATCATTTTATGGATCGCGCTCGACCTCGAGCTCGCGTTGCGGCTCACAATACCCTCCCTTGCGCACTATTGTCGTCGGCCCTTAACCTACAACTAGTCTTGCTATGCCGAATCGCAATCTTGCAAGGCTAAACCGGCCCATATCTATCTGATCTAATTATGGAATCCAATACATTGTGATGCATGTGAGCTAGAACAGCGAACCCGAATGTAGATGAAGGTCAAAGCCCTGGTGGGAACAATCTCGGTCCTCCGGATCACGTGAACATGCCATCACTGCAATTTTGCATCTGAAACAATGAAAAGGTTAATTGACATATATACATTATCCTATATATTTCTATTTCACTATATACAGTAAAAGCCATCAAATGGCTGAAAGTTTGGGGAATATTTTAATCATTTTCTCTTTCAGAATTGAGAGATACATATTATTCTTGAATCGTTCAACCTAAAATCTGACATAATTTTGAGAAAAATACAGAAAATTCATTATTTCCATGAAATGTGTCAAGAGAATAATGAAGCTTGCCCAATCATACGTCTATAATCATACAAGTCAAACAAGCCCTTTCAGCACTCACTGCTTGCAAGCCCTCTGATCTATTTTTAAAAGTATCATCATGTTCATATAAACAAGGCTAAATTACCAAGGCACAAGTCTATTGTGTGACATGCTAATTATGATTCAAGCCTGCATCTAAAGTTCTGGATTTTTTTTAGTTGTAGGACATATGATTACATAGCGCGTTCCCATGAAGGTTTACATAGTTGAACCCTATAATAGCACTGGAGAGAGACAAGGTGCAAGTACAAGGAATAACCCGAACCACCTATGAAGTCCAGACTTGGGTTATTGTTCCATAGCAATACTGAATCCTAGTAGAATGACCACAATCAATCATTTGTTGGCGCTATCAAGAGGCTAAGGTGTCAAGGTACTGTTGATGCCATAGTGGCATTTGCAATCGATCACCAAGATTTGGACTCGGTTTGATAACTACAACCACAACCTTAGCACACCTTCAACTCCAACGTAGGAACAATTTTTGTGTCATCTTAGGTGTCAGTGTGAATTACACAATTGTGTCATAGTAGGTTGTGGCTTCAGCAATGCTCTGTTTCTTTGTGCTCTGCCCTAATCGCTTGCCTTGCACTCTTTGGGCGAGTGACTCAAGTGTGTTATCACCACAGTGAAAAAGCTGATGAGGAGTCAGAGATAACGGGAGTGGTTTCAGAATCACATGAAATGTCAGAATTTAGAGAGAGTGCATTATACAGCTCTTAGTGTATTGAAGTAACCGCTAGATAACTGCTATAACCACTATATAACCACCAATTACACCAACGAAGCACGACATAACCCCTATAAACAACCCTTCTAGCCCTTCTCCCTGCCCCCCAACGAAAAATTTCTAAAATTGCGCGATTGCGCTAAAATTGTGAATCACCCGCCAAGGTGTGACTGTGTGGGTGTGGACACCCGAGAGGTGATTGATATAAAAACACCTTGTATTCCTCTCTCTGTACTTGTCGAACATCGTTAGGAACATCATTAAGTGCTTAAAACACCGCCAACAACAAGAACGATAATACAATGGATCTCTTTGACTTTGAAATTGAACCAGCAGAGATGGATCTCTACTCCACATCTCTAGACTCCACACAGTCTTTTGAACTACACGAAGCACAAACACCCTTGTTGTATGAATCAAAAATCTCTTCAAGAAACAACTCCATAGTCACTGTGGAGGAGTGCTTCATTGACCAACTAGATATTTCCCAAGAGGTACGGCCCCTTCCTGAACCGGTATCATTAAAGAAGCACCAGTTCAACTACAACACAACAATCATCTGTTCGCTAGAAGAGGACCATGCCATTGATGAAACAATTGTCAAAGGTTCAACCACTCTGAAGAACAACTACAAGAAGTGGTTATTAAGTACGTCGTCTTCGTGACTGCTGTCACTTGTATAACGCTGTGTGCTGAATAATTTCAGCGGTTATTAGGGCCATTGCGCTACAGATTACGATATGACTTTATGACAATTTATTGGGTATTTTACTGGGATTTGATTACAAAACAAGAAACATTGATATTAGTTTCTTACTGGGATGGGGGGTTTGATATACAGAAGTCTGTTCTAATGGATTATATGCTTCTTTTTCTTGATTGTAGGTAGCTCCAACTGCTGCATCATAGCCCATTAAAGAAATACTGCCAACTGTAGTGCAGCTGTACTCTTAAGCGCGAACAGCACTGGTGCAACCAACAATCCAACAATAACAATGTACCATTGCGTGAGTTAAAACTCTCACGGGAAAAGTTGCTCAGTTAGATCTGATAACCATAAGGAAGAGCCGTCCATGGCCCGCGCGAGATATCATTGATAAGGCTATGCTCTATACTAGTTATATATGAGTCTAGAGTTCTTGATGGTTATGTATTTGGTCAATACGGCTATTAAGAACATCGGGTGCACCTTCTTTAGCAAAATCACTAACTGATGAAGCCCTTTCTTCTAGAACAGTACCAAATCTGAATTAAAGTTTCGATAGTGACAGGTTGACAGGAAATTTGAAGGGGAGGGCCACAGGAGCCACAGCTCTCGACTTCACGAGTTGGTTGTTGCTAATAGGGCATCCTGATCAGATATTTGATAAGTCTGATTTCTGGGTGATCGTGGGCTCTCTCTTGCCGCATGTGACTGTCGTGTACGTTAATAGTCTTCCGACGTACTTTCCACAAGGACTTAGATGCTGGACATCATATTGGGTCATCTGTTCCCTTCATTCTGAATTATTGTGTTCTGGTGAAAGAGGTCGATTAAAAGGGTTGATTAAAAGGGTTGATCCATCTTAATAATAAGGACTGAGAAGTGAGTAATGAGAAGTCACAGATGGTCAATAGGAATATGTGTTGTGGTATTGTTTGTCCTACCGATGAGTATCAGACGATAATGGTGAAGAGCGAAAGAAATCACAGGGACATATCTTGCTTCACTAGCTCAGTCGGTAGAGCGTCAGTCTCATAATCTGAAGGTCGACAGTTCGAACCTGCCGTGGAGCATTTTTTTCCCGAATTGCGTACTTTTGATGTGGTTCCTACCACTTATTTGGATAGCGTTTGGTCATTACTTAAATATTGCCCGCCTTGTTGAAAGTCATCTAGAGCTCAGTTGAGTCCTTGATCAACAGAAATACACTATATCGCATAAGATGACCGATAGGTTTCCAGAGATCCTTCCATACGGTTCTTTAATACTTGCATGGCAAGTCAAGAGTGAGTCAATCATCTGTATTGTCAATAATCCGGTACTAACCTCTAAGATCGTCATGTGCTGGTCATCGGTGGTGGTGAAGTAGCGGCCAGTAGAATATATCATCTATTAAATGCTGATGCCAACGTAACAGTGATATCTCCAACTATTAATGCTGAAATTGAACATAGGGAGCACTGTGGGTTATTGTATGCTGTCCACAGAAGACCTTTTATTGAGAAGGATTTGTTTATGTATGCCGATGATACTATCAAGCCAGAGCTGAAAGCGTTCAGTGATGAAGAATATGCATCTATGGATAAGTTCTTAGCAAAGACAAGATTTGAACTAGTTCTTGTTGCTATCGATGATCCAGTAGAAAGCAAGAAGATCTATTATCAATGCAAGGCACAGAACTTGAATGTCAATATAGCAGATGTTCCGCTATTATGCGACTTTTACTTTGGTGCCATTTTCAGAAAAGGTCCATTGCAAGTGATGGTCAGTACGAATGGTAAAGGTCCAAGAATGGCTCGTTTGATTAAAGATAAGATTGGAGATATGTTCAATGATTATGACATTGACAAGACGGTGGAAAACATTGGACTTGTTAGGAAGTCGCTGAGAATTAAATGTAACGGCAATACAGAGCAAGATATCAAATTGAGGATGGATTGGATGACCAAAGTGACCGATATGTATTCTTTCCGGCAGTGGAGTGAAATTACGGATGGTTCCAAATTAGTAGAGGCATTTCCAGAGATGCCACCAAAGTTTGATGAATTAGAGATACAATGAACTACAATTCAGTATGAAACACATGTATATAAGCTAACTGATCAGAGTAACATAACTTGTAGAATGAAACGAACAACTTAATGAACACAAAATGGAGACAGCTTAAGAACAGCAACAAAACGGAAGTAAAGAATAACAAGCATATCAAACAAAACGACAGAATAGAGATTTAAAGCAAAACAACAATGAGATAACTAAATCGTAAAGATCTCTTTTCAGTTCAATGAGTCCAATTTTCCAGCAACAGCAGCGTTATACATCTCTTGCAACTTGGTAACACCGTCATTATCAGGGGTACCGTCCCTACCTTGTTCTTTATCATTTTCTTTCTCCTCATACTCCATTGCTTGAACATATTGTTGTTCATTGCCGATACTTGGGAATGGCGATCCATCATAAGCAAATTTTTGATCTGCCGCCAAATAATACATACTATTCACAGGAGCCATTATTGGTTGACTAAATCCAGTAGACGACACATGTGGAGCAATAGTTGGGGCTCCCTGCTGAATAGACAATGGACCGCCTTGCATTGCAGCAGCCATGGCCATTTGTAATCTTTGTTGATTTTGTTGCCTTCCCCAGCTTAATCTGATACGCGATCCACCGATTGAGAAGCCCTGCATAGCATTAATAGCATTCATTGCATCTTCGCGGTTTTCGAACCGGATGAATCCACATCCTTTATTTGGTGGAATCTTGATATGGGCAATTGGACCAAATGGTTGAAACAAAGCCGCAAGAGTTTGCTCTGAAGCACCAGCAGCAAGCCCACCGACAAACACAGTCGTATTGTTCGGATCAGAATATGGCATGGATTGCATTGGTGGGATAGCATTACCAGGGGATTGGCCAGATGAAAGCGGAGTCATCTCCTGTTGTGCTTGAGGGTGCGGCTGGTGTTGTTGTTGTTGAGCCTCTGCAGGATAGTATGGGATTGATGGAGGTGGCACTTGTTGGTACTGGAACATCATCATTTCATTTTGCTGTTGTGGTGCTTGCTGACCTGGGAATGGTTGGAACTGTTGGCCTGGGAATGAGCCACCAATAACGCCAGGTTGAACGAGACCTTGTGAATTTCCTTGAGCTCTTGGGGTGGCTAATGCCACTCTCAAGGGCCTGCCTGCGCACCAGACACCAGACATCTCAGTGAGAGCGCGTCTCCGTTCTTCTTCGTCACTGAAACGGACAAACCCAAAACATCTTGAAGTACCAGTGATTGGATCAGTCATCACACGCACAGTCTTGACAGATTTGAAATGAGTTTGGAAGAGCGCCAGCAAATGAGCCTCAGTGGTAGATGGAGATAAATCGCCAACGAATAAGGAATATTCAGGCGATTGTGGGATCGGAGAAGACAGAGTGGCGCCCGAAGCCCAATTAAGTCTGAATAATCTGTTCGTGTTAGGGATTTGTGAACCATTCAGCGCCAATACAGACTTAGCATCGTCATAGCTCTCGAATTCGACAAAGCAATAACCGGCATGGCCGGTGTTCAGGGTAGCAGCTGGTGTACCTCTTTTCGCCTTGATCAATTTGACCAAAACTCTCTTACCAAGGGACTCCCATAGTTTTACTATGGCTTCCTCATCTGACCATGGATCCAAATCACCCATCCATAGAGTTCTTGGAGGGGAGGATGAGGTCTGAGACGTGGCAGACGGAGGATTTGGAATTGGCAATGGAGCCATAAAATCCTGACCCGCCAATTGGGCCATTGGCTGAGATGCCAAATCTATAGACGATTGCGACTGTTGAGGATGCTCCTGAGGGCGAGGAATTTCGACACTTGGTGTTGATTGTGCAGACTCTTCATAAGTGGAGAAGTTTGTGGTGGACATCGTGGATAGCAAGTATATGAAGAATCAGGCAACGGAGGAAGATAGGTTGAAGATGCAATGAGATAACAACAGTAAAAGAGTCAGTCAGTTAAAAAACCAGTTGCTTTTGTTTGTATTTTCGAAGTACACAGGAAAACAGTGGAAAATCAATGGGGATATCAGAGAGCAGTAATGGGTACTAAAAACCAATTAACAGGAGAGACAAAACACAAAAGACAGAGTGGGCAGGAGGTGATTTCCTTTGGAATATTCCGGCAGATAAATTGCTGTAAATCGTTGAAGAAAGTAATCAGTTGTTTGTCTGTGTCGGTCTTTTGGATGTTATTGAAGAGAGAGAAAGAAAGTCTCGAAGAATTGTCAAAAAGAATTATGCGGGATCATCGCACACGGCCCTCGCGGGCGAAGGTGGGCAAAAAAAAAAGAGCAAAGAACAGATTTTAACATATGCGGCGAACAATCTGAAAAGGACAAAGACACCCAGACGTTTAGTAAGCAAATTTAAATAGATTTTATAACTGTGCTAAGAGCTAAGATTCATGCTATTAGGCTCGGAGTTATAGTGATTGACTTGGGGCCTCTCAAAGCGTATCCGTCGTACAGTCCAAGCTGACGTCGGCACTCGGATAATACAGACGTGCACATCTATTTTTGGTGGGTGGGTGATGGGAAAGAGACTGCCAATTTGAGCCAGGGTCCCTCTAATGCTCGGATTATAAGTTGTGATATCTTCTACCATGTTTAAGTGAACAGCTTGGTCTGTCTCATTATCAGCACTTCAAAGGTGTTCGTATTAGACGTACCTTGCTGCGCCTGATGGAAGAATAGACACTTTAAGGGAGTCCTATTGTTTCAGGAATCTCTTAAACTGAACAGAAGCGAAAGTTCCACTTAGAGAGTAGAAGCGTGTAGATATTGTTGAATATGTCTAAGGTAAATCCAACTGTGCCTTTCTAATATCATGATATCAAAGACCAGAGATCAATCTTTCAAGAAGGTGACATGATTTTGTGCCCCTGACATATTTGATGAGATTTATATACATGATGATATTTGACGTCTTGGCTTGAGAACATCGAATTGCTTGAAATGAAGTCTCGAATGACAATATAATTCGACATAATATCTGGAATCGTAGCTTTAATTGTATGAGACCACCAACTAAACTCCGTTGCTACCCCTGAGTTCTAGGCGGCTCCTCTTGCAAGCCGCAAAAGGGAACGAGTGATTAGAAGGCTGTGGCTGGATCTCAACGGCTTATGGAAATAGGTAGTTCTTTGTCTTTCACTTATTATAACGATCAGCCATCTCAAGTGAGAGGAGACAATAGCCAACGATAACGCAAGACAAATAGTTCAAAGAGACCCTCAACTTCTTATTCTCCATTCTGAAGCGAAATTATGCGACTTTCTGCTTCTGTTCATGCCAAAATTGCCGCCAAAATCCTTCACTGACATCGGTTTGGAACTGCCCCTAACGGCTAAAGTGGAGAGGGCACTTCTTTTTTCGATATTACGTATAGTTCATTCGAGAAACAAAAAGAAAACTCCGATACCGGGAGTCGAACCCGGGTCTGCTCGGTGAAAGCGAACCGTGCTAGCCGTTACACTATATCGGATTAGCTGCGTCAAAAGAAAGGAGATTTAATTTATGAATACGATAGATGCTTTTGCGGAACCTTTTTCGATCAGTCAGTATTGCAGATATATAGCAGATACCCTGTAGGAGTAAACTATCTGGTGCGCTCGCTCAGGATAACTGGTGATCATTGTATTTCAATTGTTGATAATTGTGTGCCCGTAACTTATTTCTACAAAGCGCTCGCAACAAAATATAGCACTCACAGTCCTTGAAACACGAAGCAACAACTTACATCGACAACCAGAGAAGAAAATCAAACCCATCATGGGCATCAAGAGCTTCTTCAAGACTAAGCCTCCTTCTCAGGAGGAAGTAGAGGCCAAGATGCGTGAGGACATGCTCGATAGAGGTCTTCGGGTTAAGCATGAGTCCAAGAATAAACCAAACACTTTCAGCGCTTATGCCGAATATGCTAATGATAAAGCAAAAGCAAAGAAACAGTACGCCCCAAAAGGATATGGAAAGGATACTGAGGGCAAAGATGAGAACTCACAGATCGGAGCGAGTTACAGTGATAATCCATATGGCGCCATGAGTTCTTCAGGGTCTTCAAATCCATATTTGAATGGTCCGAGTGGCGGTAACCCATATTCCCGAGGTTCTGGAGATAATCCATATTCACAAGGTTCTGAGAGTAGTGGTAATCCATATTCACAAGGTTCTGAGAGTAGTGGTAATCCATATGGCTCAAATGGATCATCAAATCCATATGAATCCCACTCGAAACAGAATCAGAACCCATATTCCTTGTCAAGTTCTAATGGGGCACAATCGGCCAATCCCTACTCACAACAGTCTAATGCCTCAAATTCATATGCTCCAAACACATCACAAAGAATCAAAGATCCCCAGAAGACGGCGCAATTCTCTTTTGAACCTGAGTTAGAAAAGACCAAGACCAACCTGACAGGGTACGTTCCAGGTCAATATCAGCAACAACAGCAGTATGCTGAAGATCTAGATCTTAACGATGATCAGTATGCAGAAGAAGACTTGAACGATGATGGGTATAGAGATGATGATATCTATCAGATACATCAACAAATTTCCCCAGAAACCGAGGAGCAAAGATTACAACGCGAAGAGGATGAAGAAGTGTTAAAGGTGAAGGATCAAATACGATTCACCAAGCAGGAGTCTGTCGCATCCACAAGAAACACCCTTAGAATGGCAAGAGAAGCTGAAGAAAGTGGCAAGAATACAATGGGTATGCTTGGTGCCCAAAGCGAGGCTTTATTCAATACTGAGAGAAATTTGAGTTTGGCAGAGACGCAGGATATGATGTCCAGGGATAAGATCACTCAGCTAAACCATTACAACAGAAACATCCTGAAGCCAAGTGTCCAGAACCCATTCACCAAGAAGAGAAGACTTAGAGAGAAGGAGGAAAAGATTAAGAATGATCGTATTGCAGAGAAGATTGAGGCTGAGAGAACCCGTGCAGAGCTGTCAAATTCCACTCAGCGAATCAAGTCAGCACTGGATTCTGGAGACGGAATGGGTGATGAAATTGCTGCTAAATATAGGCGTGAGAAAATCAAGGCGCAGGCAAAGCAATATCAGTTTGAAGCAGACAGCGAAGATGATGAGATGGAGGGTGAGATTGGGGAGAATTTGGATGAGATTGGGAAGTTTGCTGGTAGATTGAGGAAGTTGGCTGTCGCTCAGGGTGAAGAGATTGACAGGCAGAGTTCAAGATTGAGAGACATCGAAGAAAGAGCAGATAAATTGGACGTAAATATCCACGTTAACACTGCGAGATTACGCAACGTTCGCTAATGCTATTACTGTTTTTACTTCGATAATTCATAGTTATTCAGTTTATCTTTGTAATTAGACCATGTGTTGCGCGAACCAAGAATGGACCCAATCGACACATCAACGTCAACAAACAACGAATAACAGCACAAAAGGAAAGGGCGAAGAAGATCAAGGAACAAGACAAGATGGCCTCACAGCAGCATACAAAACAGCCATTATCACACACACTCTGGTCACCTATTGACACGGTCAAAGATGTGGCTGACTCACTTGGGATGTCAGAGCTCAATGATGAGACTTCAAGAAACCTTGCAATGGATGTTGAATACCGTATCCATGAGATTCTAGAACAGGCGACCAAATTCATGCGTCATTCGAAGCGCCGTACACTCTCCACCACTGATATAGAGAAGTCGCTAAAAGTGTTGAACGTCGAGCCACTATACGGATATGATGTCTCAAGACCACTTCAATTCAAAGAGGCCTTGGTTGGTAACGGTCAGACACTGTACTATATTGATGACGAAGAAGTCGATTTTGAAAAGCTCGTCAATCAGCCCTTGCCAAAGGTCCCAAGAGCTACTACATTTACTGCCCACTGGCTGGCTATTGAAGGTGTACAGCCGGCAATCCCACAAAACCCACTGGAAAGTGAGATCAAACAGCTGCCACCAGCACAAAGGGGTGCGCTGTCTTATCAGCTCACAGAAAATTCTATTGCCTCCTCCAGCAGTCATATTTCAAATGGTAACACTACGGCTTTGAATAAAGATGCAGAGGTGAAACCACTGGTGAAACATGTCTTATCCAAAGAGTTACAATTGTACTTCAACAAGGTTATTCAAGCTCTCACAAACCAAAAAGCAGATGATGAAACTTTACATCTTAGACAGGCTGCATTGTCGTCGTTGCGCTCTGACCCAGGACTTCATCAACTGGTCCCGTACTTCATCCAATTCATCTCTGAACAGATCACACATAATCTCAACAACATATCTCTGCTTTCCACTATGCTTGAAGTTATCTATTCTCTTCTCTCAAACACAAATATCTTCCTTGATCCATATATCCACGTGCTGATGCCATGTATCCTTACACTTCTTCTTGCAAAGCACATTGGCACAGATTTGGAACACTTCGCAGTCCGTGATTTTGCCGCATCATTGTTGGAGCACGTCTGCAAGAATTATGGGAAGAGTTATACCACATTACGTCCGAGAGTGACAAGAACGCTTTTGAAAGCCTTCTTGGATGCCAATAAGCCAGTGGGAACTCTGTATGGTGCAATCATTGGTCTAAAGAGTCTTGGTGAGGAAGTTATTCGAATTACAATATTGGGAAACTTGAAGAATTGGGGGATGTCAATATTAGGAGGCAACCTAAAACAAGATGAGAAAGATCTTCTTATGAAGACAGTTGTAAAGACCTTGAGAGATATTAGTGGTGATGCTAACGAAGGTATGCAAGTTGAGGTGACAGAGGAGGAAAAGAACAAATTGATTAACAGAATTGGTGATGCCGTTGCTGAAGAGATTTTAAAACAGGAGGATGCGAAGAAAATAGTGGATGCAATATTTTTTGGAGCTTTGGAATAAACGATTACGCTGTGTTCTATAAAGATAGAGGTCGTGACATTTCGAAGCTTATGGGCTACTGAGATTATTTATGTTTCCGATGAGAGGATGGGAAAAGCTGTCTTCTGACGTTCTTCGTGACTGGAGCCGTCAATCCTTTGAAATTAGGCGGTTCAACAGGACGCTTGTAACTGGATCTTAAGGCTATCGGGCTCTGTAATGCCATCGGTGTACGTACAGCCACGGGTGATGACATAATGATCTTTTTGTCAGACCCACTTCTAACAACAACGCTTTCCACAGAAGCAGGGACTTCAGTTTCATTGCTTTGGTCGGCTGGGGTCTTAATGACATCAACGATTTTAGTTTTCTTGATTGGTGTAGCCTCAACTTGTCTATATGATTCAGTGATCCTGAGAGATGATGTAGATGTCGTTATTCTACCAACACGATTGAAGATCTGTGAATTCGTCTTCTTCACCGGCTTAGTCTCAGATGATACGGGAATGGACATATCAATTTCTCTCTTAGATAGGATGTTGGTATTCGTGTTGAATGATGAAGAACGTTTAATAGACTCCAAATCAGAGTTGGAGCGTGATAATGAAGGTTTAAGCTCTGCTATATCTTCGAGCTTCATCTGTGATGAGTTGCCCCGTTGTATTGATGGTCTCTTAACTTTGGCAACTTTGGTCTTTTCTGCAGATTTCAAGACAGATGACTTAAATGACGGGCCTTTGATCTTCTTGATCATATGACGAACGGAGTTTGGGCATTTCTTCTCAAAGAATGGAACCACAACATAATTGATGAATTTTGGAGAGTAGTGGTCATTAGAAGAGGAGCCATTCAAGAGATCATTGATAGCAAGTTTATCAATGTAAACGTCCAAAAGTTGATTGACACTCAAAGGATCCTTGTTCGATGTTTCATTCTCCACTGTGATTGCCATACCGTTGATCACTGGGGTGACTTTCCTCTTACCAACAAGCCTTTTCTTGAAGTTCGTCTTTGAAATTCTTCTGAATAGCTTTGTATCATCTCTCTCGGTTATATGAATGAGCTCAAAAAGAATCAGAATCTGTAGTTGGATCTCTCTGACTTTGAAGTTGTTCAAGATTGATGTCAAACTTCTATTGGTTTCCGCATAATGAGTAGAGTGGATATCGAAATCTACCAAATTCAAAGACTTGGAGATAAAGTCATTTCTATAGATATCTTCTTTCTCAAAGAGCGAAGAAGAGTTCAGTAAGCCATTATTTGCGAAAGCGTGCCTAGTATCAAATGGCTTCAATGAGATGATGAACTGTGACAAAACGGATTCGTAGAATTTGATGTCATTCAGACAGAGAGATTTCAGCTTTGAAAAGACAGATTTGGTAAAGAATGTCAACGGCGTAGTTAACAAATAGAGATTGGAAAAGTATCTATCCAGGAAATAGTCGAAAGGGTCGTCGATAGCGTCTTCCTTATCAGTGACTTGAACTGGGGAGCTTTGGAATGGAGGAGCTATGAGGAGTTTGAGGTCATTTTTCTTCTCACCATGGAGTTGGGTCTGTGCAGACCAATGATCTATAAATTCGTCAGAAACGGAAATACTTTGGAAACTCTGGCCATTTGATTCTTGAGCTGAACTTAGATAGTTGATAATGATATGAGTGCTATCCAAGATTGATGCGATCCCGTATTGGTCTCTAGAATTGAATGTAATTTTCACTAAGGAAGGCCTATTCCTTATAACGTGGAGTACTCTTTCATCAGTGCAGTGGAGTACTCTAGACTTGTTCTCATTTATGGATGCTATCTCAGTACTCGCCTGTGAACTTCGTGTATGAACAATAAGTGAAGCTACTTCCGATAAATTGAGCGGTACATTACCCAGAAGTGTCATGGAAGCTTTATACTGGTTCTTTGACGATCGTATCTGTATTTTAACTTCAACATTCTCATTCATAACTTGTAGGAAACTCTGCGATAAGGGAAATACCTAGGGCGTTAATTTATGGTACCTTCATATTGTTTTGGCTCTGAGAGTGAAGCCAGTGCAGCTGTGGTGTCTACCATTTCAGATTTGTTAAAAATCAGTTCGCGGAAGAAAAAAACCTCAGGAATGCCCGAATTAGGAATCTTTGGATTGCACGGTTGAAGGCAGTATGATCATAAGTTTATGATTGGTAGAAGGGATAAGATAAAATATGCGGCTTGGGTGACCACCATTGGCTAACTATGTACTATTAATGAGGTCTTGTTCCTTTCTTTTTAATGTTCATCTAATTTTCATCTGTTGATGCTCTTCAGAAGAAGGCTCTTTTTTCCTCCAAGTTGTGCGTTCCTATAAAAGGTGTTAGAAAGCGCCAGAAAATTTCGAAATTTCAAACAACCGCCCTCCTCCACTGACACCAGAAAGGACGACAGCTCATTCCAATATAGAGACAAGCCGACGAGCTTCTCTATTTGACCCTCATAAACATATTACAAACACAACTATAAAGTCAGCCGCCTTGGACAACTTTTGACGGAGAACTTTACTACGACTGCTTAGATCAAAGAGGTCTCTCAACTTCCGCTTTATTTAAAGATTGGGAAGGGCGACAGCGTTAAAGAAGCAGACAGACAACTATCCAAATATAGCAGGAGATTATTTCTGTGGAAATATAGGCTTTCATCGCACTGTTTCTAACTGAACTCTTGCTCACTGCAGTAATCATAAGGGAGTGCAACCTGAGCATTTGCCTGAACAACTCTAAAGCTAGCGCTATAAGAACACCAAAACTCATTCCAAGAAGAATACAATCACCGCTCTAATAGCCATAATGTCCACTACTAATTCCACCACCGCATCATCCTCTTCACCAGAGGTTTCTTCTGCGATTCTCTCTTCCGCCACCTCAAAGTTGATCCCTGCGACGGCACCTGCTGTGAGCCCATGGGGCAACACTTCTTCTTCCTTTAACGGGACCAAAAGCAATTGGCAAACTGCTGATAATTTCATCGCTAAGGACCCCCCTCTGGGAGTCAATACTGCTCCGAAGGAGAAAGCTGCCCCACCTCCGAAGGTGAAGTCTACTGGTAAGGAGAAGTGGGTAAAGTATGACGCTGAGATTATCATCTCTTCAGCTACTGGAATTAACGGCCAGAATAAGAAGAAGAATAGCAGTAACGGCAACAATGGAAGCAATAACAATGGTAATGGCAATAACAACAGTGGTAAGAAAAAGCTAAATAACAATGGCAACAAGAACCAGAATCATAAAAAAGACCCTAAGCATAAGAAACAACATAATGATAGCAAGAACCCAAACAACAACACCAGCGCTTCTGAGAAGAAGAAGAGCAATAACAGCACCGATAGGAAGGCAGAGCCTAAGACAACTGACTATGGTGCTAGTCAAACCATTGATAATGTTGCTGAGTTGAGTATAGATAATAATGGCTCAAAGGAAGGGGTTTCTCCATCGACAGAGTCTGCAGTAATTGGTGTTGATAAGGTCAAACCTGAACCAGCAGATGCTGTGGCGGCCAAGACCGTCTCCAATGGTGAATTTGATAGTGAACGTAATCGCGAGTCTAAGCTAGCTTATTCTCAAGAAAAGAGCAATCCCTTGAATAGCCAACAGAATGGTTACAAGAAGAGCAACTTCCAGCACAGAAATTCGGAGCCATACACGCCAGGTGGTAGCAACCCCACCACACACAGACGTCGTTATAACAGCAGCAACAACAAGGGTTTCAATCCAAGGCATTCCATTGGTAGCTTCAACAATGTACCTATCATGAATCCAGGTTTTAATAGCTATTACATGCCAATGATACCAAACATGTATGGTTACAACCAATTTGGTAACAGCTTTGTTCCACCACATCCACCAACTGGTCTCGGGTCAAGATCAAACTCTCATTCTCCTGTTAAGGACGACTTTGTTGCGTTGAACAGTCAACCTCCAATTAGCCCCCTGCCAACAGACGCCAATGTTATCACACAATTTATTCCCCAACATATGATGTATAGCCCATACCCACAGGATTTGAACTCATTGATTCTCGAGACTGTGAGTTATTATTTCTCTGATGTGAATTTGGCCAAGGACATCTTTTTGAGAAGACATATGAACTCCAATGGTTTTGTGCCATTGAGCATCCTCATTGGTTTCAATAAACTTAGGAGCTTGACAGGTGGTGATATGAACTTATTGTTGAGCGCATTAGGGAACTATCCAGATCTCGAAGTTTCTAACGGGAAAGTTAGAAGAGCACATAACTGGCGACTTTGGATCATCTCTTACGAGAAACGTTTACCAGTTGGTCAACAGGAAGATGACGGCATCTTTGAAAAGGAGAACAAAGAGACCGCCTTTCCTCAAGCAAGTTGATAGTTGATCCAAGATCATCTTCAAAGCATCGTTGCCCAATTATTTGATGTTTATTCCGTTATAAGTACTTCCTGTTGATGGATTCACCGTCACACATCATCATTCATGCATTCATGCCGTTCACGAATCGTTTGAGACATTTGAAACTGATTGCTCGTTAGTTTAGCTGGCATTGATGCTATTCTTAACTGCACCATATCAGCATTTTTCTCGCAAAAGCAGTCTCTAACTGCACACTTGAAATTATACCTAACCCTTATTTATATTTCTCTTTTTTTTCCTTTTTTGTTTTTACCGGTTATGTTTGGTCATGGTCTGTTGGTGTAACATTGATGATACCTTTCAGTTATTCTGATGAATTGTCCTCGGAAGGTTCTGTGTTTCGCATTCTTGTTCTTTTCAATTCTTGACGTTATCTCAACTGATGACGACTAAACTATCTTATTTCCTTTTGACCTTGATATTTTTTTCTCCCAATTCTTTCCAGATAAGTTTCCAATGCTGAGGTGAGTTTCTTGAACCTCCCGTTTGGTGCGATGATTCTCTCTACTGTCGTTGGGGCCACTCGCCTGGGCGATTTTCCTTCATTGTCTTGATCTCCCATCCTCCACCCCTGGATTTCCTTCTTTTATTATATTAGACAGCATTATTGGAATAGATGAATTGCTCTGATATGAACTGTCTCATTGTAGTTCTCTTTTCTGTTATTGGTGCTTTGTTGTTTGTTGCTCTTGATATCCTGGGCAGCTGTCTGGATTTTGGCTGTACCTAGGCTACAGAAAAAATTGATAAGGACCAGAAAGCACCTGCTGAAATCCTTCTGATAACACTTTTGGCCAACCGAGTTTTCTTAACTTTTTACAATACTGCAAAAGACATCATACAGACAGGCTATCTCGAAGGTCAGATGAGCTCCTCATACTTTCCCCAGAGAGCTCAGCCTACACAAACCACGCCACTATTGTCATCACGGCGTCGTAGCTCATATTTCCAAAGACGTGCTTCATTCCACACGGAGATCCCTGTGACAATTGCGGACGAAGAGATCAATGCAGATAAACAGTCCAAGCTGGGAACCTTCGACGGAGTCTTTATGCCCACTTCCCTCAATGTGCTTAGTATTTTGATGTTCTTACGCTTTGGGTTCATTATAGGCCAGATGGGTATATTAGGGTCATTCCTCCTGTTGTTTATGTCATATGCAATTGATCTTTTGACAACTCTGAGTATCAGTGCCATAGCTACAAATGGTACTGTCCGAGGAGGTGGCGCATACTACATGATCTCAAGATCTTTGGGACCAGAATTTGGTGGAAGTATCGGTTTGGTGTTCTATGTTGGCCAAGTTTTAAACTCTGGTTTGAACGTTGTCGGTTTTATTGAACCATTCTTGAATAATATGGGGGAAAAGTATGGCCTCATGGCACATATTTTTCCTCAGGGCTACTGGTGGGAGTTCTTATACTCCTCAATTCTTCTTTTCCTTTGCATCTGTGTTGCATTAGTAGGGAGCACTCTGGTGTCCAGAGCCGGTGGCATTCTGTTTATCTTACTGATTGTCTCCACACTCTCAGTTCCCATCTCTACACTGTTTGTGAAACCTTTCGAAGTCCCAGAATTTGGTTTGTTTTACAGTGGCCCAACATGGGCAACATTTAAAGGGAATCTTATGCCACATTTCACCAAGGGTGCTGCTGGATCACAGATTTCTGGGAAAGAAACCTTTAATAGCATGTTTGGAATCTTCTTCCCAGCAACCGCAGGTATATTTGCTGGTGCCAGTATGTCTGGTGATCTGAGGAAACCTTCAAAATCTATACCCAAGGGAACACTGTGGGGGTTGTTACTCACTTTCTGTATGTACTCCCTTGTAATCCTCTCTCTGGGTTCGGCTGTTCCACGGAAGCTTCTTCACAAGGACGTTCAGATTGTTCAATCTGTAAACTTGTCGGGAATGCTTGTCCTCGTCGGTGAATTCTCAACATGCCTGTTCTCTGTGATTGTTGGTATCGTTGGTGCAGCAAATGTTCTTCAGGCCATTGCCAAAGATGAAATATTCCCTGAACTTGGAATATTTAGTAAGGTTGATATAAAGAGTGGTAATCCAATACCAGCGATCTTGTTAACTTGGTTTTTGACACAGCTATGTCTTTTCGCAAACGTGAATCAGATAGCCACATTTATCACAATGGCATTCCTGATGACATTCATTGTCACAAACCTGGCTTGCTTCTTGCTGAAGATTGCTTCGGCTCCAAATTTCAGACCTTCCTTCAAATACTTTGACTGGTACACTGCTTTGGCTGCTTTGGTTTCCTGTTTCATCGCCATGTTTATTGTTGATGGCATATATGCCTCTTTGATGATCATCTTTTTGCTTCTATTGTTCATCTTCATCCATTATGTCTGTCCCCCTAAGAGTTGGGGAGATGTCTCGCAGAGCTTGATCTATCATCAGGTCAGAAAGTACTTGTTGAGGCTCAGGCAGGACAACGTGAAATATTGGAGACCACAGATCCTGCTATTAGTAGATAGTCCACGAAGTTCTTGGAATCTTATCCAGTTCTGCAACAATTTGAAGAAAGGCGGTCTATATATCCTTGGCCATGTTATCATTACGGAGAGTTTTCAGACCAACTTTGCGGAGTTGAAGAAGCAAGAACAAGCATGGCTAAAACTACGTGACTTGAGTAAGATCAAAGCATTTGTTCAGATTGGTTTAGGTCCAACTCTTCCATGGGGTGTTAGGAATGTGATCTTGGGATCCGGTCTTGGTGGCATGAAACCAAATATCGTTGTTCTCGGATACTTCGATATGGATAAGCACTACCCACAGAAAAGGCCCAGTATGCCCAAGAAGAAGACTAGTTCACATACGTCTCTTGATGTTGAGCAACTTCCAACAGATGATTGCCGTAATGAGAAGCGAGTGAGTATCCAGAACTGGGTTAGTATCATTGAAGATATGATATTGATGAGAACAAATATTGCAGTTGCGAAGGGATTTGAGCATCTCAACATACCCAAGGGTAAAGGCCCAAAGAAGAGATTCTCCAATAGGGAGTTCATAGATCTTTATCCAATTCAAATGTCTGCAGAGGTGTTCGATAAGAATGGTGAACGATCTGCGCTAACTACCAACTTTGATACCTATACTTTGATCTTGCAGCTTGGTGCCATCTTAACTACTGTTCCTAACTGGAAGAAGACTCATAGACTGAGAATTGTTGTGTTTATCGAGAATCAGGACGATATGGAGAATGAGAGAGAGAGAATCCAGCAGCTCATTGAAGTGTTGCGAATTAAAGCTGTCATCAAAGTTGTTTGCCTAAATGATTTTAAAAACTATAACACCATTGTCAAGGGTAAGAACTATTCGTTCCTTGAAGTCGACCAAGTGTTACATGATGATGAGTGGTGGATTGAGTTGAAGGGTGCAAGAATTGAGCAGAAAAGCAAGAGCTCCAACATAAATATGCCTGCGATCAACATTGCCTCTCCATATGTGGTTGAAAGTCTCCCAAACAAGCGTTATGGCATCTCCAAACTTCAAAAGATGGGGCTTTCCTTCAGTATGACAACAAACAGACTTCTTGCTAACGACGTGGCCAAGGCCGTTTGGACAGATTCTGACAGTTCTGACAATGAGAGCAACTATAGTGAGATCGACTTCAGACAGAAGCGAGACCGTACATTACAGACGCTGAGGAGGGCAAATACGGAGGGGTCCAAGACTGATGATCAGTCTGTTACGTCTCTCAATAGTTCCAAGAGCTTACTGAGAACACCAGATATAGTGCGAGCACCGAGAAATCCATCTACCAACACTCTGAACAGCACTCTGAATAGCAATTTGAACAGCACACTGGCAAAGGCAAAGAAAAATCAGAGACCGTATTTCTCATCGGAAAAGATCCCAAAGTCCAAGGTAATTGATGATGCTTCTGGTGATCAGCCTTCTATCATGCTCATTCCGGACCAGGACAAGAAGTCAAGGTCCATTGCCCATATATCTAAGTCGAAATCCAAAGCTGATATTCTCCAAGCTGCGGCACCAATCCAAGTTGATGAGAGTGAGATTGATATTGATGAGCTTTCATTTAATGATCTTCCAGCGAAGGCGCAACATCTGATCTTGAACGACATGATGAAGACCATATCTAAGGATGTCGAAGTGATCTTTTCAACATTACCTGCCCCTGTTGTCGGCACCCATTATAGTGAATATGACTGTAAGGAATACATGGAGAACCTGCAAGTCTGGACCGATGGTTTACCGCCAATTATGTTGATAAACTCGCAGAGCATGACTGTGACTACTGCATTATAGATTCTCTCTGTCTGTATATTATTAATGACCTAACCTGCTTTAACGAATGTGAATGCCAGATAGAAATAAGACGTAGCCTCAGATTCTTGACCAGAAACACCATAGCCACCTTTATCCTTACGAATACCCTCAATTACTCTCGGACTCAGCTGGTTGTACCACGTTGGAATCTTTTGACTAAAGTATTCATGAAAAGGCTGCTTAAACTTCAATCTGAGACCATAATCAGAACATATGGCTCTCAAGGTCTCGAATGGGATAATATACTCGGGAACGTTATCAATAGCGTCTTTCAAAAAATAGTTGTAGACATTACCGAATGGTTTCTCAAATTCCCCTGTTTTTGGTGGTTGCTGTTCAAAGGTGACCGAGTAAAGATCGTTACCAAAGCTTCTTGAACCTGGTTTCAAATGCCTAATCTTATGTCCAATGAATTCACTGTTTGGGATTGTGCCGATAAAGACACCACCAGGCCTCAAGGACCTTGCAACGTTCTCAATCGTCTGTCTTGCCTTTGTCTCAGTTTCAAATGCATAATGAAGACAGAACTGCATCGAAACGACATCCATTGGGAATTGAACTTCTGGAAACTCATACAAGATTTCAGGTAGCGGGAGGCCAAATGCATCACCAGTAGTGAACACAACTGGGAAACTGGATCGATTGCTTCTATAACGTCTCATAGCCTCCATGATCGAAGCATTTGAGATATCGATACCTGTGTATTGACTTACTTGCGCCAATTCCCACTTTCTCAGATCACCACCTTTACCACAACCCAAATCAAGTACACGAGCACCAGGCCCACCGACACTCTCTTGGATTAATATGTGTTTAACAACGTTGTTGAAGTTTCTCAATTTGATGATGGGTGACAGCGATCTCCGTTCTCTTTTGGAGTCCCACGCTCGTTCGTTGTAGTGCTGTCTGATAGAGATGTTCAAGTCCTGTTTCTTGTAAGCAATATCTTGTGCAACTCTGTCGTCATACTGCTGTAGGGTTGGGTGCTCCTCTTTTGGTTCACTTCTCTCATAGCGAGAATGGTATACTTCACCTCTTCTTGATGGAGCCTTGAGTTTCTTCTGTGGTCGCTCGGAAGATTCTGAAGAGGCAGAATAAGCAGATGCGATAGATGGTGAAGACGAAGAAGTTTGCTGCTTTGCCCACCCAGGCTGCTGTGATACAGATGAGGAAGGGTGAGCTTTAACTGTCCCTGTTGGTGTGTTGCTCCTTCTTGAAAAAGCAGAGCTTGAATTTGAGTTTTCCAGTTGTCGTTTTTTGATCTTGATAGCGGATAAGTTTGGCGTAGTCGTAGCAGGCTTCATGATTTCACTAGCTGTCTTAGCGTCTTGTTTACGATTTGGATATGTAGCATCGTCATCATTGCTGTCAGTCTTCTTCTCTTCAAACTCATTGCCCACTCCGGGCTCAGTACTTGTCTCAGCTTCGCTCATAGCTAGCAAGATTGTTATGGTTTTTCAGGCTTTATTTGGAGCTGCCAGTTTCAACGTCATGAAGGTAGCCACCAAATTTTTGCCGTGAGGCACACAAAGAATTACATCAACATTATGAATAACAGAGGCAAAAGAGCGAAGATGGCACAGGATGACAGGCATGTCACGCGAAGCGACCCCCTGGGAACTGCTACTAACATGGCAGCACAGTTGCCAGACTTGAAGAAGCTCGAGAAGCTAAGGAAACTTGAGGCCTGGAAGAAGAAGCAGGCAGAACGTAAGAGGTCTAAAGAGCAGGAGAAGCAGGGAACACCTGTTCCTGTCCCCCCGAAGAACACTGCTGTGCTGAAGAGTCCTTTGAATGGTAGTGCGAAGAGGCCAGTGATCAAGAATCTATTTGGTGATGCTGAGGAAGACGATGAGAAGGCACAGGTGAGGGCAAGATTCATACCAAGGTTGGATGATGAGAATATACAGCCTGAGGATGTTACAATGGATGATGAAGAGGACCCATTAGACGCATTCATGGATGTTTTAGATGGAGTTGATAATGATGTGTCAGAGAGACCAACTGATACCCTTCTTGAAGAGGAATATACTATCGAAGGTGCAGATCTGGAGGAAGTTGATGATAACGCTGAAGCTACAAAGCTCTTGAAGAAACTCAAGACAAAGAAGACCAAAGAGTTAAATGCACCAAAGTATAAGATAAGTGAACTTGAGCCTATCAAGAAGAACTTCCTTTTTGACATGGAATCTATAGATCCAGATGAAGCCATCAACTTTCAAGTGATGAATAACATCTTCATAAGCAATAAGAAGATCTTACCAGTGATGAACTTCTACCATTTCGGACTGGATGCCGAAACTCTATCCGTGATCTACAATGACTTCCAATTTGATGCACCAACGCCGATACAATCGCAGACTATACCAGCTATTATGTCTGGTAGCGACGTTATTGGTATCGGTAAAACAGGTTCTGGTAAGACAATGTGTTATCTTTTGAGCATGTTTAAGCATATTAAACAACAAAGGCCACTAAAACGTGGTGATACGGGTCCTATTGGTGTGATACTCTCACCAACAAGAGAATTGGCTATCCAGATACATGAAACTTGCTCCAAATTCCTCAGGCCCAGTGGCATAAAGGCCATTTGCTGCACCGGTGGCTCGGAACTACAAAAACAGATTAATGAGATCAAAAAAGGTGTTGAAGTTATAGTTGCTACACCAGGGAGATTTATTGATCTTTTGACTCTGAACAATGGCAAATTATTGAAAACTGATCGTATCTCTTTCGTCACACTAGACGAAGCTGACAGATTATTTGACTTAGGTTTTGAGCCTCAGGTCAACCAAATTATGAAAACTATTAGACCTGATAAGCAATGTGTCTTGTTCTCCGCAACATTTCCTTCAAAACTACAGTCATTTGCGGTTAAGATTTTGAATAAGCCGATTATCATCGCCATTGGTAACAAGCAGGTTGTGAATGAGAACATAACTCAGCTGGCGAAAATTGTTAATACTGAAGAGGAAAAGTTCCATTACTTGTTGAATCTCTTGGGTAAACAGTCTGATCAGAAAACCATCATCTTTTGTGAGTCCCAGTTGCAAGTTGACTTTATGAGTAGAAGACTTTTAGACAGTGGATATTCGCCAATCTATATCCATGCTGGTTTGCCTGCGAATGAACGTACTGCAAATTTACAGAAATTCAAGAAGGATCCAGAGGCCAATATCTTGCTCTGTACCGAAGTTCTCTCTCGTGGTTTGGATGTTCCAGAGGTCAGCCTAGTGATTCTATACAACGCAGCAAGATCATTTGCGCAATATGTTCATACAACGGGTAGAACTGCAAGAGGCAACACAAAAGGCACTGCTGTTTCTTTACTTTCAATGAAAGAAGACCTTCAAGCATATATCCTTTACAAGTGCATGAAAGAGGAAGAGATTCCTGATGATATAAGGATGATTGCTATGCAGTTTGAGAAGGATCTGCAGCAAGGTAAGAAGAAAATTAGTGCTGGCTATGGTGGTAAAGGTTTAGATCATCTGGACAGACTGCGTGACGTAGCTGAGAAGAAGGAGAAGCAACAATACGCCGAAGAGTCCAAATCAGCAACTGTCGAAGAAGATGACGAGATGGAAGAAGATATTAAGGGTCCAAACCTGGATATAGTTTACAATATTCCATCAGAATCTGTTGATAAGGGCGATTTCAACGCAAAAATCAACATTAATGACTTACCGCAGGATATCAGATGGATTGCATCTAATAACGCCACGTTGAGTAAGATCATCGAACAGACTTCTGTATCTGTGACATACAAAGGTCGTTACTATCCTGAAGGTAAAGAACCACAAGAAGGTGACGAACCAAAGCTTTATTTATTTGTGGAGGCTACAAAGGAACAGCAACTATTCGATGCCATTGAGCTGTTCAAATCAATCGTTGTGAGTGGATTGAAAAAGGCTACACAAGACAGATCTGGTAAGTTCAGCATGTGAAATGTCTATTGAAATCAGTCAAATACCAAATTCTTTCTGTTCTTCTCGTCGTAGTCATTCTGGGATTTCTCCTTAATGTGAGTTATTGTACTCTTTTTTCTCTCTTCTTCCAACTTCCGACCCAAAACACCTTGTTTGCCTTTCTCTTGCTCATACCGTACCTCAGCTGCCCTTTTAGCAGCCTCACGAGGATCTAACTTCTCAACAGGCTGATTTATAGTAGAATCAACCAACTTGTGGCCTTGTCCCTTCATTACAGCCCTTTGCGGGTTTGCTCTCTTTTCGTTAGTCACAGGGCTCTTACGAGCAGATGGTTGGCCACCTTGGAGGTCCTGATCCTTTGTAGATGAGAAGCAGTTACCCATATTGGACTTAGTCCCTGTATTTGCGTGGATGACTCGTGAAATTGTTGTTGATGTTGTTAGTCTTTCGCTTTTGTGTGACATGAAATGAACATCCTGAGCCGGGGAAGTTTTCAGTAGTAACTCAACGACGGTACAAGTCATCGCGGCACAGAGAACAAGCCAGCGCTTAGACTACTTGTGAATACAACTGGAGTTGATTATTAACTGTAAAGGTACAGATTAGTCATATAGCCTTCAGCGTGCAGACTTTACGATCCCATTGTTCCATCCCTATCTCTTAAGGATGTCTCTCCCACCAGCAAACTCTGATGTCTCTATTCCAGTGCTCCGTGAGGCTCTTCAGTCTGTTTACTCGACTACTTTCAATGCTTTCCCCTATATGAGATCTTTCATGGACCAGTTAGTCACATTAGTGTCTACCTCGTCGAACAGTACCTTGGTAGATGACATAGCATGGGCTTCTGACTCATTGAAGAGCGACTCTGAGAAGCTTTTCAAGATCCAAACACATATCCAGTTCTTAAATGCTGAAGAAACATTCACTACAAAGAATGAGATGATCAAAGTGTTTAAAGAGTTCTCTAGTTTTGTCGATTTGATCCTACTGGGAGACCTGATCACAACATTGAAGGGCGTTGCTGGAACTCTCTCTAGTGAAGAAAAGAACTTGTACCAACTAGGGGGTAGAACGCTCGACGAAATTGTGAAAGATGTTCAGAAGTTTGGCGTTGCGCTGAACCTCACTGGCGCACCAATTAAGCAGATTGAAACGAACGAACTCGATCATGAGATTCCACTGAGTCATGAAGCCATTCAACAGTTGAAGAACGAGGTTGAGAAAAGATCAGCCCTCTTATCCATTTCTGTGGCTTCGCTGAAGAATCTGGCTGGCTGATCAGGAAGCTTGATGGCTGTTGCTCTGATCGACGATATGATAATCGCTATATCCAGATCTGAGATCTCATATTCCGTTGATCAACCTAGGATGTCTCCAAGAGCTTATGGATTTATCGACTAGCCAATGCTTGTAGATTTTTACAACTAATTGAGAAAGACCATTATTAGGGATATGTAGTATGTTGTATGACACATTTCAGGGATACCACTTCAGTATTCTTCAAGAGAGTGTGCTAAACAAAAAAGACTACAAGCTAAGATTTTGACAAGCTGGATAGTACGGGGAGGAGAATAACTGAGGGTTAAACCAAGAATGCGACTTTAGAATATAGAGTTACTTTGGAGAAAAAAAGCACTACAAGGACCTTCGAAATATTATAGCATTAACGTAAAAACAGAAAACTTGTTACTCATAAAAGCAGGAACATCAAACTAATAAACCCTCCTCTCGTTCTCTTCAACCCCTGAAACAAAGAAATATGAATATAAAAAAGAAACGAAACCTCAAGTCCTCATGTAGGCTGTGTAAAGAAAAATGTATGTACAGTCACAAGACATATCAACATGTGAACTGTTGGTCTCTCTTATCCACTTAGCGCGTAACCCGGGGATAAGACGGAAACAAAATGGTATGTTGAATGGTGGGGGATGGGGAAAAGTCTCTTCTTGTTTAGAGACCCCCAAATGCAAAGTAAAATGATGATGACAAAGAGAATGTGGCATGAAAAAAAGATCATTACGAAACTGTGAATGTAAAAGGAGCAGTGTCATCAGTGTGATTACAACACAGCCTCAGTGTAATAAGAACCAAAGACGCTCCAGTGGAACTTGGTCAACAGTGCGATTCTACCAGCGATACCGCTAATGTCATCTTGCTCTTCATCCTTCTTCACCAGAGCAGTGGCAGCGGTCACGTTAATCGACTGGATTGGTGTAATAAATTCATCGCCTTCGTCGGCAACCTTCTCAGAGATCAACTTGAATACGCGTTGTTCCATAAGGGAATACACTGGAGAACTTGGCTGAGTCTGCTTGATCAACCAGTTGAATGCAAAGTCGACTCTTTGATCCTTTGGCTCAATATCCTTTGATGAAGAGCGGCGGACTAATTGCAAAGCTATAGCAGCAATGTTTCTTGTCCATTTAACATTACCATTATCGTCGGTAATGATGGCGAGCACTTCCTTCTTCAAGTTGTTCAAATTCGATTCAGAAAGTAATCTTGAGCGTTCCACTGGTGTATTGGATTCACACTGGTTAACCAATTGGCGATATAGTGCCAAGCAGAGCTGTAGACAGACGACTTGACGCACATTAGCTCTAAGAACAATCAAGCGAGCATGGTCAAAGGCCAAAGAAGATGGGAACTCAGAAACCATATGAGAACAGGATAATAAGGAAAGGATTGATGGCACGATGGCATCTCTCGGAGAGCTTGCCGGAGCCAGCAAATTCTGATGAAATCTCTTAAACCATTCGATAGAATCTGAAATGCTCAACTTACAACGAGAAATCATCTGTGTGAAGTAATCCCTTTCAAAATCGACAGCAGTTTGAACCAGTACCGGGCGTAGCATACGAATCTGATGGTTTGCCACGTCCAGTTTCATAGCCTCCAGGATTGTAAAGATTAGCCTTAACCCTTCAACAAGTTTAGACACGGAGGACTGTGAATCAGCATCGTTAAATAGACTGATCATCTCATCAACCCATGAGTCACGCATTGGAGCACAGTGTGACTTGAATATATCGGACAACCATGTTGCCAAACCGACAAAGTCAAGAGAGTGCTGAGATAGTTGCTGAACGATAAGGTCAATATCCAAGATCTCAGTGACGGATTCCTTGTCCTTAGAAGGCAGAAGTGAAATCAAGATATCCTTCAGAGTGTTGAACAGATTAGGCAAGCGTGAAGACTCTTCATTGAATGGCTCCTTCTTTATATAGTAAGATTCGATTTCAGTGCGAACACCGGACCAATACTTGTCATAAGTAATCTTTTTCCGACGGCCACGTTCACCGTCAAGATTTGGTCTGAATTGTAGCTGTGGGTCAAAAAGGATATCATGACGAAGTTGTGGATTCTTGAGGATTTCACCTAAGTCTATCTCTCGAAGCGACTGGATATTCACAGGTGGCAAGGGTGGAGGCCCCACTGACCTATCCAGGCGCAAGGCAGGCTGTTGTTGGATAGAGATGGCATGTGTGTCCACGGATCTTGATGAAAATAGGATGTTTGGTAGTGAACGTGATCTGAATTTTTTCACTTTAGCCTTTAGAGAAGCTCTTTTTCTAAGAGTATGTTTTTGGGATTGCTTTGGCTGAGCCGAAACCAAGACCGAAGTCGCAACTTCAGCCTGCGGTAATGACTGCTCTTGGGTCAACTCATTCACTGGGGTGTTACAGGTCGGTGAAGCCGATGGAGTGGATCCGAAAGAGGTGTGTTTGAAGGCTATGGTCATTTCAATGTGGCGTTCTTCATCCTCAGCAACCGTTTGAGTGGCGGTGGGCGAAGCCTCAGCACAGGACATGGCTGCATCCATATCCATCGTAGAGGGCATGGCAGAGTCCATAGACCCTTGTGGCGTCGGGTTCTGCTGTAAGCTTATTGTGGAGTCCAACCTTGCTCTCTTGATATGAGCAGCCTCTTCATGAGGGTTGGCTGTAGCGCGCTTAGTTGGCTCACCGAAGAAGACGGGTCTGAAGGCGTTCTGGGACACCATGTCCTGGTTCTCCTGGTTCTTATCCATATGTGAGCTCATAATGTTGCTGCGTGCAGTCGGCAGTTGATTTTTTTTTGAGGGGGAGTGGTGGTGGTCTTTGCTTCCTCAAAAATGGAATGAAACCTATAAGAAGTGTCTGAAGTCACGAATGTTTTGAGTGTGAAATTAATATGCCGCCGGGCAAGTGTGTATGGGAGTGATATGTGTGTAGCGAGTAAAAATCCTTTGGGGATAAAGCAAAGTAAAGCCCTTTTCTCTGTTGAAACCCTTTGGGAAGTGCAAAAGGGGGTGACTGATCGCTTTTAAATTTCGTTCAACTTTTTTCAGCGCTGTTTCCGCCTCTTTCTTTCTTTTGAGGGCAAAAAAAAACAGCAGGGAAAAAAAGAAACCACCCGCGAATTTTGGTGGCTCTCCGGTGGCGACAGCCGATGAGATCTTGGGAGTTGGCAGTGGTTCACCGATTGGCCCATGCCCTGATCTGTTTCATAATAGGTTGTGTCGTATGTTCACTCTCTACATTAACTTGCCAGGCACATCACACAACCACAAATCCCTAGGGGCAAATTTTACCACGTCAGACCAACCATATACACTTCACAAACAACAGTCAGCGTGATTCAAGATTTGAGCTACAACTCCTTCCCCCTTAACCTTACTTCCCCAAAGGTTCTGTGGAGACATTCATACAGAGTTGCCATAACAACGTTCGGAGAGACTTATTTGTAGGAAATTAATGCTGCCTACACAAGCAGCAGCGCAGCATGGTAGCATGACAATGCAGCAAAAGTCGCAAATCAGTACATGATAAGTTACCCATGCCCCGCTGCGGTATGCGCCGTTGAAGCGGCGTTACTGCAAAGAAAAAGAAATTTCTCCGTGAATCAGATCCCGGGACTTCCGAGGCTATGTGGGCCGGAAGTTATGGTTTGTGCGTCTCCTACCGACTCTAGCCGCCTTTAGGAACACCTTCTCCACATATAAAAACTATGTGCAGATCACGGTGTTGAACATTGGAAGACCCCCAATTGCAAAATTTGTATAAAGGATAAGGTGTGAGCTTATCGGACGTCCACCAGTTTCCAATATTGGCATCCTATACAGATCAGCAATCATGCTCACATCGCTGAGACAACTGCTGGTTCCAAACAGGGGCCTGGCCACTTCCTCAGACATCTATTTTGGTACAAGGACTCTTAATAGACATTCGTTCTTACGCTCTGATCCAACTTTTATAGCACAAGCCCTGACATCACCGCATGCTAAATTGATATTCTATGACAAGTTGAGGCCATTGGTGGACGTGTCTAAGAATAGGTTGTTCTCCTTGGATTATTCCACAGTAGGCTCGCAGAACAGAGAGATCATTGATTCTTGGATCAAGGGTAATGCCAGCAGAGATTCATCGTTGTTACAATCACCTTTCATTCATTTTCTTGGGCTGGATACAAGGCGACACTCTCCATTTCGGTACAAGGCGTACAATGGGACTCCCTTTTTTGCCATTGAAATTGGTAATCATCCATCATTCCAATCTAGGATCCACCCTCAAAATGTCAAACCTTTAGCCACAAGGGAAGAGATCAATGTTCATCTAGATTATGAAGAATCGAGCATTTTTGCTCATGCAAAGATGTACTTAGAATGGATTACAACTACTCCTTATTGTCGTGGTTGTGGTTCAAAGACAATTCCTATCAATGCCGGCTCAGAATTGTTCTGTCTAAGTGAATCGCATCAGAGATGCCCAGTGAAATCAGCGCCTGTCTCTAATGCGTCATTTCCAAGATTAGACCCTGTTTTGATCACCTGTGTGATGAATGCATCAAGAGATAAAGTGCTCTTCACAAGATTGACCAAATTTCCAAAAGGGATGTATACTCATATCGCAGGTTTCATCGAGCCGGGTGAAACTATTGAAGAAGCTGTTAAGAGAGAAGTATGGGAGGAGAGTGGTCTTGCTGTGGCTCATGTGGAAATTGTGAGATCCCAGCCATGGCCATACCCTGTCAACATCATGATTGGATGTGTAGCTATTGTGCGAGATGGCGAGATGGATTTAGGGCACGATATGGAATTGGAAGAGGCGTTTTGGTGTGACATGTCAACTCTAAAGAGGATAGTCAAAGAGGGCAAAGAAGATGAGAATCTAACACTCTTTGTTCCGGATTTACCATATGGTATTCCAAATGATAAGACTTTAGCTACAAAACTATACCAATATGTCGTTGATGCATATACCTGAAATCCACAATACACCAATCCACTGAACACTGTCATTATTTATAATTGGCACAAGAATTAAACGTTCATATCCAATATCAATCCTTTCTGTTGGAGTCTTGTGTAGCCTCAATGTTGATATGGCTCATCTCATCTGGAACAACAATATCATTCCAATTTAATTCTTACAGCCTTAACTTGGGAATAGTTATCTAAGACCTCTTCGCCCATCTCCCTACCAAAGCCCGATTGCTTATAGCCACCAAATGGAACCGTCACATTGAAGTCGTTGTAGGTGTTGATCCAGACAGTCCCTGACTTCAATCTCTTTGCCACAGACAACGCAGTATTGATGTTCTCAGTTTGGATACCTGCACCAAGGCCATATTCCGATGCATTGGCCATCTCTACAACTTCATCAACTGTGCTGAACTTGGAGATTGTCACCACTGGACCAAAGATCTCTTCTTTCAAGATTCTAGCATCTTGAGCAACATCATAGAACACTGTTGGTTGAATGAAATAGCCTTTGCTTCCTATACGATCACCACCAGTAAGCAATTTGGCGCCAGACTTTTTACCGATCTGAATATATTTCATTATAGTCTCAAATTGTTGTTTGTTCGAAATGGCACCTTGAAAATTGGATTCATCAAATGGATTACCAACCTTAATATGATCAACCAGATACTTCTTAAATTCAGTCAGCAAGTTCTCATAAATAGTGTCTTGGACATAGATTCTCGAACCAGACGAACAGATCTGTCCTGCGTTCAGAAAGATACCATTTACCAAGTTCTTCAAAGTCTTTTGTAAGTTACAATCAGCAAACACAATATTGGGAGACTTGCCACCTAGCTCCAATGTAACTTTCTTCAAATTGGATTTTGCAGCTTTCTCCATGACGTCTCTGCCGATTTGTGTTGAGCCTGTAAACGCAATCTTACGAATTTTTGGATGGTTCAAGATGGCTTCACCGCATGTTCTTCCTGGACCAGGAACAATATTGACAACACCAGGAGGAACACCAGCTTCCTTACAAACGTGAGCAAAGAAAAGGGCATTCAATGGCGTTGCAGAAGCAGGCTTAAGCACAACAGTGTTACCGGTTGCCAAAGCTGGGGCAACTTTCCAAGAAAGCATCATCAATGGAAAATTCCATGGAATTATTTGACCGCAAACACCCAATGGTTCACGATATGTGTAATTAACATAGCCATCACCGGGAATTGAGCGGCCATCCAGTTTATCGGTGAAGCCGGCTGTATAACGGAAGTAGTCAATCACCAATTGGACGTCGCCACGAGCTAGCCCAAGGGTTTTACCATTATCCATGGATTCAATTGCGGCCATCAATTCTTTGTTCTTCTCAACGACATTAGCAATATCATGAAGCACTTTGGACCGCGTAGAGGCAGTAGAACCACTCCAGTGCTCGTCAAAAGCTTTCTCTGCACAGTTTACAGCATAGTCAACATCACTGGCATCAGCAGCAAATACATCAACAATTGATTCCTCCGTCGACGGGTTCTCAACGGTGATAGTCTGATTGGTGGAGTAGAACTCATTGTTGATGAAAATACCCAAAGGCTGTTCGTAAGTATTACCGTTTGGCAAAGTAATGGTCTTTGTAGAAGACGGTTGGCGTCTAAATTGAGCCATATTTCTCATGAATTGATGCACTATGGACAGGTGTTTCAGCCTTCCTTTTGAAGGCAATGTCGATAGCTTAAATAATGTCTGTAAATAGATGTTAGTCGGCATTTCTGGAAGGTGTTATTGCTTCCAATGTCTTTCATAACCGACAAAACAAACGCATGTTTACCGGGTGCCTGATCCCAAGGTTGTTTTGTGGTAAGGGTAAAAAGAAGGAGGGCACGGAATCTGGGGAAAACACTGCGGCAATGAGTTCCGCAATGAGTCCCATAGAGCTCTAACAGCTCCCATATGGGAAGAAAAATGAATGTCATTCTATCAGTTAGATCGAGCACATGGCTCACATTCATTACCATTGGTTGACTGCCGTCCATGGTGTGATCCTGATTCATTCTGGCATTTTCTCATAAAGTCTCATTTAGAAATGTATAACATAGGAAACGGTCTCAACTATACGTACCATTTTGCTTTTCAATCTTTGTAGTTCTTAATTACCACATGTAAGCAATGTCAGTTCTTTGGAGGATGCAGGGTCCCTTTTATGCTTTTTAAAATTCCACTTACTTTATGACACCCAGCTCGATGAATCACAGATGCACCTAAGCGTTCAGGCACCGCTAAAGCGATAATGGCACATTTCTGGACAGGTGGAAGCGGAAATAGGGTTCTTAAATGTGGCATTCTGTGACTGGAAGATATAATGCGTTCTTCCAGATAGTTAACATCGAATTATTCTTAAGATTCTGTTATTTCACCACCCTTCCAAAACGTTTTGACTGCCGTTTTGGTATCAGTTGAGGTCCACCGGCGTTAGAGCGCCGTTAACGGACCGTGAACCGAGAAGTGAGAAATGATGATGAAGACATGGATGCCCGTTACCTTTTCATCATTCCACTTCTTCTACCGCCTTTTGTTCGCCAAATTGATCAACATATTGTAGAATGAGATGTGTGAGACATCAACCCAATGATGTGTCGCCACTATATCATCTGACTAATGAATCAATACACCCATGATTGCATCTATGAATCATAAGCCTCTCAAAGATGAACAATCAATTACAAGGAGGTGACATATATCAGACTAAATATCATTTTGAATGATGATTCTTTCTAATCAACGCCTAGTAAGCCATTTGTTCCAAATTACATAACGGTTTGTCACATTCCCAGTTTGACAGGGATCTCTCAGTACATTAGTCACATCACACTAAGCAGAGATATTCCCACTTTGTCAGGTGCAAGTCATCATCAAGTAAGCCATTGGTAAATCATAACTCATCACCAATCGAAATGAGTATAAAAGAAGAAGCAAACGTCAATCTTCTCTGGCAATCTTTCAAAAAGGGAGACATCTACAATACAACGCATTGACAGAGAATAATACTATGGTTGCCCCACGTTCTATCTTGAAGGCCTTCCTTGCTATCGCGCAAGAGGAGGGTGTCGGTGCTCAAGTCAGACGTTCCATCGGTACTATGAAACAACGCAACTTCCCTCCATTCTTGATGCTTGACCATTTCAACGTTAAGGCACCTGCTGGATTCCCTGACCACCCACATTATGGTTTCTCTACCGTGACTTACATCACGGATGGAATGATGGCCCATGAAGACTTCACTGGTTCTACTGGCGTATTAAGACCTGGCGATTTGCAATTCATGACTGCTGGTAAAGGTATCGTCCATTCCGAAATCCCTGTCAAGACGCATGATGATAAGGCATGTATTGGTATGCAACTTTGGGTTGACCTACCGCAAGAGTTGAAGGATTGTGAACCATTATACAGGGATTTGAAAAGAGAAGAAATCCCAATCGCCAAACCAAATGATAAAGTCACAGTAAAAGTCATCGCTGGTGAGGCTTATGGTGTAAAATCTGTTCAAAACCTGGCCAGAGTCGCTGTTGACTACTATGATTATGATGTTGCTCCAGGTGGTGAATTTGTCCAACCATTTCCAGAGTCTTACAATGTCTTCCTATACGTTTTGGAGGGCTCTCTTGAAGTCAATGGTACGCATATCGATCAATACAATGCTGTCTTCTTCAAACAAGATGGTGACAGTGTCAGTGCTAAGGTTCCAGAGTCTCAGATTGGTAACACCAGATTGGTCGTTATCGGTGGAGCACCATTGAATCAGCCTGTTGTTCAACACGGTCCATTTGTTGCTACTAGTAGAGAGAAGATCTACGACACTTTTATGAACTACCAATCTGGTAAGAATGGATTTGAGAAGGCTCGTGGTTGGTACTCAAAGATTGGTGGTGGTATCAGCGAAGATGATTTGAAGAAGCAATCCAGAGATGAATTGTGATTTTCTTGATTTGAGCTCAGGGTTTTCCTATTAAGCATTCGATATTTTATTTGGTCTTTTTATTTTTATTTAATAGTACATTTGCCTTTATCTAAAGCTATTTCATAGTATCATTCGCTCGATTGTTTGACACATAAAAATTGCTTGTTACACGCACAACTCTTCTGGCAAAATTTTGGTTTTCTGGGCTCTTGAAAGATTAGCTAGGCTTGACAGCTCACTACGAAAATACCTATTGACAAGAGGATTGTAACCATGAGAAAGACCAGATCACAGACTTCAAAAGACAGAAAACCGTTTGATGTCAACAGAGAACCTTTAGGTGATACTCAGCTCAAGAGAACCGGACCAAGAGTCAAGAAGGTGGTAACACAGAGAAGTGCTCATAAACTGTGCCTCTCCAAACCACCATTCATATCACAACACAGACCATTGAAGAAGAGCAGCCTTATGGATAAAATTGAACTGTGCGATTCATTAGTGACACAAAGCATCAGTATTGTTAACCCTGATTTGAAACCATATTTTGCCAAACTTCGCAAGTTCAAAGTGTTCAAGAGCTTCGGCATCCAGATGAAGACGCTGAAATTAATCCAGAGCGAGCTGGGAGAGTTGAGCAACCAAGACCTAGAGTTGGAACAGATTTTGAAAGCTGATAATAATGAAAATAACAGAAGATTCTATGAGAGATATGGTATAGGATATGGCGATGACTTCAAGCCTTCAAGACAACTAGATCAAATCGAACCGTTATCTTTGAACCATTGAAGAGACCAACATCTATGCATTTGCATTTTACTAGTTCAAGGATATTTATATATAGAAGGATTTTTAATTTTGATTTTGCCTTGCAGCACTTAATCTCTGATCTCGTATTCTTTTCTCTCTCAGATCTTTAATCAAAACCCAAGGTGGAGAAATCGGATTGAAGCCGTGTATCTTTGGCACCACCTCGTAGAAGAAGAACAAAGTATGGCCCACGGCGACCATGAGTAGTTCATTATATGTGCGAAACACTATTCCAATTGCAAGAACCAATAGACAATAAGTTGAAGCCTTCACACGCACGACCATTAGAAGTAACAAATTTGCATCTGGTCGTCTCTTAGCCCAGAAATATAAAAGAGTAGACGAAAAATATCCGCTGAACATGGCAGGTGTATCGATATAAGTAGCAAGCGCAACAAACATAATCATGGTTACTAATAAGAACCATGCGAATTCCCATGAACCACCTAAAGTTGCCTCCAAATCACCAAAAACTTCAGCTGTATGGAACAATGAAAGGATCATGTTGATATGAAAAGACCCTAAGTAAGTGAATGACAATGGAATCCTCCAAAACTGATGGCCTTTCCACACCAACGTGGGATTAAACCATATGTCATCTTTTGATATCACCTTGGTAGAAACCAAGATTGAAGTTACCACAACAGCACCGCACCATAATTTCGTTATTGGCGTGAGGCCCTCTGTCCACTGTAATGCCATCCGTTCCATCTTCGTTGTTATATCCCAATTCGTGATGTTCTAAAAACTTTGAGTACGTCTTTCTATTGTAACTTCAAAGTGTACAGTTGTGATAGCCGCTGCTGCTGCTGTCCCTACCGGTATTACTCCATTGAAACAGAATTCATACTAAGTTTCGGAACTCTCTACTATTTTGCTCGAAGCTTACACAATACTGATGTAATCATTGACAAAACGGTAAAGGCCACATAATACTCTTTGAGAGACAACTCTGACGTCATCTTCAGAATTGTGGTTCTCGAATCTTAGAGACATGAACAAACATGACAACAATAGGAAATCAGTGAACTGCACACAGCGAGTCAAAGAAGAAAAGAGGTTTGAGGAAGTCTAGAAGAGCGGCAGGGGCCAGAATGGAACAGACACCGCCAGACACACCAACACCACTTAAGCAAACAACTACAAAGAGTTCATGGAGCTCAACTCGGACCGAGTCCACGACACCCACTGAACTGTCATTGCAGCGGCAAGACACTCATGAGTCAACACTATTACAACATTTGGAGCTGGATGAGGAAGAAGAGAATGCATGGAAGGCGGTTGCTACCCCGCCAAGGAAACAACCACCTCGTACTATGCAACCGATCTCTCTTCCTGCATCGTGTTTCCCTTCTTTGAAGGGCAAGATCCCAACACCCATATCTACACCAACATTAGAAATCCAGAATAAGATCCATAGTATCACGAGATCTCAGTTCACAGAGGAGGAGCAAAGATTGCGATATAGTGCCTATGTGGATGATAAAGATTTTGAGATGCCCAAGGGGGGTTGGATGGATAGATTTAGACATGGTCATAGTAATTCCATTAGTGACGTATTCAATTTCAACAAAATGAGATCAAAGGGTCATAAACCTACTAAGAGCGCTTCTGCAATCGAATAGAGATGAAAATATGATTAATGGATGCGGTAATAATTAATGTTTTGATTCACCGTAGATAATTAAATTCTCTTGACATTGATTGATCTCCTATTAAGTGTTTGAGCTCCAGCATCAGTACTCATAAATAGTTCATTCCTTCTTCTGTATAAGCACCATTTTTACTTCATATGCTTGTTTATCTAGAAGATTATACCTTCTCAGATTAGATCAATATTGGTATCCTTTTGCTGATTCCAAATCATTAAAGTAATGGAATAATTAAGAATCGGAGAAATAAACATTTGGGTCAAAAAGTACTTGAAAAGACCCTCCACACACAGGTAAGAGTAAAAGAAGACACATAAGTTTTTTAACTATCTCTACTGCGAATGCCATAATAATGCTGTACCCAGTAGTGCTGGTAGTGGCTGTCGCTTTCGAACCATCGAATGTCACACTATAACGTGAAATCCAACGAAAAATGGTACTTAGGAACAACTTATACATGGAACTGAAGACAGGAACTTCAAATAAATCTAAGCTCCAAACTCGATCAAAAATGAAGAATGTTAATAAGGAAAGAAAAAAATGAAACTAGGAAATAGGATGTAGTTAGATATAGAAACCAGCGGCTTAATAAGCATGAAAGACTGTATAACATGTTGTAGTATGACGCAGCACCGTTGATGAACAACATATTAGAGATCATTGCCATGAACTTCCTAGAAGTAGAACGTTCTGAGATACCATCCCTAGTTCTAACTATCAATGATATTAATGCTGTAACAGTGGTTATCCCCTTTTACTCGGTACCAGTACAATATCCGATTCTCTCTGATGCCTTCAATCGAGATGAGACAAAATCATGTCATACTCTAACAGGAACCTAACCCAAATTTTTATCAGATGAGCAGGAAGAGGGTTATCAACGATAAAGCGATGCGGTCCTGGTATCAGAATTCCAGTTACCTTGGAATGCAAAAGTGTCATCTGAGTCAGCTTTATACAGTGGGTTTCTTTGACTTCTAAAAATCTGAACAGATTTCCAGTCAGTTCTAAAAGTCTCCGGTAGCTGGTCTTTAGAAGCAGGACATTTAGATGTTAATGATGGATACAGGTCTTTATATAGTACTTAGGAAGGCAAGAGAAATCTAGGATTTCTTTTATAATTCGTGAAAGTTGAGATCTCCGGTATGGAATTCCGGACAGGCAACAAGAAGCTCATTGGGCAAAAGAAGACCCACTAAAACAGCGATCTACTTGTTAATGAGGAAAAATGATAGTGCGGTAGGTGTAAGCCACTGAGAGTTGATCTCTGAGTTACATGTGTGGTCGGAGAGGTTACATTGTCAGCTGATCAGGGTTCATTAACAATTATCTTTAGATTAGCGAGGTTTGTGTATATCCACTGGGCTAATTTCCCTTGGAGGGTACAACTTTCAATGGCTTGTCAGGGGACGGCATAGCTAGAACTCATTTTCAGGAAAGTAGTTTCACAAGATTGTTCTGTGAAATGATACTGCGAGAGCTGTTGTTTTACTGGTTGATTTTGGCGTAACAATCACCACAGTGGAGCGTACAACCAACAGGGCTGTCCAAAAAAGAGGCAACATTCCAACGAAGCTACAGTAAAACGTTAGTGCACACTTTATATTTACTCTTCTCTAGCTCAACATATAAAGGTCGAAATTATCACATGAAATCCTCCTCTGGGTCGTACATCCTCTTCTTGTTGCTCATCTTCTCCATCTCTGCCTCGTCGAATAAATCATCATACATCGTTTCCTTTCTTCTTCTTTCTTCTTCAATCCGCAGCTTCTCTGCTTCTGCTTCTGCTCTCTCTAATTTCTTCTGGTCCAATAGCCTTTGTACTGCATCCCTATCCCTAGCATTTCTAGCAACGATGAGGTGTTCACGGTCTTTGATCTCTTCACGGGTCTTCTTCAGTCTGTTGATGATTGAGTTATCACGAAATTGGATATGGATCTTCTTTACCTTCTTGGAATTCTTGAAACCGACCTCTCCGATTGCCATGCCATTGTTCTTACGTAGATTCCTCCATGGAGTATATATAACGGTGATATTGTCCCTCTTGTTACCTTCAATAGAGTTTGCTTTGGTCAACTGGGCGCAGTCTTTTTTATTTTGTTAATACACAGATAAAAGGAATATGCTATAAACATACCAATAACCAACCCCTCAGGGATTCTTTCCCAGTCTTCACCAGGGTTCAGTCTCAGATATACATGCGCGGAGCTCAGATTATCCACATGGAACCAAACGTCATCATCCAGCCCATATCTTATTAGGTCCTCGTTCTCATGCTTATCTTTACCCATATAGAGTAATCTGGGTTCGGCTTGGAACGAGTTGTCACTTCCTACAGATTTGAAGTAGTAAACCATTTCTGTCTTACACGTCTTTTCGTCTCTTTCGCCCTCTTCTGCGTAAAAAAGTTATATCTTTGAGCCTTCCGCCCTCCAGGAAAGTCATCGTGTAGGGGCAACACACCAAGTTAAATGCCCTGTCGCGTCTGTTGATGAGCTTCATTCCATATTTTATTGATAAATAGAGTTCCGAATTCCAGTAAACCATTATGCCAATCCCATTCCCGGACTTGGACCCTTATGAAACACTTGGGGTTTCTAATGATTCAACAGAACAGGACATAAAAAAGAGCTATAGAAAGTTGTGTCTACTACATCACCCTGATAAACTTCAAGGTAAGACTGAGAAGCAGCAAGATGCCTCAAAAATCCTGTTTGAGAAGATACAATTCGCCCATATGATTCTCAGCGATGCTAAGAAGAGGAAACGGTATGATCTGACGGGGTCTTTGGAAGATGTTGCTGATTCTGAATTCGATTGGTTTGATTATTTCAGTCAAGTCAAAGCTGAGATCACGGAAGAGGCTATCGCAAAGGATAAGAAGGATTATGTGGGAAGCTTTGATGAAGAAGAGGATATCATTGAATCATGGCTTGAATCAGAGGGTGACTTCTTGAAGTTGTTTGAGGCAATCCCTCATACCAATATCAATGAAGAGGACGAGAAGAGGTTGTTCCAGAAGGTTGGTCAATTAATAGATGATGGAATCATTAAAAGTACCAAAAAATGGGATAATTATCAGAAGAAGCGCAAAACTACATTCCGGAAACTACTAAATTCTCAGAAGGATGAATCCAAAGAAGCAGAAGACTTGAAGAAAGAGGTTATTGGAAAGAGAAAGATGGATTCAGATGATGACTTGAGGCACTTGATCCAGTCCAAGAGAAAGCAGAGCATGAACGATTTGATCTCCAAGTTGGAGTCAAAATATGCAAAGAAAGGGAAGAAGGCAAAGAAGGATCCGTATGACATCGATGATGCTGAGTTTGAGAGGGTAAGAGCCAAGATGTTGAAGTCCAAGAAGTGAGCTGAACTATAGTTAATTGAATCGCATAAGTCAGACTTTTAAGCAGATTATTATAGTAGATAGCACATCATCACTATAGTAAAGTAATTGTAGAGCTGAATTAGATCCAAACTCCCCATGGTCAACCCCGATTAGGCAAAAGGAGCCTCTCGAAAATGTTCGCTCGAACGGAAGTCGAAAGAAGAGTTGGACGTGGGGGTATTCAAACTCTTTCATATGACAAATGGAACAAGTTGCATGTTCGCTTGCGTAGTGCTTATATGTATATATATGGCTCTTTGTATATGTGCAGTATTTAGCTTTTCTGTCTCAAGCTTTTAGGTGCTCTCCCTGCCCCCTTTTTCCCCAGATCCTGTCAAGCCAATATGGAACTATGCAGCTAAATCCCAACTATAAAAACCTCCATGTCCCCTTCTCGTTAGTACTACTTCCTTTCCATCACTAACCAATTGGAACAAAGAACAACCCGCGGGTTCCAACTAGAACCTTTTCCTTCATCCCATGCGTGTTCATTTCAATTCCGCAATCCGCGTTCGTCCATTTATAAAGCCTTACTCCCCACGACTGTTCCAACTTCTACCAAAAAGACCATTCCACCACACAAAATCAAATATGTCCGACACTGAGAATTTGCTGTTGATCCCAGGCCCAATAGTGGTCTCTGAAGCTGTTAGAAAAGCGCAATCTATCCAATCATTGGCTCATACCTCTCCTGAATTCATTGCTATTTTCCAAAAGGCTTTGAAAGATTTACGTCAATTGTTTAAATCGACAAATGAAAAGGATCAAGGTATTGTCATTGCTGGTTCTGGTACTCTTGGCTGGGATATCACGGCTTCCAACTTGGTCTATCCTGGTGATGATGTCCTAGTATTATCCACCGGGTTCTTTTCTGACTCATTTGCTGATTGCTTAAGGGTTTATGGTGCCAATGTCGATGTCTTAACTGCTCCTGTCGGTGATGTCTCTCCAATAAGCGAGGTTGAAGCTAAATTGGCTGAGAAGAAGTACAGTGTGATTACTATTACCCATGTTGATACCTCTACTGCTGTTGTTTCCGATGTCAGTGCCATCGCGGCTGCTGTAAAGAAGGTTTCGCCAGATACTTTGATCATTGTTGATGGTGTCTGTTCCGTTGGTGTTGAGGACATCGAGTTCACCAAATGGGGTTTGGATTATGTCTTATCCGCTTCTCAAAAAGCAATTGGCGTTCCATCTGGTTTATCTATTGGTTTTCTCTCGGAGAGGGCCATTGCTAGAGCTTTGAACAGACCTTCTCAATCTACATTCTTCGCCTCCTTGCAAAGATGGTTGCCAATTTTGACCAACTACGAGGCAGGCAAACCATCTTATTTTGCTACACCTGCTATTCAAACTGTGAACTCCCTGAAGGTTTCACTTGGAGAGATCCTCGGTGGTGGCTTGGATGCCAGATTTGCTAAGAACAAGCAAACATCTGATAGATTCAAGAAGGCCCTTGCGGATTTGGGTATCAAGATTGTCCCAGTGAATGAGAAAGTTGCCGCAAGTGGTTTAACAGCTGCCTACTTCCCAGAGGGTGTTGATGGTGCCAAGTTCCTTTCCACTGTTTACTCCAAAGGTGTTGTCCTTGCTGGTGGTATCCATAAGCAACTTGTTGGTAAGTACTTTAGAGTTGGCCATATGGGTGTCAGTGCCCTTGATGATTCCTTGGGTCATATTGACACAGCCATCAGAGTGATCACTGAAGCCTTGGAGGAACAGGGTTATAAGAAATAGACATGAATGACGATGGTGTCTGATTGGTTGTGTAGCACATGTGGGTCGGGCTTTACACACTTGCTGAAAGTACTGGTAACCACTGAGAAACGCAGATATCAAAAGTATGATCAGATTTTATAAATCACGCCTAATTAAAGAATTTGAAATGACATCAATTTCATGAGATTGAATCTCATTTCACCCTCATATAAAATTGTCTATTTTGCCTCTTGCGCTCATCTCAGTGACTCCGTCAGCGGCGGAAATTGGCATATGAACAGGAGAAAAAATTTCGATATAAAAACGGTGAGGGGGGCCCAAAATTTAAATCTTAGAAAAACCACCTCAGCAAGGACAACAAGACAACGATGCCATACGCTCTCCCAGAATCCCACAGACAGTTGGTCGAAGGCCACCTGAAAGACACCGACCCAGAAGTCGAAGCCATCATCAAGGATGAGATTGAGAGACAGAGACATTCGATCGTGTTGATTGCCTCTGAGAACTTCACCTCTACTGCGGTCTTTGATGCCCTTGGAACCCCAATGTGTAATAAGTACTCCGAGGGTTATCCAGGTGCCCGTTACTATGGTGGTAACGAGCACATCGACAGAATTGAGTTGTTGTGTCAACAGAGGGCGCTCGATGCTTTCCACTTGGACAAGGAGAAATGGGGTGTCAACGTGCAAACTTTGTCTGGTTCCCCAGCTAACTTGCAAGTGTACCAGGCAATTATGAAGCCACACGAGAGATTGATGGGTCTTGATTTGCCACATGGTGGTCATTTGTCCCATGGTTACCAGACTGATACTAGAAAGATCTCTGCTGTTTCCACTTACTTCGAGACCATGCCATACAGAGTCGACTTAGAGACTGGTATCATCGATTACGATACTTTGGAGAAGAACGCCGTCCTCTTCAGACCAAAGGTTTTGGTTGCTGGTACTTCTGCTTACTGCAGATTGATCGATTACAAGAGAATGCGTGAGATTGCTGACAAGGTTGGTGCTTACTTGGTTGTCGACATGGCCCACATCTCTGGTTTGATTGCTGCTGGTGTCATCCCATCTCCATTTGAATACGCAGACATTGTTACCACCACCACCCATAAGTCTCTTAGAGGCCCAAGAGGTGCCATGATCTTCTTTAGAAGAGGTGTAAGATCCATCAACCCAAAGACTGGAAAGGAGGTTCTGTACGACTTGGAGAACCCAATCAACTTCTCCGTCTTCCCAGGTCATCAAGGTGGTCCACACAACCATACCATCACTGCCTTGGCCACTGCTTTGAAGCAGGCTGCTACCCCTGAGTTCAAGGCTTACCAAGAACAAGTTCTGAAGAATGCCAAGGCCTTGGAGGAGGAGTTCAAAGCTTTGAACTACACCTTGGTCTCCAACGGTACTGACTCCCACATGGTTTTGGTCTCTCTGAGAGACAAGGGCATTGATGGTGCTAGAATCGAGACTGTGTGCGAGAACATCAACATTGCTTTGAACAAGAACTCCATTCCAGGTGACAAGTCCGCTCTGGTCCCAGGTGGTGTTCGTATCGGTGCTCCAGCGATGACTACCAGGGGTTTGGGTGAAGAGGACTTCAAGAAGGTTGCCCACTACATCGACTGGGCCGTCAACTACGCTAAGGAGGTCCAAGCTGCTTTGCCAAAGGAGGCCAACAAGCTCAAGGACTTCAAGGCTAAGATTACCCAAGGTTCTGAAGAGTTGGCTAGCAAGAAGAAAGAGATTTACGACTGGGCTGGTGAGTTCCCATTGTCTGTTTGATGTGATTATTTAACATTTTATTTCTGTGTAACAAGTTTTATCAAAGGTTTTAGTTTTAGAAGTATTATAGAGTGGAATCAAGTAATTTACTGTCTTTATCGTTCATAACTCATAAAACTTCGTCCCTGATTCAATTTTGATTATCAATAAATACAGAAAACTTCCCAATTTAGAAGTTCTTATCTTTTTTCGTTTCTCTCGTTTTTTTGTTGACACGCTGAACATTTACAGAGAAACTTCATTTTCCCTTTATTTCGCTTCTCTTCATTAATTGGGTTCCACGACTAGGATAACGGGTATAGGGTCTCAATAATGTCACTCACATATGATTCAGTAACGAAGAAAATCACAGCAGTGGAAGACAGCGAAAAGTACCTCGAAGAAGTTGACGCTTTAAACAGATTGACTAGTGACCTCATCTCTTCAGGGCTTGATGTCCCAGAAAATGGAGAACCTGATAAGAACATGACGACTAAAATTCAAGGTTTAGTTAACAGCGCCATGGAGTCCATGAAAAAGCGTAATTTCTCATTCGCTATTGTCAACATCACAGCTGCTATTGGAATGGCCTCGAAGAGAAAGAGATGGGAGTCATTCCAAATACAAATGCAAGAGATGGTCGGCTTCTTACAATTGAGGGCAGATGCTTATATGATGAGTGGGAAGTACGCTGAAGCACTAGCAGATGCCGACCTTTTGCTTGGTATCACTGCCCTCAGCCCAGATAACTTTTTAAGAAAAGCCGTGTCACTGGTAAATTTGAGAAGACCAGAAGAGGCTAAAGTTGTACTCGAAAGAGGCCTCTCTCTCCATGAGGCACATCCTGCATTGTTAAAGTACTTGGATTTGTCAGAAAAAATGGTCGCTAGTGAGAACGGCGAGTTGTAATTGACGGGATCAATTGTTGTACATCTGTAGTCCAAAGGATCGGACCAATAGAGGCATATGGTTCAGCCACAATGCACTGATTCCTAATGAAGCAACTTAACGCCACCTGTGCCACAGTCTGTGGCAAGTTTCGCTTTATCGACCAAAAAGGAAATTTACCTTGTTGGGAAGGTTGGTCCTTGCCCTCTGATAATCGTCCATATAGCTCAATAATGGGGCATAAATTTCATTCAAAATATATCTTGCATGGTATTGATATGACCAGCTTTATCTTAACTTCATTTATATCCATAGTTTTCCAGTATTCCATTTCCAGATCATTATCAGTGTCCCTGAATTTCCATAATCGGAAGTTGGAAGCCCCTATCAGAAGTACTATAAAAGCCGAGTGAATCCCAAATCCATTAGATTTTCTTTCCTAACAAACTCATCTACTGAAAATGTCCCTTTCTCAGAATATTACTTTGCCAGATGGCACACAATACGAACAGCCTTTGGGACTTTTCATCAACAACAAGTTCGTTGAAGGTTCCGGTCATTTGATCGACACTTATTCACCACATTCTACTGAACTGATCACTTCGGTTCACGCCGCTACTGCAAACGATGTTGATCTTGCTGTCTCAGCGGCACGTAAGACATATGATGAGGTTTGGAGGCATATTGAGCCTAGCGAAAAGGGGAAGTTGTTGTGGAGGTTAGCGGACTTGATAGAGGTACATGGTGATCTGTTAGCAAAGATCGATGCTCTTGATGCCGGAAAGCCTTTTGAGAACAATGCTAAGAACGATATCGTTCAATCAGTGGCCCTGTGTCGCTACTATGCTGGTTATGCTGATAAGATCTCTGGTAAATATACGCATATAAACGGTGACAAGTTTGTCTATGAAGTTCAAGAGCCATATGGTGTCGTTGGACAGATCGTCCCTTGGAATTACCCATTGGCAATGGCGCAGTGGAAGATCTTGGGTGCAATTGCCGCAGGTAATACTGTTGTGATCAAGTCTGCAGAGAATACTCCATTAAGTTTACTATATTTTGGTAATGTCATCAAGGAAGCTGGCTTCCCACCTGGTGTGGTGAACATCATCTCCGGTTTGGGTCAAGACGCTGGTTCTGCAATTGCTTCTCATATGGATGTTGATAAAGTGGCATTCACTGGGTCAACCAACGTGGGTAAGTTGGTTCAGCAACAGGCCGCTGCTTCCAACTTGAAAGCTGTCACTTTGGAATGTGGTGGTAAATCCCCATGTGTTGTCTTTGACGATGCGAACTTGGAGAGCGCAGTTAGGCATGCCTCGCTGGGTATCTTCTATAACTCTGGTCAAAACTGTACTGCTAACTCAAGAATCATCTTGCATGAATCCATCCATGATAAGTTCCTGCTGCTATTCAAGCAATATGTCACTGAGAACTGGATCGTTGGTGATCCGTTCGATTCAAGAGTCACTGTCGGACCATTAGTCTCTAAGGTACAAAGAGATCGTGTCCAATCTTATATCGATCATGGGGTTGGCGTTGAAAAATTGGAAAGGTTTATGGGTAATGAACCGATCCAAGGGAAAGGTTATTATATTCCACCCACTGTATTCATCAACGTCCCAACTTCATCAAAGTTATGGCAAGAGGAGATTTTTGGCCCCGTTGCAGTTGTTTGTAGGTTCTCCACTTATGAAGAAGCATTGAAGTTGGCCAATGAGACCTCTTACGGACTGGGCTCTGCGGTATTCACTGAGAACATCAAGCGTGCCCATAAATTTGCAGCTGGTATTCAGGCTGGTACTGTATGGATTAACTCAAGTAATGATGAAGACATTAAGGCCAGTTTCGGTGGTTATAAACAGAGCGGAGAAGGCTCTGGTCGTGAATTAGGTGAGAAGGGTCTGCTAATTTATACCCAGACTAAGGCCATTCATGTAAACTTAGACTTGGAAGGTAGCAAGTTATAATGTACTCATCAACTGAAATTAACTTTCAATGCCTGAGTTGCACCGTAGATTGCTTTACCAGATTGATATCGGTAGTTCAACTCATCGTGTGATATTTGAAAATCTTGCACCTAATCAAAATAATCTACTTCATATCTCGAGTTCAAGTCATCTCTAGTCCTTCACGTTTTAAGCAGCAACCATTTAGATTAAGATCTCCTGGCTCAATCCCAACATGTGCAGTGTTTCCAACTGTTTTTGTTTCTTTTCCATGACCTAGAAACAGTGCACACGTCCTTCTCAAGATAAACTGTTTTTAAGGTTGAACTATTTGCGTTGTCGTGAGTGTGTGGAACATGAGTTCGTTTTTCGTGGCTGTCTGAAGCTTCCTATTTATTCAAGCTTGATTTTTAAGGATTAAGCTAATAGAACTCTCATGGGATTACCATCGGTGAACCTGAGCCGTTAAAGGGTTCTGTTATGCACCTCATTAGGCAAAACCGGCAATGAGGCTTTAAATGAAGTGCATCTGGTGGAGAGATGAAAAGGACCACACTCGTAAGGAGTATGTTGGATATGATATTGAGCAACTCTTTGAACCTCTAGCTGTCAACTGACTGTCTTTACGAACTTCAGGCTGATTAATTCGTTTAAGGTTTTCTCGGAAACGAATGTGTCAAAAATGGCAAACTGAGAAGGGTTTTAGGGCAAGAGATAGAAATGCGTAAAACGAAGAGAGTCGAAAGACAAATACTAGTTTATATATATTTCATTAGGTACATCTGGGTTCCTTCCATTACCATGTTCCCGCCATCTCTCTATTCTTAAAGACCCCCCCTTGAACGAGCTGGAACTAGCGGAAATCCGTCCAGCAAACCCTTAACCGAGTTGCCGTATAAAGTTCCACAGATTTCCCTTTTCTTCTTCTTCCACCACGAGCCTTCTGAAAGCAAATTCAATACCCTTATAAAGAGAGATTGCGTATCGCATCCAGAAAGATGGACATCTTCCACATTTTGTCTAACTACAAGTCACAATCGCACGACTACTCTCTCAGCAATCACGAACTCACCTCATCTATATTCATCTTGCTATTACTATTCGTCCTTGGCTTGGTCCTCAGTGTGTTTGCCATATCTATAGTCTTTCTTATGGTGAAACTGCATCGATGTACTGAAGATGAAGAAATGGTTGTTGGTATATCAGAAGACCAAGATGAAGAGTACACTGATGAAGAAGATTGCACTGATGACAAAGATACAGCTATAGGTCACACGTTGAAAGTTTGACAATGTCGACCCCCTAAATCTTCCTGATGACTCCACTCGCTTACGAATTTAATGCACATATTCCCTTATGCTCTCATTGCACTTCTAGAGATCACCTCTTCTCAAACTTTTTCCTCCATTCCTCATTAGTCTCTATCGCAACATCCAAGTTCTTTTGTAATTGATCCACGAGATGTTGTAATTGAGCAACTTTGGAACTCTGAGATCTATTATCAACCATTAGGTCCATCGTCATGGATTCATATAACCTGTTGAGGTGATCCATCACTAATGGCTGTAACTCATCGATATCAACCATATGGCTGATTCTTGTCGGTACGTCACCCTTTTCTGGTAAATTCATGATTTGTTTGAAATACCGTGGGGATGGCAGTGTATGTTCCGTTTCTCCTGTAATCCTGGCTTTGTAATAGTCGCCAAGAACTGAAAGATACCCTATAATGAAGTTCAACAATTCCACAGATGAAGAGTTCTGCGCTGTGAGTTTATTGATTAAATCACTGAGATTGACAAGCATGCTCTCCAATTCTTGGTCCAATTGAATTTTCGTCTCACCTTGCACCAGTCTGTCATGAATATAATTATTTCCCTGGATAACATTAAGGTACTTTCTTCTCTTTGACAAGAGTTTATCCTGTAGCTTTTCGATCATCACTTGCTTTCTCTTCATATCAATTTCATATTTCGTCCTTAATGAATTATTCACATTACGTTCTTGGATAAGCTTAAGGTCACTTTGCCTATTTCCCTGTTTCAACGAACGGATCTGTGCCTTGAGTATCTCTATTTCGTTCTTCTGGGAGTTGATCTCACGGTTTAGCACTCCACTCAGAGAGTTCAGCTCACCATTCGACGTCTCAAAGTGCTTAATGATCTCGTTCTTGTCTGCCAGCACTTCATTTAGATAGTTCCTGTCATTCTTTGATTTATCCAACTCTTGTAACAGGGCATAAACGACGTTCAGTACGGCTTTGTCGTTCTTCAAGACGTCATCAACAGAATCCACCGATTGAAATAACAGCGCCTCACTGTGGTACCCACGGGCTGCTAGCACAGAGTTTACGAGCTCAGCTGCGTTTTTGATATCTTCCATGTTGGTGTTTGGTATTTGTTGATGTGTTGAAGTCGTTGGTACCTTTCGCGTTTGGTGTTTTGATATCAGGAGGGTCGAAGATGGAATAGGTTTATTTCGGAGGCTTAGGTAAAAGATGGTGAATAGAGAGATAAATCGAATGTATTAAATAAAACAAGTAGGTAGTGCAATTAGATTTGATAGCCTATTAGCTTCCATTTGATGGAATGCTCTCGCCAGTGCTTCAAACCATCAACATAAATTTTGTACAGGTGCATCGTAGTGCTTTGGGAATTTCTTTCATCGTGATGCTTGTTAAAAGAGGCAAGAAGAGAGAGAAAGCAGCGATGTCCCGGAGCGGTAAGTGTTATGATGCATGTATGTGATATTATACTAACCATATGTTCAGCTTTTGAGGCGATCCAAGATGAGATGCCAATATACGAGGCTAATACATCTGATGAAGATGAGGATCTTGAACTTCCGACTCCTCGATTGGAATCAGCACCGCCTATTTCGCCACTAATACCATCATCACAGGAGTCCAGATATGTGAATTCTAACTTTGTGCTAACTGACGATAACACCGTGTACAACGATCACTATGTGATTTTCGGCTTGAAGCCCAATCAGAACCTTATCATTAAAGGTCAGTTTATTTTGGAGATCCAGAGGGGTGCCTTAGACATAAATGGAGTAATATATCATTCGAATACTAAACCTATGATATTCATCAATCCGGTTTCCAACTCATTGCCTTTACTCCAAGCTACTCAAGTCCTTGATTCATCGCAACTAGAGAATGAGCGGACAGAAGAAAATGACCATCTCTTTACACCAAACTATAAGTCTGTGATCAAAGTGACAAACTTATCTACTGGCCTGGAAACCATAGGAAGACTGTGCCCTCTGTTCAAGAACCTTTTTTGGAACTTCAGCAACATGACAACAGAAGATTTGAGAGACCTTGATCAGTATGAATTGGCATTCAACGGATATACCTTCTTCCCGGTTATCAAACCTGACAACTCTATATCAGTGATCAAATACAAGAACTGGCTTTCAGAGATTCAATCACTAACGAAGCTATATCAGCAGGATCAGTGTTTGAAAATCATGGTCGTTGGTGGTAAAAACTCCGGTAAGTCTACATTCCTCAGATTATTGGTTCAACACATGTTATCATCATCACAAGCACTACCGGTTAACTTCATGGATTTGGATCCTGGTCAACCCGAATACTCCAAACCTGACTGTATATCCTTGAGTAAAATTCAGGAGATCCAGTATGGGAATCATCTTTCCCTCACCTCTACCCAATCTCAATTGAACCACTACATCGGATTCAACTCCCCAAAGGATCAGCCGAAAAGATATAATTTATTGGTGGAAGACTTAATCTATCAGTATGAATCTGACGGTGCTCTGAAGCATGAATCTCTATTGATAAATACACCTGGTTGGATCAAAGGGTATGGCTTAGAACTAACAAAGACACTCTCGGAAAGAGTAAAGCCTACACACATCGTCTATTTAAATTCAGGAACAGCAGAATTGGATCTTGCATTACCACAACTAACGCAATTGATCGCAATACAAGGTTCATTCCAGCAATCTCTTTGCAAATATTCTCCATCTCAGCTGAGAATCTTGAGAACAATGGCATATTTCCATAAATTGGATGACTTTAAGTTTGATTTCCAACCAGCATTATTTACACCACCAGTGCAAGTGAACTACGGTACTGAGATGGGTATAAGTGCAACAACTATCCTTGGCGAGTCTGAGATGAGTTTGAATCATATCGAGGATGCGGTAGAGGGGACAATTTGTGCCTTATATTCGGTAAAAACTCTATTACTGAATGAGCTGAGTGTCTTGAATAAATCTAACTTGCCATATTTAGATCACCAGGAGTTCATGAAGTTGTCGGATGCTCAATTCAGATCGTTGTCCATGATTCATTCCCTTGATAGAGAAAAGAAGTTGATGAATCTATATATACCTGTCTATGAACAGCTGGATGTGAAATCGGGATACACTACAGTTTTGGTCAGAGGTAAGACAGAGATCCCTTTATGGGAACTAGCTTCAAATGAGATCTTGAAGAAATTCAAAAAGGCATCGTTACCGTACATATCTTTTGAAAAGAGTATGGGACATGATAAACCTTGGAAGGTTCGTAAGAACGTCCAGAGACGGGGACAACAATAGACTTACATAAACGTTCTATATTTTTATTTCATGTTCATTAGATTACCTCTTCAGTTTTGTTCTCTGAATTCTCAGATGCCAACGACCAACCCATTTTTTTATTCAATCGTTCATACTTGGCACGATCTCTATCATTAACACTAGGTTTAACACTATTCAATGCTCTTTCGAAATCTTCTCCAGTGACAAAGATCATATCTTCATCATCCATCAAATCATCTTGATCTTGAAAGAACTTTTTCTTCAATGCAATAACACCAGCTTCTCTAATCAACGCCGAAAGATCTGCTCCAGAAAAATTTCGACATCTTTCATCGTGCGCTATGGTGGATAGATCGACTTCGGGTGATAATGGTGTCTTATTGATCTTGATCACAGTCTTCATAATATCTAATCTCTCTTGGGCATTCGGCAATTCTATGAATAGAGTCTTATCCAAACGACCAGGTCTTAACATTGCAGGATCGATCATATCTGGTCTATTTGTCGCACCAATGACAAAAATACCTTTGCGGTCATTCAAACCATCTAACTCTGTTAATAGCGTGTTGACCACTCTAGATGAACTCTCAGATAACGAAGAATCTCTTCTTGGAACAAGCGCATCCAATTCATCGAAAAAGATAACACATGGCACTGAAGCTCTTGCTCTCGTAAAAACTTGACGAATAGCCTTCTCAGACTCACCAACATACTTATTCAACAATTCTGGACCTTTAATGCTTATGAAATTGGCCCTCGATTCATTAGCCACAGCTTTGGCCAAAAGTGTCTTACCGCAACCTGGTGGACCCCACATTAGAACACCAGCCGGAGCATGGATACCAACTTTCTCATAAATACCTGGGTTTCTAATCGGCTGGACAATAGCCATGTTTAATTCAATTCTGATATGGCTCAATGCACCGACATTCTCCCACGAAACATCAGGCACCGTAGCGAACCCTTCTCTCTTTGCAGTTGGCTGGATCGTCGGCAAGGCAGTGAGGAAATCTTCGTATGTAATCGCTAATGGGGCCAACTGCTCTGATGTCAATGGAGTTGGATGTCTGAAGAGGAATTTCTGGATTGTAGAGAGTGAATCTAGCTTATCCAAAGCAGCAGTATCATCTTCAGTGGTAAATGTGCTAAAGATTCTCTTAATTGCACAGACACCTGCAGCAGTAGTAAGTGCTTTCAAATCTGCACCAACATAACCTGGAGTTGCCTTTGCCAATCGAGCAAAATCTAGATCACCATCAGTTTTCAACTTCTGAGTCATCTTCTTCAGGATGTGAAATCTCGAAGCTTCACCTGGGACATTTAGACAAATCTCACGGTCAAATCTGCCGGCTCTTCTTAATGCAGGATCCAGTGAATCAGGTCTATTCGTTGCACCAATAATAATCACAGGTTGGCCGTTTGTCTTGTCTAGACTCAGTTCATCAATAGACGTAAGCATCTGGGCCACAATTCTTCTCTCCATTTCTCTCTGTGCGCCTTCTCTCTTCGGTGTAATGGCATCGATTTCATCAAAGAATATAATACATGGTGCTAATGTCCTTGCCTCTTCGAAAAGTTCACGGATCTTCTTCTCACTTTCGCCAGACATACCACTAACAACTGATGGTGCGGAGATATTAATGAATGGAACCTTCAGGTCACCTGCGAGAGCATTTGCAATGGTGGTCTTACCGCAACCTGGAGGGCCATGTAGTAGAACGCCTCTTGGTGGTTCCACACCTGTTGCCTTATAAATTTCTGGGTGTAAGATTGGCATTCCTACTATCTCCATGAGCTGTGTAATAACGTCATCCATACCACCCAATTCTGAAAGTGAGGAAGTTGGCGGGGTTCTATCCTTATCTACTTTATCTTGTTAGTACGGGCTCCATTGTCCATAAAATAGTAGTAACATACCCTTCTGCCTCTTTGATGGTCTCGATGAGTCCTTTGGTCTCTTCTTAGACTTCTTCTCCTCTTTCGCGGGGCCATCTACTTGTTCAGTCATATCAACCTGTTCATCTCTCTCATTCTCCGTTGCGCTATCCATGGGAGTCTCAGATGGGACATCTGCCGGTTTGATATTCCATAGATTCACTACAGATTTGTTCATCTGATTCTGATCTTTCACATCCATGAGGTCATCAACATCAACTCCTTCAAAATCGCTATCCATTGGCTCATCACCTTCACCAATAATGTTTCGCATCTCAATCTTCTCCTCTTCTCTGATATCTCTGATGATTCTCTCAAGGGTCTTCTCCAACATGACTTTCTTTACTCTCTGTAGTGACAAGTCCTTCTGTTGGACAAATATGAGAGCATCAGCTATCTTCAGGTCCCTTGCTAGGGCGATATTAACAAACTCATCTTCATTATCATCACCATTCTTCTTTTTGTTCTCTTGGGTCTTCTCATCCAGGAGTTTGTAAACCAAATTGGATAGTTTCGAATCCAAAGACTGCGACAGTACTGGTTTCTTAGCAGCTCTCACTCTCACCATCTTTAACTCCCCTCTAGATAAGTCCTTTCCTTGAAAAAAAATGGTGTCAACTTCACCTTACTATTGTTTGTATCCCGATGAGAACCTCGAAAAAAAAATTCCGCGAATTTCGGTCGGAATTTAAGCCAGTTCACGTGTTTATCTTCGGATGGTGTGCAGATGTGAAATACAAGTTCGCGATTATGTTCACGAAACCCGCGAACTCGTTTTGTAATTTCCCGCCAATCAGCGAAACCGAAATTTTGCCTGTGCGCTGAGGAAAAAAACGTACGAAGGTTTCCTTCAACAACAAACACATACATAACAACTACAACAAAGAATACAGCAAAACATGTCTGAAGAATCCCCACTCCACACTGTTGGTTTCGACGCCAGATTCCCAAACCAGAACCAAACCAAGCACTGCTGGCAATCATATGTGGACTACCACAAGTGTATCAATGCTAAAGGTGAAGAGTTCGAGCCATGTAAGGTGTTCTTCAAGACCTATTCCGCATTGTGTCCAGTCGATTGGATCGAGAAATGGGATGGTCAAAGAGAGGCTGGTAACTTTGCTGGTGACTTGAAGTAAAAGTTGCCTCTCTTGATATTTGTTTTTATGAGTTTTTTTGGTGAGATCCTTTTATGGGGATACTATGATGGTTCACAGTATAGGAATACCATGAGAAAAAAGGATAGAAAAGAGAAGGTGATCAAACATTCATGTTTATTTATTCTTAAGCATATCTAATTCAGATGATACAGAGATGAAACTACTATGGATGTAGGTATTAATGAGGTTGCCACGAAACCTTCGATCTGAAGTGTACAATGGACGAGATAATAATGCTTTCTCTTACTACTGTCCTGTTTACTGGTCGATCCATTGAATGAAACTTGGTGACCACTTGATTGAACTCAATTGGCATGTGGGCCCCTCTTTTTGTCGTTCCTTTGCAATAATGGCACCACCCAAAATCTCCACCTTAAAGCATGATTCTCTGCGTTTGTAGTCTTACCCTCAAAAAACAGGACAAGTGATAGCGATAGGCTTAGTAGTTGAATTTGATGATTACAGAGCTCCTTTTCATTCTCTATCCATGTTCTTTCGCTTTTCATCCGTTTCTTAGCACGTGAGGACATAGAATAGCAAGAGTGTACCACAGAGGCATAACTTCAACACAGGATCTAGCAGACCTTTATATCTTCAATGCCAATCTACGTTTACGAATTGAATCTTGCTGCAGAGTAGTTTTGTCAGATTTATTGTATTTTCTAAAATTCCATAAATTCACTAGATATTAAATTTACCAACAACCACTACATTCTTTCAGAGTGAAACGCAAAAATCGTAGAAAAAGCCCTACTTCATTAATCATAATCTACGGCTTTCAAAGATTGGCATTTTTATGCATACTATTTACAATATAAAAGAATCTTTTTTCTCTTCTATCTTCATTTAGATCTAGTAACGATAGCATTCGTCAAGAACTCCAGGGCACTTCTTGAGTCACTCTCAGGCAACACAGTTCTCAAATTCTGCAATGCCAATTGACAATGATGCTCAGCTAACTCCTTTGTTTTCTCTAAGCCCCTATATTTATGGACTTGTTCAACCGCATACTCGATATCACCTGGGTTCTTAAATTTTCTTGAGATTAAACTACCTAATTCTGGGTTCTCTCTCCATGCAAAAAGAATAGGAGCAGTAGCCAATCCGAGTTTTAGATCTGCCATACCTGGCTTCCCAAGTTGTTGAGACGTTTGAGTATAATCGAGAACATCGTCAATCATTTGGAAACATAGACCGACATTGCGACCGAATTGATAACAGTTTTCAATCACATCATCACGAGCACCACTGAGAATTGCAGCGGATCGGCACGATTTGGAAAGAAGGGCAGCTGTTTTTAAGTACGTCTTATGTGTATAGTATTCAAATGCTGCGTCCACATTGTCCTTATGAGAGATTTGACCCTTTGGTGGTTGCACAGAATATTCATGAACAGTGGTATCAATGACACCTGTTGGTTTGGGGATCTGCTTCGTATCATCCTCAATCATGTCCTCATTTGGCTGTAAAACTGTATTCTTCAATTGCATGAATTCACCTTCAACCAAGTTAGCGATAGAAGTAGACATCAATTCAATAACTTCAGGGTTTCTCAATCTGGAAATCGAAACAGAGGCACGGCCCAATAAGAAATCGCCGGCAAGGACCGCCATCTTATTACTATAGGCAATGTTACCAGAAGGCCGGTTTCTTCTTGAATCAGAGTTGTCAATCACATCATCATGTAATAAAGAAGCAGTGTGGATCATCTCCACGATTTCAGCCAAACGTCTCTGTTTTGGTAAGATCCCACGCTTAGAGTCAAACTCAGGTAGAGATTCATGGGGCTTTGTCAAGGGATCTAATATAACATTTGGATTAATGCCATGTAGTATTCTCAACGGGGACAGAGGTCCGACTGGGTCCTTCATCTGTTCAGCGAAAAGTGCTGTGAGTGATTTGGTGCCGTCATACACGGGTTGTTCTGGGATATCCAAGTCATCAATTCTGATACGGTCTCTCTGCTCCAAGGGGATCTCACTCAAAGCTCTACTAAGAAGCAAAACTATCAATGGTCTAATCTTTTTCCCCTGGGACTCGAAGTAGTAGGCACTTATCCTGTTCAATGTGGGATGTCCGGAACCAATGAGCTTCCCTATGTTGTTGGCCAACTGGGACATTTCGTGCGAAACGAGGGACAAGGGGTCCTTCAAAATGGCAGCCGGTGTGACCAACCGGGCAGCTGCCTCGACAGCAGCAGACCAAGATGATCCCCTGCGAATTGATCTTCTGAGCATTGGGGTACTTTCTCTGCTATCCTTTGGGAGTTCTGTGCATTGACGTTGTGAAATTTTCACGAACACCGGAAGGACTGCAAAGGAAAGGACAACAAAGGATATCAAAAAAAGCACCAAAAGGGCCACCGAACGAAGCGTAGAGATCATCTGAAATGTTTGAATGGGTATCCTTATTCCCTGGGTCACAAACCGTGTTGAAGCTTACCAAAAAGGCTGTGACAATGGCTCTTCAGACTGGCCCAGTGCCGCAACACATCGGTTTCGTGATGGATGGGAATCGTCGATACGCAAAGACACATAACATCGAGCTCAAGGAAGGCCATAACGCTGGGTTTGAGTCTATGGCTCAAATACTTGAACTCTGTTATGACGCTGGCGTTCATAGTGCCACTGTTTTTGCCTTTTCTATAGATAACTTCAAAAGGAGCAAAAGGGAGATCGATTGGTTGATGGAATTGGCAAAACAGAGGTTTACACAGATGATTGCCCATGGCGAGCTTGCTGAGAGATACGGTGTACGGATCAGGATTCTTGGTGATCGTTCGTTGTTACCTGCTGATGTGCTAAAAGTGCTTGAAGAGGCAGAGCAGGTGACAAGGCATAACAAGAGAGCTGTGCTCAATGTGTGTTTCCCATACACTTCAAGACATGAAATGGCCCATGCCATGAAACATATTGTCAAGCATAACCTCAAGCATCCATTGGAAATTGATGAACAAACTATGGAAAAGTATTTATACACGGGTGGACAACCCCCATTGGAGTTGTTGGTGAGAACGTCAGGGGTTTACAGATTAAGTGACTTCCTACTATGGCAAGTTAGTGACAAAGGGGTTATGACGGAATTTGTTGAGACTCTTTGGCCAGATTTCACGCCGTTGCATATGGCATGGATTCTGATAAAGTATAGTTTCAAAAAGGCGTATCATACTCAGGATAAGAAAGCGGTATGACCTGTATATGCTACTTCATCTATAACAAATGCATCATCTTATTTCTTGTTAAATTCTTGTGCCTTCTCAAACTCCTCCTTGAACTTATCCGCATTTTCCTTATTACCGAATCTGATGGCCAAGGTTTGAGCCTCTGGTTCACCTTCAGAGATATCAGCGGTGACGCTGTAAACCCATGATCTATCAGAACCAATGTTTGGCTTCAATTCATAGTCTGGGGAGATGAAGTGGTTAGCACAAATCTTCAAAGTCTTATCTCTTCTCATCAACAAACGGACCTTCTTGGTCTCTTTGTGCTGGAGGAACTTAACATCACCGGTACCTCTCTCTTTCCACTCCTTGGTGTCGCCGTGGAATCTAAATAGCTTAGCACGAACTTTATGAAGCACCTCTTCCTCCTCCTCATTAGTCTTCACATCAACTTTCTCCAAGGTGACCAATGGTTCGAAATGGACATCTGGAGACTCTGGAGCATCCTCTTCTTCCTCCTTAGCAGCCTCTTCCTTTGGCTCTTCCTTTGGCTCTTCGTCCTTGGACTCCTCTTTCTTCTTAGAGGCACCACCAAACATTGCAAACACGCTGGCGGTAGGTGGCTTAGCAGTGGCGGCATCAGCCTTGGTCTCCTCAACCTTTGGAACCTCCTTCTCAGACATTATAGTTGGGTATTGTTATGTTATTGTGTTTCAAGTGTTTGTTTCTGGTGGCGGAAACTTTTTCTTTGTTTTGATTTTTGGCAGCAGCTCTGAAGAGAAAGTTGAGATTTTCATGGATGAGTCAAAGAGGTAATTATCGCGAAAAACCGAAGGCACGTGACGAAAAGAAACATCCAAACATCAATATGTTTAGATAATGAGTACACGATTGTGACGTAAGCAGTATGTGATTTTAATTTATTGACACATTCAAAGTTTGGCAGAAAAAAAGTGACAGAGTGACAGGGCAATCAATGTGAACTTGACCAATTTGACTTCCACGATAAGGGATATATAGCGTCAAAAGGTGATCCAACGGAAAAAAACGCACCATGGATAACTCTATCAGAAAGCACGTCCGTCGTAAATCTTCTACCGAGGAGTACAATCCATTTGAAAGAGCTGAGGAATACTACGGTCCTAATACGGACCCAGCAAGGGCACCACCAGGTTCCAGATGGGGACGTACGAGAACTAAATCAGTGATGGAAAACATGAGTGACTTGAGAAATGCCTTCCGCGCTGAAGTGAAGACTTCTATAAAGAGACGTGGCTCTCAGGATGAAGCAGGGTTGAGCGGGGGCCGCGGTCTACGATTCTTCATTGCTGATATTGATGCTACGTTAAATGAACTGTTACAAAACGAGGACACCGACAACAATTGCCAAATTACCATCGAAGATACAGGTCCAAAAGTTCTGAAGTTGGGGACAATGAATTCAAACGGTTATAATCAGAAAGATATCAGAGGGACGTATATGCTGTCTAACCTCTTGCAGGAGTTGACTATTGCGAAGAGATTTGGACGTAATCAGATGATTTTGGACGAAGCCAGGCTCAATGAGAACCCTGTGGACCGTCTGAATAGATTGATTTCTAACCAATTTTGGAAAAATTTGACACGTCGTATTGATTCGAAGAATGTGGCCACCTTTGCGAAAGATACGAAGATTCCTTCAAATCCGAGGATCTATGTCCCCTATGACTGTCTTGACCAGTACGAATACTATACCTCAATTGCTGAACAAAACACGGAACTGAAATTGGAGGTGGAGTATCTTCCAAAAGACATCACACCAGAGTATGTACAGTCCATTAACACTCGTCCAGGATTACTGGCACTAGCGATGGAGTATCATCATGACCCACAGAATGGCGAGGATAAGATTGCATCGTTTCCGTATGTTGTTCCAGGTGGGAGATTCAATGAACTTTATGGGTGGGATTCATACATGGAGTCTCTTGGTCTTATTATCAATGGCAAGGTGGAATTGGCCCGTGGTATGGTTGAACATTTCATTTTTGAGATTGAGCACTATGGGAAAATCCTCAATGCCAACCGTTCCTACTATCTTACGAGATCACAACCACCATTCTTAACAGATATGGCCATCAGAGTATTCGAAGCAATGGGTGGGGAGACTAATCCTGAGGCTATGGATTTGCTTGAGAGGGCACTAAGAGCCGCAATAAAGGAGTATAAAACTGTTTGGATGTCGGAGCCAAGGTTGGACACGGCGACCGGTTTGTCGTGCTATCATCCATCTGGATGTGGTGTACCTCCAGAAACTGAAGCCACACATTTTGATTCTGTGTTGGGACCCTATGCATTGAAGTACTCTCTTTCTATCCCTGAATTCAGACACAAGTATAACTCTGGCGAATTGAAAGAACCAGCCTTGGATGACTATTTCACCCATGATCGAGCTGTCAGGGAGAGTGGTCATGATACCAGTTACCGATTGGAAGGTATTTGTGCAAATTTGGCTACGATTGATCTGAATTCGTTGCTATACAAGTATGAAATCGACATTGGGAGACTCATTAAGGAATTTTTTAACGATGAATTCGAATCATATGACAAAGTGCTAGAGAAATCTGAAATATGGGAAGGGTATGCAGCATTGAGAAAGGAACGCATCAACAAATATCTATGGAATGAGCAAAAGGGGATGTATTTCGATTATAACATCAAATTACAATTACAATCGCAATATGAGAGTGCCACTACCTTTTGGGCGCTATGGGCTGGTCATTCTTCTCCTGAACAGGCTAAGGCGTTGACACATTCTCTCGCATTATTTGAAGAACTTGGTGGATTGGTGTCTGGTACTGAAAAATCTCGTGGTGAGATCTCCCTTGATAGACCGTCAAGACAGTGGGATTATCCTTATGGTTGGGCACCACAGCAGATCCTAGCGTGGGTCGGATTCGCACAGTACGGGTACGAGAGCATTTCGCGAAGATTGGCGTATCGCTGGTTGTTCTTGATGACTAAGGCATTTGTTGATTATAATGGTATTGTCGTGGAGAAGTATGATGTTACCAGATCTACGGATCCGCATCGGGTAGATGCAGAGTACGGTAACCAAGGCTCCGACTTCAAAGGTGTTGCCACTGAAGGATTTGGATGGGTCAATGCCAGTTTTGTGGTAGGGTTAACATATTTGGACAACCATGCGCGTAGGGCACTGGGGACTTGCACCACACCTGATGTCTTTTTCCGAAGCGTCCGGTTTGCAGAGAAGGATCACTATGCCTTGGATCAGTACGAGCAGAACAAGCAGATTAAATTTAGTCTATAACCAGTTATTGTTCAAATACATATTTCACATGGGTAAGAATAGGGGGAGATAAGAATAGATCATTAAACGCCTTGAAATTGTGGCCGGTGGATGTGGCTGGCCCGGAAAATTTAGCAGATCAGATTCAAGACACCTAATAGATACCTCCTAGGCATCAAGCCACACAACGATCCTGCACAAATGATAGATCGTATTGATGCACCAGATTACTGTGTATTTATAGGTAAGAACCTTTCGGCCCACGTTGGGAATAAAGTTTGGTCTGTATATGTCCATATCTGGTAATACAGTTACTGTAATCGGCAACAAGGTTTCCAATGCTATTAATACCCAACACCTCGAAAGACCTTAAACAGTAACATAGACACGACGAGAGAAGGACTGTGATAACATTTTGTTATGTAGAGCAGTGGAAGAGCATATTGAGGACTTGACCGTTTCAGTTGTGTCTGAGATCAGCATCAATGTCCTGTCATTCCTTCTTCCAAATACCCGCCTAACGCGTTATGACGCGTTAGATGCAACATCAAGCGTTTCAGACAGTTTGAGGTGGTCGTATATAAAATTTGCGTGGATCTCTTTTGTTTTAAACCTCCTACACAATCTCGAATCACCCACAATAACAATGAAGCTGCTATCTCTGCTTACACTGGCTCTCGGTGCGCTCTCATCACCAATCCCTTCACAAGGTGGCGCACAGATCTACAAGAGATCCTTCAACTACCAGACAGATAAGCTTCGTGGTGTAAACATTGGTGGCTGGCTTGTCCTTGAGCCATATATCACCCCTTCCTTGTTTGAGGTGTTTGATAATAACATCCCGGTGGATGAGTACCACTACCACCAGTATCTTGGGGCTGATTTGGCTAAGAGCAGATTGCAACAGCATTGGGGGTCCTGGATCACTGAGCAGGACTTTGAGAGTATCAAGGGTACTGGTCTGAACTTTGTGCGTATCCCTATCGGGTACTGGGCCTTTGAGAAATTGGATTCAGATCCATACGTTCAAGGCCAGGTCGAGTACTTAGACAAGGCCATCCAATGGGCTAGAAATTCTGGGTTGTATGTATGGATAGATCTCCATGGTGCTCCTGGCTCCCAGAACGGGTTTGATAACTCAGGGTTAAGAGACAGTTACGGGTTCCAGAATGGCAATAATACCCAGGTCACCCTGAACGTGTTACAGCAAATTTTTGATAAGTATGGTACTAGTGACTATGACGATGTTATCATCGGATTGGAGCTATTGAATGAACCTCTCGGTCCAGTGTTGGATATGGCTAAGTTAAATGAATTCTGGGACACTGCTTATTGGAACTTGAGAAATTCTGGTTCCACACAGACTGTTGTCATACATGATGCCTTCACTGAAAGTGGCTATTTCAATGACAAATTTCAATTGGATCAGGGATACTGGGGTCTTGTAATTGATCATCATCACTACCAGGTGTTTTCGCAACAGGAGGTACAAAGATCAATTGATGAGCATGTCGAAGTCGCTTGTCAATGGGGTAAGGATTCGAAAGGTGAAAACTTGTGGAACCTCTGCGGTGAATGGTCTGCTGCCCTCACTGACTGTGCCAAATGGCTAAACGGTGTCGGCAAAGGTTCTCGTTATGATCAAACCTTTGGCAACAGTCAATACACTGGTTCGTGCGTCAACTCCCAAGATATCAGCTCTTGGTCTACTGAAGTTAAGGCCAATCATAGACGCTACATTGAGGCCCAATTAGATGCTTTTGAGCAGAGGGGTGGCTGGGTCTTCTGGTGCTGGAAGACTGAAAATGCCGGTGAATGGGACTTCCAGAAGTTGGCCTATAACGGTATCTTCCCACAACCGTTGGATGATAGACATTATCCTAACCAGTGCGGGTTCTAATATCTTTTCGGGATCTGATCTCTGGCTTTTCTAATACTTGTTTGTGGCTATAATAGTATGTTATGATAGAGACTACTGTAAAGGAAATCGAATCCCACAAATTAATATGAACGGAATGGTCCAATCCTACATGACAGACAATAAACAAAGGTATTCTTAATTAAAAAGGACATTACAAGTCAGCGTCATCCTCATCTGGCAATGGCATAGCAGTGGCTTGGTCCATCTCTTGTTGATATTGTTGCATCAATTGAGCATCGACTTGAACCTCTGGTGGAGCCAAAGCTGGGGCGGCAACAAACTCCAATTGAGGGTTACCAACCAATTTTCTTGCCAACCACAAGAATGGCTTCTCAAAGTTGTAGTTAGACTTAGCAGAGATATCATAGTACTGCAAGTTCTTCTTTCTGTGGAATGTGATGGTTTTAGCCTTGACTTTACGCTCTTTAACATCAACCTTGTTACCACAAAGGACGATTGGGATGTTTTCACAAACACGAACCAAGTCTCTATGCCAGTTTGGAACGTTCTTGTAGGTGATTCTGGAGGTGACGTCGAACATAATGATACCACATTGACCGTTGATGTAGTAACCATCTCTCAAACCACCAAATTTCTCTTGACCAGCGGTATCCCAGACATCAAACTTGATCTCACCAAAGTTGGTGAAGAAACCCAATGGATGGACCTCGACACCCAAAGTGGCAATGTACTTCTTCTCGAATTCACCAGTTAAGTGACGCTTGACGAAAGTGGTCTATTATTTGCTGTTAGTAAATAGATGATGATAATTTAAAAAGTTGCTAAACGGGGACCAAGGAATCAATAGACCCAGAGCAGCTAGGATAAAAGAGAGAGTCGCTTACCTTACCAGTACCACCGTCACCGACTAGGACAAGCTTGAAAGTAGGAACTTCTTGTGCCATTGTTTTATGAGCTCTATATGTGTTGTTGTTGTTTTAAAGGGGGAAAAGAAAACGTTCAGATGGAACTTCTTCGAAAGTTTGCCGCCCGCGAAAATTTTTTATGTTTTTGGTTTTTTCAGATCAAAGCTAGTTGCCACGGTTACCCGGGTGACTTTTGTTTACACTTCTCTCGAGATTACCATGGTAACCGAATTTCTTATATACGAAGGTTAAGTCGTGACAATCATCTTATTTGGATTCCTATTGGAGTCTTAATGACAAAAGATTGGTATGATTGACAGGATGGGAGTCTCCAATACCAAGTAAACCTCTTGAAATGACAGATCACTCATCTCATTCAATGACAAACAATCCTTAAGGACAATTATGTCATTATTAAACCTTCGTTGTCAGGAAAATTGTTTAAATCGGAATCTACAATCGGAACAATCATCGCAGTCGTAACATTTCATCAACTTATTGTGTGAAGTATGTTGCCAATCATTTCATCCTTGTCCTGGTCATTGTGAAGCACTTTTGGTGGTGGCAATGGGAGTCCACCAAGCGTAGGCGGCGGCGGTAGTTGTTTCATCTGACCCAGTTTGTAGTGATCTAGTGATGAACTACCACCAGGTATTCCCCTATAGAGTTGGTGTCTCGTTATCTCGAAGGGGATGTCATTGGCCGCCCATTGGCCCAGCTCTTTCGCCTTCTCTGTTTTTTGTGTTAGTATCAAATTGGAACTCAATAGTGATATACAAGGCCCTTACCTTCGTAGTAGTCACACACTAGTTTGACATGGTTTTTACCTGTCAAATGGTTCTTCCGAACGCTAGTAGCATCGTGCGTGAGATATGCTTTTGTGGTATTAGTATGCTTTCTCATAAAATAGTGCATCAGACTCACAGTTGCAATAGTCACAATAGAACCTGACCATATTTCTAACTTAGCCACTTCAGCAGCAATAACTTCAACACTTTTAAATGTTCCTGGTGCATAAGGACAAACCCACACAGCAGCCAATGAAAATTTCCCTTTTGGGCCGAGGGCGCCCATCCTCGGAACTGCCATACACACCCAAAGAGAAAAAACCCATCAACGCCCAACCCCCTTGGTCTTCAAAAGGGGAAGAATTCATCCAAAACAATGCTTGCTAGACAACTCTTGACCCAAAGGGTCGCTGTTCGTGCTTTCTCTGCTGGTGTTGTCAGAAGAAACCTCATCCAGGACCTCTACATCAAGGAGCTCAAGGCCTTCAAACCAACCCCATTGTCTGCTAAGGATGCTGAGAGTGCTACAAGACCATGGAAACAACCAGTTGCCCCAGCCCTTCCAACCGGTGAAGTGGATGCCGCCCAATTGAATGAGTACGAGGCTGCTGAGGTTGAGGTTGTCTCTGGTTCTGCTGCTACTGAGGAGGTTTCAGAGGAGTGGTTTGTTTTAGAGGAGCCAGAAGATAACCACCATTAAACCATCCCCATTGAGATCTAAGATGGGAGCATTGTCATGATTATGGAAGAAATAAAAAAAGAATAAGTTTTATATGAGATGATACAAGTTGAAGGTACTTTTCTAAAAGGCCTGTAGTTTAATCAGAAGTTTTGTGGATTTTCCAGCGGAACCTTAGAATGACACACAACCACTCAACAACCATAACATAGAGACAAAGCTATGAACTACCAGACGATATCCTCGGAGATTCAGCGGAAAAGACAGTTGAAGATTCTACAGGAATGGCTCATTCCACTCGATGCATTACCAAAGAACGTCATTGAAATACCACCGATGTATCTCTCCGCAAGGGAACTGGTGATTACAACAACACCAACTATTGATCTTCTGCGTAAGATCCACTCAGGTCAATGGTCGTCTTACGAAGTCGTTAAAGCATTCTGCCATAGAAGTGCTATTGCTCATCAACTGACCAATTGTTGTAGTGAGATCTTATTTGACCAGGCCCTCCAACAAGCCAGCGATTACGATCATCATTTGAAGACAACAGGGGAATTGATAGGGCCATTGCACGGCTTACCGATATCTTTGAAGGATGAGTTTGATTTGAAAGGTGTGAAGACCACAATGTCCTTGATATCTAGAGCCAATTCTCCTCCATCACAGCAGACTTCTCCCAATATCCAAATCTTGCTAGATGCTGGTGTAATTCCAATCACCAAGACCACAGTGCCAATTGGTGCCTTCAACATTGAGACCTCATCAAATTTATTTGGTTGTACGGTGAATCCGTACAATCGTTTATTCTCATCTGGGGGCTCTTCAGGTGGAGAGTCTGCATTGCTTGCACTGAGAGGTTCATCCTTAGGCGTCGGTACCGATCTTGGTGGGTCTATAAGACAGCCATCTTCCCAGACTGGCCTCTACGGTATGAGGATCTCTACTAGTCGCACACCACATTATTGCCAACATTCAATGGTTCTTGGTGGTGAGAGTATCAAAGGCACAAACGGACCAATGGCCAATGATATTGATTCGATCGAAGTTTATTGTAAACTGATGGCTGAAGAGGGATGGAAGTATGACTTGAACGTTGTTAATAAGCCATGGAACCCGGTTCACCAAGATTCGTTTAAATTTGGGTTTGTACTACAAGCAGGCTCGGTTGAGCTGGAACCACCAGTTAAAAGGGCGATCTATGGTTTGAAGAATGACTTGGAGGCCAATGGAATCGAATGCGTGGAGATTGAAGGCTCTTTTATTGAAGATATCTCCAGATTTGCAAGTCTAATGTCAAGTAATGGGAATAAGAGGGTCATAGAGGAAGTTTCTAAATCTCATGAACCTCTAAAATCATTAGAATCTCTTCAGTCTGCTGAGGATTTGCAAGTGTCTAGGTTATGGGAATTACAACACCAAAGAGCTCTCCTAGCGAACAAATTCTGGATATTTTGGCAAAAAGAAGGCCTGGATGGTCTTATCATGCCTGTTAGTCCTCATGCGGGATTCAAATTTGGCGAATTCAGTGACGTCTGTTATTCTCCGTTTGCAAACATTGTTGATTTCCCAAGTTGCACATTCCCTGTGTTATACTCCGATGCCTCTATTGATAGGGGCGTAGCAGGTAACTATGATCCTCTTGAGAGTCATGGTGTTCCTGTGGGGTTACAAGTGCTTGGACCACGGTTGGAAGAAGAGAAAATTATTTCTATGGTCAGATACCTGGAAGGCTTTACTCAAAGGAGTTCTTATTTGATAAGGTAAATCCAATGATATTTAGGCTACATTTCCTAGTAGTATTTCATCTTGCAGCCTAATCACACGCTTCGCTTTCCTTATCGGGATGCCATCAAAACTATATAAGCATCACCATACCGATTGATAGCCCCCGGCGACGATATCACCAACAAAGATGGAGACAATCAAACAGGGACAGTTTTACGATACTCATCTTCCATATCTAAAGCTCAGTGGTTCCTCCTATGATATTGGGTTCAAACATGGCTCAGTCGCCAAAGCACAGATTGATAAGGCGATTGAGATATATTCCACTTTATACCAGGAATCCAAAGGCGTTTCTTGGGATAAAGCAAGGTCCAGGGCGAAAAAATACATACCACTGTTACAGATTCACAATGAAATCCAGGATGAGTTGCAGGGAATCGCTGACGGTTCAGAACATGATCTCTTGGATATTTTAACATTGAACGTGCGTAGCGAGATCACAATGGTTGATATCGCGGATGGGTGTACATCCTTATCCCAGAAAGATCCACAAGGTAATGTTTACGTCGGTCAGAACTGGGATTGGATCCCAGAGGTAGACGAAACAACGATTTGGCTTGAGATTGAGCAACAGGGTAAACCTAAACTTCTGTTTTTAGCAGAAGCTGGTATCATTGGCAAATATGGATTTAATTCAGAAGGCGTCGCGATCATGCTGAATGCTATTAGTGCGAGCGAGGTGAGTTATGATAGATTACCTATCCATTTTCTGTTGCGAAAGTCACTGGAGAAGAGGAGTGTTGACGAAGTACTGCGGTATCTAGATGAGGCGCAGTGTGCAAGTTGTGCGAATCTCCTTATGGGAGACCCCAAAAGGTTCTGCTCTGTTGAGGTATCTCCCAGAGGACTTGGAGTTATCGGAACTGATGAGGATGGAGTGGTGTTTCACACTAACCACTTGGTGGATCCTACTTTGCGTCAAGAGTTCCCATGTGACACTCCAATCCTTAGTTCATTCACCCGATATGATCGAATGAAGCATCTAAACTCAGGATCTACAGGTGGATATGAAAGCTTTATGGAGAGATTGAGCGACACTGAGAACGGTAATCAATCCATCTGTAAGTATCCTGAATTTGGAGCCATCGGGCTGAAGAAGTGTTGCACTCTCTATACAATCATCATCAACACAAACAAAAAAGAAGGTGTATTCACACTTGGAAGACCAGCTGATAAGCCACAGCAGTATAAATTATTCCTTGCCTAGATATCAATTGATATTTTTATAACCAACTTCTTGTTGTAACAAGTTTTTATGATCAGCAGGGTTCGCAGCGGACTCGTAAAGTGTTATAACAGGGTCTTTCGATAATGGGTTTGTAAATATTCCCCGAAGCTCAATGTAGTAGATCTTAGAAGATGAGTCATCATCATCGTACTGATCTTGGACAAATATCGTCAAATTATGTGTCGATTGGAATTGTGATCTTGGTAGGTGATGTTCAACGAATGAGCCCTCATTCGGATCACTGAGCAGAGTATTGTCCATCACACCCAGTAAAGGATGCTCAAACTTGAATGTTGGTTTCTTGTCATTCACATTGTCGAAGTCCAAAGTCTTATCATTCTTGAATAACTTTATGGTCTTTGGACAATGTTCTTCACCATCTGATCTGATGATGAGGGAGTACAGTTTTACGTTCCCAGTAAAAGGGATATTTAAGAGCATCTGACAATCAGCGTCTGATTCTATGAAGCCATTAAGGTACAATCTGTCATCTGAAGGCCTGAATACCTTTTGGAGTTCATCGTCTCTCTGCTGGACATTCAGGGCTCTCAATTGAGTGAAATCAATGTACTCTCTAAGATTTTGAACAGAGCTAGTCGGAATTGGAGGTATGTGAGCGTGGTCATTGTCTCCATGACTGTGATTGTGTTCGTGTTCACAGGACATTGCGTGGTGTGTTAATACAATAAATGATCAATCAAAGAATGAACGAAGTAAGATGTGTCAACATTGCTCGGATTCGAATTCCGCTTTAGGTCGCTGAGAAATTTAAACGTTCGTGATCAAAATGAGCAACAACGATAACCTACAAATATCTTACCAAAAACACGTTCAACGCTGGAAAGCAGTAGAAGCAATGGTTCACACTGCCGAGTACCTCAAGCCACAAGAGACAAGTATCTCCAGCATCCTTGCTGGTGGTTACGCTCACCCATTGTCCCGTGAATGGCAACATGAGAGACAATTGACAAAGAACATGTTTATCTATCCACTTTTCGTTAGTGATATCCCAGATGAAGATACATTGATAGAATCCCTTCCAAACCAAAGAAGATTTGGTATTAATAAGCTTATCCCATTTGTGGAGCCTTTGATACAGAAGGGTCTCAGATCGGTGATACTTTTTGGTGTTCCAACAAAGCCAGGCTCTAAAGATCCAGTTGGAACTTCTGCTGATGATCCAGAAGGTCCAGTGATACTTGCCACTAAGGTCCTCAAGGATCGCTTCCCTGAACTATTCATCATGGCAGATGTCTGCCTCTGTGAATATACTTCTCATGGTCATTGTGGTGTCCTCTACGAGGATGGAACTATCAACAGAGAAGAATCTGTTTATAGAATCGGTGCTGTTGCAGTGAACTATGCAAAAGCTGGTGTTGATTGTGTTGCTCCTTCTGATATGATTGATGGCCGCGTCCGTGAAATCAAGAGAGGGTTGATCGATGCCGGGTTGGCTCATAAGTGTTTTGTCATGTCATATAGTGCCAAATTCAGTGGTAATCTGTATGGCCCATTCAGAGATGCTGCCTGTTCATCACCAGGTCAAGGTGATAGAAAACGCTATCAGTTACCATCTGGTGGTCGCGGTCTGGCTAGAAGAGCCCTGAGAAGAGACATCGAGGAAGGAACTGATGGTATCATTGTGAAGCCATCCACTTTTTACTTAGATGTGATGAGTGATGCCTGTGAGATTGGTAAGGACTATCCTGTTTGTGCCTATCATGTCTCTGGTGAGTTCGCTATGTTGCATGCTGCTGCTGAGAAGGGAATTTGTGACTTGAAGACCATTGCATATGAAGCTCATCAAGGATTCCTAAGAGCTGGTGCCAGATTGATCATCAGTTACTTCACTCCTGAGTTCTTGGAATGGCTAAACGAATGATTTTTACAATATGTTGTGTCTTTAGATCCTGTATATAGTTAAGCTAACAAAGCAGTCCTTGATTCTTTACTTTTCTGTACTCTCTCTGCGTTAGCCCCTTCTTTAGTTTTCTGCTCTCTAATCTCGGGCAGCCCTTGAACACTCGGCATGTCAATATTATCTCTCTTAGCAGCATCCACCTCCAACTGTTTCAACTCTTCGTCGATCTCTTCCTCCAGATCTATTCCAATAGTGGTATTCGCCAACGTCTCTTCAATCTCCTGTTGGTATGCGATGCTCTCATGGACTTCATCCAACAACTGCTCAACATCATCGACTTTCATCTCTTTATTGAGCTTCGTCAGTATCGTGTTACCATTCTGCAACCCCTTGAGGAATTCCTTTTCAATCAACTTGAATTCAATGTTTTGTAACATGTTCTCCAAGTTAAACATCTGGTTATTGACATCCTCGATTAATTTCTCTTGATACTTCACCTTTTTTAACAGCAGCCTAGCACTCTCCTTATCACCTTCCCTTAGCAGCAGTTTCACACGATTATACTCAGCGCGTATCAAGACAGTGGATTTCCGTTGATATTTCACCAGTTTATCCTTCTGCAGTTTCACCTGTAAGATGGCTTTATCCTGGGCGGTAACCTTAGGCGATGATGTACTGTTTCCCATGATACCCCAACTTTGTTGTGTTCCTGCGTGTTATTTGTTGCCTTTTGAGTTAGCTATACCACCCAACGAATGACTTTTCCTTCTTTGTTCTTTCAAAAGTGTTGATGGAGGCATATCACATGTTGCGCGGAACCAGACAGGCAATGCATAGGCGCTTTATCATACCCTTCATACTTGGACTATAAGCCACTTTATTGATTCTTGCAGTTTTAGGGAAGTATTCAGAGAGTGAAACACTATATCAGATGCTTTTACAACAGAATACAAATGTTCAAACATTAAGCATTACATCTCTAAAAACCCATTATCCATTACACATAACATACCTCAGTTCAAAAGCGACCTTATGCTCGTCACCATAGAATCACTTTTCATCGAAAGCAAAGCTTTCGTAGCGCTAGCTTCATGTGTCATTGACTCATTGATGATCTCTAAAGTGCTGCTTCCAGGCATCATCTGTGGTGATGTTTCATTCGAGACTAGGCCTTGAGTAGGACTGGAGTTCTTTGGGAACTGAAAGTCACTCTTTAAGTAGTCCTGAGCTGTCTTGAGGAAATCCATTGATGACTGCGATGAAATGGAACCGGATGGGTATAATTCTGGGGTGATTATAGGAGATGGTAAAGGTTGGAATCTCTCCAAAACAGTTGTACTTTGTCTTATTGATTTTGGGGCCACCATGGAATTTGATTCATTGGATTTAGTTGAACTCGCCTCTTCATTAAAGGAATCAAAAAGCTGTTGGAAGTTATACTCGTTATCCAAGTTTCTGTACTGATCCGTATCAACATCAGCCTTAATAAACTCGATGTCTTCGTCTAGGCCCATCTTCTTCAATTCATCATTTTGCAGCCCAACAACCTCGTGAAGATAGCGGATGTAGTCCACAGTAGCTTGTAAGATAGTTAACTTATACATGCCTTCACCGTTATTATTCGACGTATTCATGTTATTGCGGCATGCTGGAATCAAGAATTTCAAGGCTTCAAACTCTCTATTCATTCTTATACGTCTCTTTTTCTCAATGATACTGTGGGCAGTCTTGTGCTCTCTACGACGCTTTTCAATTTCATTTTGTGATATAAGAGAAGATGAGGATCGTCTCCTTTTCTTCTTTGGTTTCTCTTCGTGATCCTGGACATCTGCTTCCTCATTGTCATTGTTCTGCATCTGTATGATGGTTGGCTTGAGATCAGGAGGCTGTGGTATGGTCATCATAGTTGATCTCTGCAATATTCCCCTTATACCCTTCTCTTGTATTTACCAAGACCAACAGCTAATGAGCTCCTAGCTTTTATAAACCCCCCTACCAAAACCACCACACGTGTAGGCCACGTGCAGCCCAGCCTGGTCACAAGAGCAAAAGGGCACGCGACTGCCGCAAGTTGTTATCAGTTGCCCTGTGGTGTGCAATCTATGAAGATATCATTGCTCACCATTTCAAGCTTTCAAATGAATGCTTGTTGTTTTCTTTTCTTGTTTTATTGCAGTACTGTTCTTGAAGGTTGTGTTCGCCATGGACCTATGTTCAAACACGTCTAAATATCATAGATAATTACCCACATGCAACGTGTTAAAAGGTGTCAACGTGCTAAATAGCTACTGACAACGTGCAGTTTACGTCGTCATAGTGGCAATGTGTATATTTGATATTCGATTGCATCAAAAGGGCCAGCACACTACCTGTTGGACTATGGTCCAGGCCCCATGTGGCCTAGTGCGAGGCTGTGTAGAGTTTGGCGTTACACTAAGAGTTGGCACTGCGTCTACAGATACTTATCATCTGGAACTGTATGATGCTATTCTATGTGTACTGTGATAGAACTCCTTGAAATCATCTCGAATTTAACCAAAGAGTTGGATTCCTCAATACTATCAAATGTCCCTGTCAACCATGCAAAAGAAGAAATTCTAGAAGCTGGGACCCTGGATTACACGGAGAACAACCAAACAAGAAATTAACAGAGCAAATATACATATAAATTTCTTTCAGTATGGCAGATTCTGTCATGTTATCAATTGAACAATCCAGCAAACGATACTAGGAACCAAGAGAGATCACAATCCTTGCGTTTTTATCCTCCCGTCAAGGGCATTTGAGTCCCTTGTCCAAAATTCCTGAATTTTTCAGCTCGGATGAGTCAAATTTTGTGACACATTTTGTACCAAATATGAGTAACCACCTTTGTTATTATAAAAACCGTAAATATCACCTTTAACTATCTTTACATCTCTGGGTAATAAATACCTTATCCTGAAACATAAACCACAGAAAGAGAATTCAACATGATCCAGGGACTCAAGAAAGACCATACACTCCTGTCAGAGTTACTATTCACAAACATATCTGTCATCCAAGAGACTCTTGTACTTTTATATTTGGATGATACATACATTCATGAAAAAATTATAGAGCTGAGTATGCTGTCATTAGGTTTATTGACCCTGCACACTGATAAGGAGATCATGAGATCGTTGAAAAAGCTCCTAGCACAGTTAGATAGCCTGATCAATGAAATACCCATGGGAACAGATGGGAAGTCCATATATGACACTTTATACAAAATCGTCAACATATACATCAATTTCTTAGAGAAGTCTCAAAAAGTGACAAGCTTCAATTCAAGTCCTTACTCCACTGAAGATGTTGTCATCATTGGATTTGACGATTATGGTCAATCTTATGATGCCATATTGGAACAACTATACGAGCTTAAGTATACAGTACAGGATTGGAATGAACTGGTTATAAAGGCGGAGATGGATGATGTTGGTGTATTTGATGAATTGGAGATGGTCGGGGTTTGTTGATAGAGCTAATAGATCGGTGAGTATTGAAGCCTTACAATGCAATAGACAACGATGTAACAAAATAACAATAAGAATATCTCTATATACAACTAAACATTCAAATCCCCTTTAAAAGTCATTACGTTTCATCGAATGAAATTGCGGAACATAGATGTTTGAAGCATCAACCTTGTTCAAATCCCTCAGATAACCTTGCAACGAAGGATACAAGTTCACAATATTATGCAACTTCTTGAATTGGTTTTGATCACGGCAGTACCATTGAAATTGTTTCAATATTTGGGCATAAAGCAAAGCACGGTCATCACTCGCAACAAAAGTGGCGTCTCTCAAAGCGGCCCAATCTGCATTGGCAATGTACGTGTAACGTTCAGAATCGTTAAACATCAGTAGATCATACCATGCATCCAAGATCTCGTTTGGTGAGACATTACTCACCGATCCAAGAGACTTTAAATAAATACGGCGTGATACTTGAGTCTTACTCAAGTTGTAAAGTTCATAGGCTTGGTACAATGAGTTGATGGTGGCCATATCTTTCCAAACAATACACTTGGAAATGATAATATTGAAGAATGGCTCATCAATTGGTTTAATATCGTTATAGGTTGAGATGACTTGTTTCAACTTCTCCAATCCAGTAGCCTGATCTTTGGCATAGTTCTCGAAAAAGATCTCGAAAAATGTGTTGTTCAGTGATGAAGAAATACCGTGATGGATATTACGACCATAGAAAACAGTGGCTTTTTGCCAAACATCAACGACTCTGTCAAAATCATGAGTTTCTTCCCAGATGTTTTGAATGAATTGCTTGACACTGTTGACATGTAGGGTCAGCTTATATGGCATCTCTCTGTTAATGGCCTTCTCAAAGAAAGTGTTAGCGATGACAATGTCTTTACAATCACCGATCAATGCCAAATGGACATCGATCAAAGCGGAGTAAGTGGCATTCTCCTTGTGACCACACAACTCACTAAAGAGATCCAATGCTCTTCTATTTTCTCCAGCGGCCAAACATGTCTTTAGCATACCAGAGATCAAATGAGGATGTGTCTGATTTAAAGACTTGGACTCCTCATACAGATTCTCCAAATCGCCGAAGGTGGAACCGCATTGATACATGATTGGAAGCAAGACACCAACAACTTTTGGTCTAAGGAACACAGACTTCAACTGAGAGTTCTCCATGGAGGTAGACCAGATAGTAATAGCCTCGTTTTCCAACTTCAACTCCTTCAAGGAAGTTAACAAATGCATGGCGCCGGACTCATTCACTGAGACTAAACCGTCAAGCAGGTCATTAGTGATTCTTCTTAAAGATTCCTTGATGAAATCATTCATCTCACTATGGAATGAACGAGCATCATAATCTGGTTTCTTGGCCAATCTCGTCAATTGGTTTCTATTGGCTCTGAGACCTGTGTGGAGAGCATAGACCAATGTACTCACCATGGAATCATGGAAGTCGGGTGTTCCTCTGAGGTCATCGTATAACAGCATGGCTCTCTTAAGGGTATCCCAGAAGAACGGTTGTGAAGACGGATCATTCAAATCGATGATATGTGAAAGACAATCTCTCAAAGCAGTCAACTGCTTGAACCAAGGGGATGACGAATTCAACTGATGCTCATTGTTCTTCATTTGACCTCTTCCTTTCTTCTTATTTACTGACTTCTGCAAGGATGCAACATTCTTGATAGTATTGGTGAAACTTAGAGCAGAGCCATCTGCGGATTTGGTCTGTGATGGAGTACGCTCAATTGCCACTGAGTTGAATCTGATAGAATGGTTGATAGAGTTTCTGGCGGTAGAAACAACTTGGTTTGTGATTCTCGTCTTGAGCACTTGTTGTTGTGTGAGTCTGAACATCTTGTTAATTTTATCTGTCTAAATCTCTATGACAGTCGATAGGAGTAACTGGGTGGCAAAACGCTCCTTCTTTATAGCGGCTAGTGGTTGATCTGTTTAAACGACGGATGTATGTATCCTGTTGGGTTTTGTGGAATATGGTGGATGTCCTAACCAGGGGGAGCTTATTGAAAAATACCGTGGCGTGTGAAAGTTGAACGAAAGGGCCTTAAACGAAGCCGTCCTGTGGTTCCTTTTGTTTGTTTGTTGTTTTTTCTGCCGTGGTGAGACGTCTTTTGCCGGCCTGGTCAATTTTTGCCAAAGTGGAGAGGGCGATGAGCAACAGTAGACAGGGTAATGATGTTAAGTATTGGTCTTATTCTGATTGGGAAAGCCATGCTGTGCATACCATATCTTATGGGACCATGTTGGGGGGCTACGAGAGTGACGTGATGGTAACAACCAGAGTGGTGGGAATGATGTTGGGACTTTGGCACATAGCACTGATTACAGCAGACCCATTATAGCCCATAGCTATATAACCAACTGGCCAGTTCTAGCAAAAGCATCGAACTCTAACTCAAAGAGTTCTGGTACTCAGAATGCTTATGTAAAGAAGAAGGAGTTTTCTAGACCGAAAAAAAAACTCCGATACCGGGAGTCGAACCCGGGTCTGCTCGGTGAAAGCGAACCGTGCTAGCCGTTACACTATATCGGAAAAGCTATTAACCATTTAGAGCTTTAAAATATCTGACTACAAAATTAAGTGTGCACGTGATCTGTCTCTAAGTTTTCACGCATAACTCACTGCAGACAAGAGCTACAATTTCAAATGATGAGTATTCGAGTTGAAGCCTCACAAATTAATAATGGTCTTTATGTCAGTTTCATTTTGATAACTCAATACTAAATTAACGCTGCTCAATTTCAGTCTTTGCTCCCCAACTCGCGAACTTGTTTTAGGTGCCACTGCCTCGGCTCTTTTTAAACTTCAACGTGAGTTTTCGCAACACATTTTTGATTCATTTGCCAGGCTCTTAAAAATCTCAGTACCCGATGGACATCGATTATGTTGATGAGGATGGTATGCTTGAAGTTATCTCAAAAACCAGGATCTTATACTAACAAATGAATAGATCTGCAGTCATTTGTAAGGGCGCTAAGGGGTGATTATTCCCTTCCTTCAGCAGCTGAATCGCAAGTATCCCTCCAACTGAATCAGAACCCTGAACCGATAGAAAAGATCACATCCCAGAACGACTGGGGTCCTGTACATTCCAAGGTGAAAGATAGGAAGAGAGATGAATACTTTCAAAGTTGGTCTTACAAGTTGCTCAGGTTCCCCATATTGATACCAATTCTAATCTGGTTATTCATATTGATGATTGCATACGTCGTATTAAGACTCTATATTTCAGTGTATGAAAATTTCTTTAGATGGACCGGAAGGAAGAAACATCTGAGGAAGGCGCTTAGAGAATCAAAAAACTATAAAGAATGGGTTGAGAATGCGATGAAGCTGGATGAATACCTGAAGCTGGATAGTTGGAAACAGAAAGAGCATTTTTATTACTATGACTATGATACATTGAAGCTCACTATTAAGAAAATGAATAAGCTGAAAAAGGAGAAGAATAATGAAGCTTTAATGCTCCTCTTACAGAGTTGTATTAAGGCGAATTTTGCAGGAACAGAGAATCCATTACTGTATTCCCAAACATACTATGGCACAAAAGCCGTTGTTGAAGAGTATAATACTGGGATCTCAGATGCATTACAAATGATCATCGATGATGAATTTATCCCACAAGGGACAAAGAGGGTCTTCTTCAAATCCCTAAGCAAGAATTTTGGCAAATCTGCACTATGCCTTTCTGGTGGAGCAACATTTGCGTATAACCATTTCGGGGTCGTCAAGGCCTTATTGGAAAACGGCCTCTTACCAAACATCATAAGCGGTACTTCAGGTGGCGGTATCGTTGCTGCGTTGGCCGCAACCCGCACCAATGAAGAACTCAAAGAACTCATCAAACCAGAGCTGGCTACCCGTATCACAGCATGTGCTGAAGGAATGTTAACATATATCCCACGCTGGTGGAAAACTGGAGCGAGATTTGATGCAGAGGATTGGGCACGAAAAGCGATGTGGTTCACTATGGGATCAATGACTTTTAAAGAAGCATATGAACGTACTGGGAAAATCCTAAATATCAGTACGGTACCTGCTGATCCGCATTCTCCTGTGATCCTATGTAACCATATAACGGCACCTAATTGTGTCATTTGGTCCGCATTGTTGGCATCAAGTGCCGTTCCAGGCATTTTGAACCCTGTTGTGTTGATGATGAAGGATCCGGCTTCCGGTGATTTGGTGCCATTTAGTTTTGGTACGAAGTATAAGGATGGTTCTTTGAGAACAGATATCCCGGTGGAGGCATTGAACATGTACTATAATGTGAAATTCAGCATTGTGAGTCAAGTGAATCCTCATATTTCCTTATTTTACTTCGCTCCGAAGGGCTCCGTAGGGAGACCGGTCTCAAGAGCTAAGATTGGCCTGAGAGGAGGGTTTATCGGGGCTGGATTGGAGAGTTTTATCAAGTTGGAGAATAGAAAATGGTTACAGCTAATCAAAGGGTTGGACTTGTTACCGCATTTCATGAACCAGGATTGGTCAAACCTATGGTTACAGAAGTTTAGTGGAACTATCACCATTTGGCCGAAGTTGAATCCATTTGATCTGAGGTATATTTTGACTGATCCAACAGTCGAGAGACTGGAAAATATGATTCGTAATGGCGAGATGAGTACTTTTCCAAAGTTGTTATTCATCAAACACAGACTGAACATTGAAAATAAGATACGTGAGGGATGGCAGATGTTCAAAAGATCGGCCCCAAGAAAGACGGGCCAGGAGCTGCTCAGTGATTCTGGTGATGAAAGGCAACAGAATCATCACACGGACTCTAACGGTCTGCAATTCCAGGTGAAATTCGACGAAAAGAACGATGACGAGGATATTGAAATCGATGACGAGCAAGTTGCGTACGATCCTTTCAACTTGGGGAGACATGCGGAAGAGCGCTCATTGCGTAGGCGAGTTTCTTTATGGTTGTGAAGTGTTAGGAAAACATGAAATTTAAATCCTTCAGCGTAGAAGTCAAACTAAACAAAAACCCCAGTGAACGCGCAAAAGATGTCTATCAAGTTCAACAAGATCACCAGCATACTATTGGACATAGAGGGAACGGTTTGTCCAATCACATTCGTAAAAGAAGGGCTCTTTCCGTACTTTTTGAGGAAACTCTCAGATGTTTTATCCATGGTGGAGTTTCCATTGGACGAATCAACACCTATCTCCCAAGCTCTGGCACAATTCCCAGAAGAGTACAAACACTCCAGGGATGCATTACAAGCCTATATTAAGCAGCTGGTTAAGGATGATATCAAAGAAAAGAGTTTAAAGTCCCTTCAAGGGTTGGTGTGGAAGGATGGCTATGCCTCCGGAGAGATCAAGGCGCCTTTATACAAAGATGCCATTGACTCTATAAAGCAGTGGTATCAGACAAAGAGAGTGTATATCTACTCGAGCGGTAGTGTCCAGGCACAGAAATTGCTGTTTGGTCATGTCGATATCAATGGTCGAAGTGTTGATATGAATGCAATGCTCAGTGGGTACTTTGATATCACAACCTCTGGCTATAAATTTGAACAAAGCAGTTACGAAAGCATCCTGAAGGATATACAAACATCAGGCGAAGAAGTCCTTTTCCTGAGTGATAACGTTAAGGAGGTTGAAGCTGCTCAAAAGGCTGGGTTAAGTGCTGCTATTGTAATAAGACCAGGCAATGCCCCATTGACAGCAGAAGAAAAGTCAAACTATACATTAGTCGATGATTTTACCAAGTTAAGCATCTAATAGACAACAATCATTATAATTATAAGCAAGATTATAGAAGTTAAACCTTCCATCTTCAAGCATGGTCGTTGAAAAGAACGTTTGCAGCAAGTTCTTCGTTCTTATCACAGGCAAAATACACTTGTACAACAGTACCTCTGTCGAATCCAAGCTCCATCAATCTGTTGATAGCATTTTCATCGTCCTGGGTGATCTGGGGTAATTCCTCACCTTCGCCGAGTTGCACTTCTTCACCTTCTGGGAGGCCTTCCGCACCTTGGAGCATCATCCTGATAAATTCCTCTGGATGTTGTTGAATCAAACTACTGAGTTGTGGATTCTGTTGAGCCAGCATTGTTAAAAGGCCCTCGAGGGCTTCTGGAGATTCCTGTGCAAGTTGTCTCAAGGCTTCAGGAGATGTCAATGCATCCAGACTAGCAGTAGCTCCACCAGCCACATGCGCACCAGGACCTTGTTGGGAGCCACCATGGACATTAGCAGCAGCAGCGAACAAATCATGGCCTTGATCTTCATCCTCATCCACATCAGCAATGTCGACATCGTTATCAGCTTCTTCTGCTTGTGGGACTTCTGGCGTAGCTTCAGTGGAATCAACTGTGATACCAGCGGATTGCGGAGGAGCTTGTGGAGCAGCAGTCTCTGGAATACCAGTCAACAAGTACTCGACAGCACGGTCTGGGTTGTTGAAAGCAGCTCTGAGGGCAGCCTCGACTTGATCTCTCTCATACCCCATCTCCATGATGTTGGCAATGGCTTGTTCTCTGGCAGAGCCAGTAGCAAACGTGGAGGCGTTAAAATCAGCATCCTCTTGGGCGGTAGCCGAGACAGCGGACGCAGAAGTAACTGGGACTGGAGTGGACTCCTGTGGTTCAGAAGCGGTAGCGGAGGCCTTTGGAGCTGCTGGTGTCTGTGGAGTGGTGGGTTGGACAGGAGTAGATGGAGTGACCTTCTTTGCTGGTACTTTCTAGGAGCGGTTAGTAAATGCTACTTATGGTTCAAATGAAAAACATACTGAGATCATAAAGATGACCTGATCATCAGCCTTGATCTTAGTCTCTTGGATGGTCTTATCATCTTGGAGAACCTTGCCTGTTTCAATTGTTAGCATCTGGTCACCATAGGGTTTACAGAAATATTACTCACCTGAATAGACAAACTTCAACTGCTTAGGCTCAACACCTTTGATCTCAGCCAACTTGTTCTTCGCGTCGAGAACCTTGTCCGTGTTAGTTTCTCCCTATGATTCTATTTCCCAAAACAGTGGAACAAAAGACAACTTACGGTCTGTTCTGGCTCGAGTTCAATTGGGATCTTTTCCTTCTTGAAGTCTTTGAAGATGATCTGCATTATCTCAATTTGTTGTTCACCGAAGCACGCTAAACTAGCCGGTATTCTTCGTTTTGTGTTGGTTTTTTCAGTGGCGAAATGGGCGGATCTGAAAGATCAAGAGATATAAAACTGAAGAAAGTCGAGAGACAAGAGAGGGTGGGAACAATGAGCAGACGGCCGCTGAAGTATAGGACGGAAAGCAATGGGCTGACAACGGAGGCTAGCGCAATCAGAGGGCCAAATAGTGCCTTAACGGAGTTTTTACGGCAGCAGGGCATCAGTGCTGAGCAGATCAGACGGAGGCACATGAGAAGGCTTGCCGGTGAGGAGGAAGAGGGAGAAGAAAGCGAAGAAGCATCTCAAGAATCCAGAGAAGAGGAACCTAAATTCGAGGGGCAGCCACAGGAGGAGTCAGAGACCGAGCTAGAGATCAGAATTGCTGCAAGACGTAAAAGAAGGGCCGCTGCAGGTAAAGACGATGATGAGTATACAGATTCAGAGGTTGACAACGATGATAACGTCGGCGAGAGACAGAGATCCAAGCGTAAGATTGTGGGGGAGCAAGAGACTTGTGCCAGTTGCTTCAACAAGTTTGTCATAAACGTCTATTCCAAGCTAAGTGACACTGGTGGTTATTTATGTCCTGATTGTATGAAAGTTCAACAGGAGAAGGATCGTGCTATGAAAAAAAATCAGATGATAGCTAGAAAGAAACGTCAGAAGCTTGCTGTTGCACTGTTGGATAGACAAGATGTGAAATTTCCTACGTTACAGGATCTGGCTATCAAGAAAGTCACAGAGAAGATTTATGACGTTGATGATCTAGGTGATATTGGTGATGTCAACATGAAGAAAATTGCCAAAATCCTCTGCAGGAATAGATCACTCGATGATAATACTGTTAAACTCTTCTTGGACACCAAGTTGGAGAAGTTGGAGTTCTGGGATTGTTCAGGGTTAACTGCAAAGGCCTATGATCAAATCGCTGCATACTGTCCACATCTGGAGCAGCTGACTCTGTTGATGTGTGGGAGACTGCATAATGATAATTTGAACTATTACGGCTCCAACTTACAGAGACTGACCAAAATTGATCTTGATGGACCTTTTTTGATCAATAACGAAACTTGGCAGAACTTTTTCAATTCTCTCAGTAATAGATTGACGAGCTTTAAAGTGGCAAATACGCACAGATTCAGCGATGAAACTCTGAAAGTCATGTTGGAAAAGTGTGGTACAAACATGAGATGCCTGAAGCTCTCAAGATTAGATGGCTTAAAGAAGAAAGAGAGTTATGATCTTATGCCGGCTTATCTCACCCAGTTGGAAGAGTTGGAGATCTCATACCCACATAATGAAGATCTCGTTGATGATTCCATGTTAATCAATCTTCTAGGTATAAACGGTGACACTATGAGCTCATTGGTTCTCGATGGTTGCTCGGCATTAACAGATGAAGTCTTACTCAATGGTATCAGGCCATTTGGAAGTAACCTGCGAAGATTATCATTACAGCTCTTAGATCAGATTACAAGCGAAGGGTTTGTGGGTCTTTTTCATGACTGGCATGGGAATCATGGATTAAATGAGGTGAACCTCCGTAAGTGTTTCTCCTTGGGAGATGAAGGTATCATTGAGATGCTTTTACATTCCGGTTCTTCGTTGGTAGAGTTATCTATCAACTCTATTAAGGATCTTACTGCGTTAACCTTTCAGATCATGAAATGTCCTAATCTGACATATCTGGATGGCGGTTTTGTCAGATCTATCGATGATGAGATCTTGGACCTCATTGGGACGAATTGTCCGCAGCTGAAGGTGATGGACTGTTACGGTAACAACAGATGCACCTCAGAGGCAACTGTAAGAGACGGTTTAAAAGTTATTGGAAGACAGAGTGATACGGTTTAGATCGAATTCTATATGAGTGTATGTCTATTTCTTTTCAAAAAGCTCTGGAATCACTTTTGGTAGATCCAAGATATCTCTAATCAAAACGGCACCTTCAGGGGTCTTACCAAGATCTTCATCTCTTTCAACAAAATGGATCGCCTTCTTGAAACCCAATCTCACAGCTGTTCTGATATTGTCAGCACTATCATCGACAAAATAGCAATTGGCAAAGGTAGAACCACCAGCTTGCTCCAAGGCCGAGAAGAAGGCATTTTCATGCGGCTTACAGATCAAGTCTTCCCGATCGTAGTCGCAGTACCAGAGACCATCAAACATATCACCGACACCAAGTAGTGAAACCACACGTTTCCCATGGTTCTTGTAAGCATTTGTGAATAACCAAAGACGGTCACACTGTCCTGCAGCTCTGAGCTTCTCAAGCATCCCACGGAGTTCCCAGTCGGGTCTCAATATGTCCTGTAATGGCAAGGCATCATCCACTTTACGGTTATAGTCCAAAGCGTTGATCTTATGGAACTTCACAAGGCCTTGAATAGCAAGTCCGTACTCCTTGTAGTAACGCATCAAGAGTTCATTGGCTTCTTCTCCTTCCATCTTTAGTGCACGTTTAGAGTAGTCACGAATAAAGATCTGCATCAAGTCATGGATCTGCAATGAGCGTTTGTAAAGACAGTTATCGATGTCGAAGAAAAAGATGGTTCCATCATCTTTGGGGACAGGGCCATAGCCCAAAGGAAGTACAGGGTTACAGCCCGGGTGGTCTAGAGAGTCTAGGTGATGCTGATTTTCCTCCAGGATCTTGTTAATGGATTCTTCATATTGTTCCTCGGTGGCATTTGTTGGCAGCTGTGGGATTGTCATCCTCCTTTTCTTAAACCTCGTCGTTTTGTTTTCTTATCTGTTGAAGTTTTGTTGATGAGGAAAACGTTCCTAAACACAACAACAAAATTCACAGAAAACAATAACAACATCGGAAATGGCCTGGAAGGGGTCCGGAAATGATATCAATCTAAGAAGATGCTTTTACTCACTATGCGATCAGTGACGAGTTCCCGTTTGCTGTGAGTCATTCCCTTTTCTGGGTATTCCTTAAATCCAAAGGAGCTCCGACGGCGTTGAGAGTACCGCTTGCTAGGAGAACCATCTCAACGTGAATTTGATGTCAAAAATGAAATACTACCATGTATTTGATGATTGCCATTTTGCTAACACATTTATCTCTTTCTCGGCTTTTGTTGGGAATTTCTACGGCGTTGTGATCTTCAGGACTGAAGGAGTAGTCTGAGCAGTGCGATTTTCCAAGTTGACAACCGCCGAGAGTTCTGAATTGCGATGAGTTATGCTCTCAGGCCCTTTGAATTCTTGAATCTGATACTGTCTGATCTCTCTGCTGCCACATAAACCGAATTCTTTGTGTTCCCTGCCCTTGTGCTGTTGGTAGAGCCAAGTGAGAATATTCGCTTTGTTAAAAAAATACCACAAAACTGATACTTTCATGAATAATAATTCTTAGCTGAGAAGCCTTGAAGATCGTTCCTTGAAGTCTTCCAATTAAAATTATCGGATGCTTTCTCAAGCTATGCTGCTTTCATGGATCTGCTTGGTGTGATGCGAGTCTCGATTCCATTTCTAGAAGGTAGTCTCCCTTCTAGATAGATATTTTCACACAGGAAAAACTCCTAAACGGTATCAAGTCGCTATCCACATTCAGTGCAGCCACATACCAGGAGTGTTAATGGATGTATTTCAGTTCTCAGAAATCATTAATGAAGAGAGTTGGGTTCACTCTAAGCAGTCCAGAGACGGAAGGTCGTTGACACCAAGAGACTTTATGGCCTGAAAAGTGTGGAGGAGATATATTTCCTCTTATCTGCTAGCCATAGTTGCTATCATGACGATCTATACTCCAAGGAAGCACATCCTTTGAGATAAGAATTGAATTTCGATCAGGCCCATATTCTGGAGATTGTCAATGCTGTACCTTTTGCTCTTACCTTTCGGTTACGAAAGTAAAATTTCATTAATGGTAGGGAACGTGGTGAGACCCTTCGCTTTACCCAATCTGACTCAATGAATATACTTCTTGAGAGTCCAAATGATGAATTATGTCCATCCGTTCTAGAATTCGCTGATGTAACCAGCGAGCGCATGAGAGTTGGAGTGACCGCCGTATATCGCTGTGAAAGATATTCAGGTAACCTTTTTCATGAGTATTTGGAGCGACTACATCATCATCAGCTTGTTAAGAAGTTGGCGGTAAACTTTTTTAACAGGATGCGATCCAGTTGGCCGCCAATACAGCAATCTCATTACAACAAAAAGGCCGATAATTTTTTATGGCCTAAAGACGGCATCCTCTTGGGCCCTAATTGGAGTCTATTAGCCAAGGCTATTGTAGTATCATTGCTACCTGAGATAATTGTGATCGATGCTGAAACGTCGATTAGAACGAGAACTCAATAACTGTCAAAACTGTAGTGAAATCCTCTTGTATTCGAAACAGATGTGACAGAATGCAGTCCTGTCAATTTCACTCCAGAAGTGATAGCGAATGCCGCTACGGCTAAAGTATTCAGTACTAATCGTAAATTTCTCTTTGATATACTATACAACAGTATCCAACACTGACTAATTATGACATTATTTTAACGAATCACTGGCTACCAGGCTAAAACAACCATATTATCTTCGCTGTTGATTACCCTGGAGAACTCTTCCTATCCCGCCGCTACCGGCCCTGTTGGTGGGGACCCCTGCTGGTGCGAGGAGATAAATGCAGGTGGAACATATAAAGTTGCAATCTCTCTTTCTTTTAACTAATGACTGGCTTGCCATACAGGATAATTTGTGATGACAAAGAAGATCCTTGTTATTGGCCTTGGAGGTGTCGGTGTCATTACTGCGTATACGCTTCAACAGGCGGAAGAGTGCGAAGTGACTGCTGTCGTCAGATCGGACTACAATCGAGTCATCGAGAAGGGTTATGAAATTGACTCTGCGGACTATGGCCACATTGATTCCTGGAGACCTTCACATGTCGTCAAAAATGTTCAGGAAGCCGTTGGTAACTATGGCCCATTTGACTTTATCGTCATCACTGTGAAGAATATCCCTGATGTGTCGTGCGTAGAGGATGTTTATGCTTCTGCTGTCAATGAGAACACAGTGATCTGTCTGGTACAGAACGGGCTGGGTATTGAGAAACCCGTGTTTGAGAGATTCCCTGGTAATGTTGTTCTCTCTGGGGTGAGTATGATCAGTTCTTCAAATTTCCACGGAAAGATCAACCAGAATGGCGAGGACTCTTTGGCCATCGGATACTTCGATAATGGCGTTAAGTCCAAGGAAGAACAACTGATAAAGGCAGAGGAATTTGTCTCGTTGTATAAGAACGAGAAGAATGTTTGTTTTATTGATCCAGATGTCAAGTACACCCGTTGGAGGAAGTTAATCTATAATGCCTCGTTCAACACAATAGGTGCCCTACTGAACTTGGATGCTGGAAGATTACAAGAGTTTGGTGGTACAGAGACACTTCTACTTCCAGCTATGGACGAGATTATTTCAATCGCCAAGTCTGATGGTGTTATTTTAGGGGAAGAACTGAAACACTTGATGCTTCATAGCGATGATGGTCATTGGTATGCTCCTTCAATGGTTGTTGATGTGAGAAAGGGAAACCAGATTGAAGTTGAAGTCATATTGGGAAACGCTTTGAAAATAGCCAAGGAGAACAATGTGCCAACTCCTGTGCTCTCTGTTGTGTATGAGCTGCTCAAATTGGTTCAAATGCGGTTGAAAGAAATGAATGGCTTGATTAAGTTGCCTGAGCAGAGGCCGATCGCCGATGCTGAAGGGGCAAAAAAGAGTAGAGAAGCTCACTGAGGATTCAAAAATAGATAGGAATTACCTGATCAAGTCCTTGTAGTATAGCTGTTCAAGCACCATCAATCCAGCGAGATTGTCTTTCTAACGGCTGATTACTTATCCCGAGGAAGTGCTTGAAAAGTTCATCCTCCCTCCCACCAACAGAAGATCAAGAATGTGTGTCAGCCAGAGAAATCGCACTCCCCACACAAAACCAAGAGTAAATCATACACCAGATGGCCAAGGATACTGCATCCATGCTTTCATCTCCTCCTGTCAAGAAAGCCTCTCGGAATTCGGCCAACCTATCTTCTAGCAGTACCGAAGAGGTAAGTGATATCACAGATAGTGAAGAAGACGATGATGATCCATTGGTCCTCCTGCTAAAAAATAATGAACAATCAAAGAAGAGAAAGCTCAGGGATCTCTTGCTAAGTGACTCCTTAACATCACGACCACCGCCACCAAGAATCATTCCGATGTTTGCCCGATTTGACCATTACAAAATCGAGTTATTAAAGAAAAGCAAAGAGCTCACAAGATTGCATGAGGAAGATGATGAGGCAGCTCTGAGAATCGTGAAGGATGAGGAAAACTTCATGAAAGAGTTAGAAGAGAAACTTGATGAGGATGCCTTTAAGGATACTAGATACGTTCATTTTGTCACATCGCATAGAGACGAACTCAAATTGAAGGATTTTTACTACCTGACGCAGCCTGAGCATGTTAATACGGTACCTTCTCCAATATATCCACTCTTTGCTGTCGACTTGGACACATCATGGTTGGATGAGGAACAAGTACTCCGCGAGCTTCATATTCCATTGATCCAGAGAGAGATAGAAAATCTCAAAGGTGAGCAAAACGTGGATGATAATAGAATAAGAGAATTTATGAAGAAATTAGGTGTTTCAGATCGAAGATATCATAAGCAAACAGTGACAGAAAGCGATTTTGAGTTTGACACAAAGCATAAACGTCAATCTATCCCTCTGGTAATAACAAAGATGACATACCTGGTGAAAAAAATCACGCTCACACCATATTCAGATGAAGTATTCTTGTCGATAGTAAAGGTCCTTGGGTTCCTCATGATGGATATCCGTGTTGTGAGGTCTGGAGTTGCAACCGAATTGACACAACTCATCAATGACATATGTCGTTGGCAATATCACTGCATCAAAAGCCTAAAATTACAACTGGTAGTGGATACGTGGCTCTCATTGACAGAGATTTTGGAATTCAACTACAGGATTTTGAGTATCCTGAGACCGAGGATATCACCTGCAATTATGCTGCTTCGCAAACTTCTTGCGCTATCTTTCATCGTATCAGATTACCCAGAGATCACTCTATCAACACGGAGCGAACGAGTACATGAGATCATGTTTGACTCTATCAGCGGTGCCTTGAAAGAATTGAACAAACATGCACCAAAGATGGTATCGGAAGAGTTTGCACAGTGGATGATCAAAATAAGAGCTATTATGGTTTGCATTGGCGATGAGAAGGATGCTCCTCAATTGAAACGTATGAAATCGATAGTAAAAGAGCTGGAAATGTCCATTACTCTGAGTTATCATGACCAATCACAGTCCTTGTGTCACTCGGCTTTACATATTCTTTCCTCCATTCTTGCGGTAACTGATTCTACTGAGTTGGCTAATCTACAGGATACGTGAAATATCATTTTAGCCCATCCACTGTATATTTGTAGTCTTGCCGTGTGCCTTGTTTAGGTTCAATTCTCATGGGCAAAATTTCTGACATTTTTGACACATTTTTGGAAAGGATAGTAATAAGCGAAAGAAACTCATTGGAAATTGGTCACTATGCTAGTGAGACCCAAGTCTTTTGTACTATCGCTTATCTCTCTCGTGCTGGTATGCTATGTTCATTTCCTCTCGTTGCTGATGGCTGTTCTAACACCAGAATAGAATCACATCCCGCCATCCCTTTGGCTCCTCATAGATTTTCTCTTTGATATCAGCACTTTCTGGATAAGAGTGAGTATTGTTCTATTGCATATCACCTATTGTAACTAACAGTATCTCAAGAAAGCTGTGCACCTCTGGCATAGGAAGTCTCCTGTTGATGTTGCAAAAAGGAGGTTGTTTGTGGCTGAGGACTATGAGCAATGGCAAGCTGGCGCTTACTATTTGGACAGGCTTACGGGGTCCGATTTATGGAGGCATAACTTCACTTCAAAGAAGTATGATTATCGTTTAATATCTGAGAGGTTGAAATCCCTCAAGGAAGCTAGGCAAACAGATGATGTAGATGTCCTATTGAAGTTGTTCCGTACTGGATCCTTCTTAAGAAACTTTGGCGGAATTTCAAATAGAGAACTCTTTAATAGGTCTTATGCTGGTACCAAGATCCTCATTGAAGACTATATCACAGAAGTATTGCACTGTCTGGAGTACTTAGACGAAGTTGACTTTCATGATCATGAACTGACCTCAAATCAACTCAAGCTGGACTTTTTCCACGATGCACGACAAGCGTTTGGGAGCACAGCGCTAGTGCTACAGGGTGGTTCTCTGTTTGGACTATGTCATTTGGGAGTTATGAAGGCACTCTATTTCAAAGGGTTACTGCCTCGTATCATCTCCGGTAGTGCCATTGGTGCTGTCGTTGCATCATTGGTGTGTACGTTAACGAATGATGAATTAGCAGACACCTTGACAAACATCTCTGAATCTCTGTCCAAGATTGATAGGTTGAACACAGACGTAGATGAGAGATATGGATCTGTTATTGAGAATGTAATCACCAAGGGTTATTCCCAGGATATCCTAGTGTTTATGAAGTACGTGAAAGATCATCTAGGAGATATAACTTTTGAAGAGGCATATGTCAAAACAGACAAAATCCTGAACATCATTGTCCATCCAACTGATAAGGCTGTGCCTACGCTATTGAACTATGTCACAACGCCGAACGTTGTCATCTGGTCAGCTCTATACGCATCCATAGGAACTGGTGTCCTATCTGATCATGTTTCGCTCTACATCAAAGACATCAACAATGATATTGTCCCTGCATCTTTCAACGCAGGTAAGCCCTGTACTTTCCTTACACCGCAGAAGGCTAATGAGAGACCTGGAGAAGAAAGTCCATATACAAGAGTCACTGAGCTATTCAACGTGAATAATTTCATTGTGTCATTGGCCAGACCATACCTGGCACCCTTGATCGTTAATGATATCAAGCATAAGAGTGGGTGGAAACCACTAAGGATGGCCCAGAGATTGTTAGGTATGGAACTTCAGCATAGGGTGGATCTCATGGACAGAACTGGGATGTTATTCAGTTTTATCAAACGAATGGCAGTTGACGAAAAGACTCCAAAGAACTCAAGTGAAGTGACTATTGTTCCTGAGCTTCGCACCCTGGTTAAAGATTTCGGTAGAGTTTTTGATGTTCATAGAACATTGGAAAATATTCCATATTGGATCCATGTTGGTGAGAAGAGTGTTTGGCCGGTGCTACCAATTTTGTGGACGAGGTGTGCTGTGGAGTTTACGCTGGATAATTTACACAACAGACGAAGAAGAAGACGTGTTTAAGACTACCTGAAGAATAGCTTGGTTGGCTGGTCTTTGGAAACAAGGAATAGATATTCTTTCTCCAATACTTGTATGTTGCTCAACGGCTGTGATCCCCTAGATATCGTCAAGGTTCCTGTAACATCCTTTGCTCTTCCCGTATTCAATGGCCTTAGTGATATCACGATATGTGAGCGGTGTACGAATCTCAAAAGGAAATCATACGTCTTGAACTCTGGAAGTTGAGTGTTGTTCACCTTGATATCGATGAGTTCTTTATCAGCAGAACTGATAGCGAGGAATGATGTACTCTGCTTCTGCAACTTGGTGATCTCATTAAGGAGCTGAGTAGATGTAATTGGCGTGGACGCCAATAGAAACTCAATTCCTTCAATAATTACTATTTTTTGCTTATTTCTGTAGGTTGACATTTGCGAAGCTAGCTGATCAAAGATCTTTGACAAACTCTCAATATCCGTCACTTTTGTGAAAAGATCAGTGAAGAGATCAACAAAGTGAAACTCCTTAATGTCAGCCAATTCTACACCAATTCTCTTCAGGTCATGAAACTTTGAGTCATGAAGGAGTGATATAAACATCACGTCTGCCCTGGCAGCCTTCCTCTGTTTCTTCTCATGGTTTATCGCACAGGTGTTGTAGAGTGCGCTCTCAATGAGCACATCAACCAGCCAACTGGGGGAAGTTCCTTGAGTGTGAGTTATAAGATAGCAGACCTTTGACTCAGGAATGATAGAGTTATCGCTGAACAGCACGAGGTCCTGGTGTTGCGCCATCTTTCTGCTTTTCTGCCTGTTCCTCTGTTCTTTCCAGATGTTCTCAAACAATCCGAAAAAATTGAAAATTTTCTTTACCTTTCTCTCTCAAAAAGAGAGAAAGAATAAGAGGCTGAGAACCACTGAGAAATGTCCCTTCCATCGTTGCCTGCTGATTTTGGTGCTGAGAACTTCAAGGCCCACACTAAGTACACTGCCCCAGTGCGTCGTCCAATTGAACCAGTTGGACGCTACTTCCTTGCCCACGCCTCTCGTGCTATGAGAGGCCACACCTGGTCTGAGTACGAGAAGATCGAGGCCGAGAAGAACGTTACCACTGTTGATGAGACTGATGAGGATGCCGATTTGGGTGATGAAGAGCAGTCTGAGGAGCTGCTCTCCCACGATCCAAGAGATTGGAAGACCGCTGACTTGTATGCTGTTTTGGGTATTTCTCATTTGAGATACAAGGCTACTGAGGATCAAATCAGAAGAGCTCACAGAAAGTCTGTGTTGAAGCATCATCCAGATAAGAAAGGTGAGAAGCAACTGGGACAAGATGGTTTCTTCAAGATCATCCAGAAGGCATATGAGACCTTAATGGATCCATCTAAGCGTCAGCAGTACGACTCTGTTGATGAAGGTGCTGATGTCACTCCACCAGCTGCAAAGACTGAGTATGATTTCTTTGAGGCCTGGGGTCCATTCTTTGCTGCTGAAGCCAGATTCTCCAAGAAGCAACCAGTTCCTCAATTGGGTGGAATTGATACCGAAAAGGCTGAGGTTGAAAGTTTCTACAGTTTCTGGTACAAATTTGACTCTTGGAGAACTTTCGAATTCTTGGATGAGGATGTTCCAGATGATTCTTCCAATAGAGATCATAAGCGTTTCATTGAGCGTAAGAACGTCGCTGCTAGAAAGAAGCACAAAACTGAGGACAACAAGAGATTGTTGACTCTTGTCGAGCGTGCTTTCAAAGAGGACCCACGTATGAAACTCTTCAAGGAGGCTGAGAAGCAGGAGAAGGAGCGCAAGAAGTGGGAGAGAGAAGCTGGTGCTCGTGCCGAAGCTGAGGCAAAAGCCAAGAAGGAAGCCGATGAAGCTGCTGCTAAGAAGGCTGCCGACGAAGCTGCTGCCTCTGCTAAGGCTGACGCCAAGAAGAGTAAGGAGGCCGCTAAGTCTGCTAAGAAGAAGAACAAAAGAGCTATTAGAAACGCTGCCAAGGAGAACGATTACTTCGGTGATGCTGCTAAGGCTGAAGCCATTGATGCTGATATTAGCTTGTTGATTGAGTCTTTTGATGACATGAAATTGCAAGACGTTGCCACCAAGCTCATTGGTGCCGACGCTGGTTCTGCTAAATCCACCTTTGCTGATGTCGCCAAGGAACTCACTAGTGCTGGCAAGCTTCCAGCTTCCGTCTTGACCTACTTTGTTTAAGCTATATAGATTAAAAAATGACCAATAGGTCTAGATTGGTGGCGATTTTGATAAATTGAATCTGTAAACTTACACTAATAATGCATAACCAAAAAAATCTTCACTGAGACACCAAACATTGGCACTTGTTGCCAAGAGCGGAGGAACCGTTTATTTACGGCCGCTGTCAGGGCTGAAACAGGTGAACTTAGCGGCATTTAGTATTCCTAGCATTTTATAGCTCGACGAATTTTTGATCTACGGATTTCTGTGATGGCCTACTAACTGGTGAATAGATAGTGCAAACCAAATCATCTACTGTTGTCGTCACCTCTGTCGCAACAAGAATTTTAAACCCTGAGAGGTCTTTTTAACTTGCTCTGTCGGAGTTACTTCCTCTTTGGAAAAAATCTGGTAGTTGTCCGTGAGCCCTTTAAAGCACTTCGGAAGAATAATTCAATTGAGTCCTTTGAGATCGAAATATTCCTCAAAGCCTGTTTCCTTCTTCCATCTTTTCAGCATATTAATAGGAGATCATACTTTAGGATGAGTAATACAAATCAAGAACAGATTCTTAAAACTTCAATGAGTAAAAATGAAATGCTTGAACTCCAGAGTGTGGTTGACGTTGATCTGTCCGATGCTTCTGAGTACGAAGAGCTACAGAAGAAGATAGTACATAAGAAAGGCTCGCTGCTGTTGAAAATTCTGACTGGAAAACATCCACAACCCATTTTACCTAATGACAAGACCTATCCTTACCTCACGGCTAACTGGTTCTCGTGGATCACTTTCTCTTGGGTCAACGAGATTATCAAGAAAGGTTACCTGAGAAGAATCGAAGATGAAGATTTATACAAGATGGACAAGGACTTCAGAGTCCATGAGATGACAGAGAGATTTGAGATAAATCTCGAGAATCGTAAGAATAAATTCAGAGAGAAAAACAATGGATCGACTGACTATAGCAAATGGGTCGTGATCTCTGCATTGAACGACACTTTCAAAAGAAGGTTCTGGGGGGTTGGAGCCGTATCCAAGGTTCTCATGGACCTTTCACAGATGCTTTCCCCTTTATTGGTTAGAGCCTTGGTCAAGTTTATCCAAGAGAAGAGCACCAATGACCCTGGTGTTGGACATGCTATCGGTTATGCCATTGGTATCTCAGCCATGTTAATGTTCACTTCCTTATCTCTTTCAACTTTTTTTCACTCTACAATGATCACTGGAGGTCAAGTTAAGGCTGTCTTGACAAATGTCATTTATAAGAAGGCATTCACAGTTTCTCCAAAGGCTCGCTTTGAGTTCCCTAATGGTAAGATCAATTCCTTGGTAATGACTGATTTGTCAAGAATTGATCTTGCAGTTGGTGTCTTCCATTTTATATGGACTTTTCCTATCAGCTTTTCTGTTGGAATCATTGTACTTTGCTGCAGTCTGGGCCCAACTGCGCTCATTGGTGTTGCTACTATCTTCCTATTCCTTCTCTCAGTGTTCTGGTTCAACATTAAGCTGAAAAATTTGCGTATTAAGTCTACAGTCTTTATCGATAAACGTGTACGTGCAATCAATGAAGTTGTTAATAACTTGAAGATGATCAAGTTGTATTGTTGGGAAGCACCATATAACACAAGAATCGAAGAGTATAGATCAAGAGAGAAAGGTTTCATTCTTAAAATCCAATTATTGAAGGCACTACTGAACTCTGGAATCGGTTCCATCACAGGGTTAGCTACCATGCTTACTTTCATTGCCCTATTCTATACTTCTGGTGGTCATTTCTTGTCCTATAACATTTTCTCAGCAGTCACTCTGTTCAACATGCTTAAGCAGCCGTTGAATCTACTCCCAATGGCTACAAGCTTTGCCGTTGATGCTCTTATTGCCATGGAGAGAGTTGCAAAGTTCTTACAGGCTGAGGATGGCGAGAACACTATTCAAAGGCTTCCACTGGAAGAGTCAGAGAATGCCATTGAGATCAGGAATGGTAACTTCAAATGGGATCTTGACCAGAAAATACCTCAGAAACCAAATCCAATGAAAACTAATGAGGATTTAGAATCTCTTCTAGACCTGAGCTTCCCTGGATTGACTGACATCAACTTGACGATCAAACGTGGTGAGCTTATTCTCATAACAGGTTCCATTGGTACAGGAAAAACTTCGTTATTGAATTCTATTGATGGTAGTATGAGAAAAGTAAGTGGAGAGTCCAAAGTATACGGCTCTTTGACGTTTTGCTCCTATCCATGGGTGCAGAATACTACAATAAGAGAAAACATTCTTTTCGGTATGCCATGGGATCCTGAGAAATACAATGCTGTCGTTCGTGCCTGTGGACTAGATGTTGACTTCAAAATTCTACCAGGAGGTGATCAAATTGAGGTTGGTGAGCGTGGCATCACATTGTCTGGTGGTCAAAAGTCAAGAATTAATTTAGCTAGAGCAGTATATGCTGATAGAGATATCATTCTCTTGGATGATGTCTTAAGTGCTGTGGATGCCAACGTCGGTAAGCACATCATGAACGAATGTATTTGTGGCCTGCTCAAAGACAAGACTAGATTGCTGGCCACTCATCAACTGTCTTTGATAGGTGCAGCTGATCGTGTCATTATCCTTGATGGATCTGGTTCGTTGGAGATTGGTCGCCAGGCAGAGCTCATGGCGACATCTCAAGATTTTGCTAATTTAATGACATACAGTAATGATTCATCAGAGGAAGAGAAGAAGAGAGAACTGGAACTGGAAGAAGACGCTGAAGAACTGGAAAAGATAGAGACTGAGATCTCCAAAAAGGAACAAGAACGGGAGAAGACTGACACTGTAACAACAGAACAGAGAAGTTCCAAATCAATCTCCTGGAAGACTTATGTTAATTATTTAATTCTAGGCTCTCCAAACTTGGGCCCACTTGTGGTACCATGGTTTCTTTTCCTTGTCGCCTCAAATGGCTTCCTTCAAATCTTCCATTCCGTTTGGCTTTCTTTTTGGTTGTCAAATAAATTCAGCTACAGTTCTCACTTGTACACTGGAATCTATGTTCTTCTTGTTATGCTTGCCAGCTGTTCCTTCTTTGCTCTTTACGGAACTATGGCATCTTTAAATAACACTGCTGGGCTTAGGCTCTTTAACTTGGCTTCTACGAGATTGCTCAAGACGCCGATGTGGTTTATGGACATCACACCATTGGGTAGAATCCTGAATAGGTTCACCAAAGATGTTGACGTATTAGACACTGACCTGATTGAGCAGTTGAGACTTTTTATAACATCTATCTCCATGGTGGGTGCTACCGTCGTTCTCTGTGCTTGCTATATTCCTTGGTTCTTGATTGCCGTTCCAATTGCATTCTTTTTCTATTACCACTTATTCACATACTACAAAACCTCTGCGTTGGATATCAAGCGACTAGAAGCTACTAAGAGATCTTTTGTTTTCTCCCATTTCAACGAATCTTTGAGTGGCATGAAAGTGATCAAGTCATTCTCATCTGCTGATAGATTCAAGCAAAGATATGAAGAACTTATCGATGACATGAACTCTGCATATTTCTTAACCTTCGGTAACCAGAGATGGTTATCTATCAGACTAGATATGATCAGTTCTCTGATGGCATTGTTTGTCAGTGTAATGTGTGTTTGTAATGTTTTCCATATCAGTGGTTCATCTGCTGGTTTGCTGGTTTCATATATGGTCCAAGTCTCTGGTTTGATGTCCTTACTGTTAAGAGCGATGACCATGGTTGAAAACGATATGAACTCTGTTGAAAGACTGTTCGAGTACGCGCTTGAACTTCCTCAAGAAGGTCCATTTGAGTTTGAGGACAAGAAGCCTGAAGAATCATGGCCACAAGAGGGCGCAGTCACATTTGATAATGTGTCTTTGAGCTACAGAGAAGGCTTGCCATTGGTCCTGAAGAACGTTTCTTTTAACATCAAAGCTGGGGAGAAGATTGGTGTCTGTGGCAGAACAGGTGCGGGCAAGTCCACAATCATGAACGCATTGTTTAGGGTTAGTCCATTGGCGGAAGGACGTATCACGATCGATGGAGTTGATACGTCAACGCTTGGCCTTACAGATTTGAGGTCCAAGCTTTCTATCATTCCTCAAGATCCAGTTCTGTTCCATGGCACTGTCAGACAGAACTTGGATCCCTTTGGTACAAGTACTGATACCGAATTGTGGGATGCCCTGAGAAGAAGTTGGCTGGTCGAAGAAGGGGCACAAGGTACAGGTGAGTACAAATTCGGTGATACTAACATTTTCAATCTTCATAAGTTCCATTTGGACCAGATGGTTGAAGATGATGGTGCCAACTTCTCCCTGGGCGAAAGGCAGCTTCTGGCTTTGGCAAGGGCCCTTGTGCGCGATTCTAAGATTCTCATCTTGGATGAGGCCACTTCGAGTGTGGACTACGAGACTGATGTCAGGATTCAATCCACAATTGTGAATGAGTTTAGGCAGTGTACCATCCTGTGCATTGCGCATAGGTTGAAAACCATCTTGAACTACGATCGTATACTGGTGCTGGATAAGGGGGAAGTTGTGGAGTTTGACACTCCGAACAACTTGTTTCAGCAAGGTGGGATCTTCACTGGCATGTGTATGAGAGCAGAGATCACAGAAGATAACTTTAGAGAGTTCGTTGACTAAACTCCCAATGCAGGTTTTAATCATTTTTGAACTGTTTCTTGTAGTTTACAAATTATACGTCAAATATGTGGTACGCGCCGCAATCAGTTCTGAGCTCCTTTTGACCAAATTTATACCATTTCTCTTTTTTTTTCATCATATTTTCCTTCTTTAGAGAATTGGAGTTTCTTACTGGTTTCTTATTGATCTACTGATTACAGCAGTGGCGGAATGGCACACAGCACAATCTTTCAGTTACGGCCTGATGCGCCAGTCGACTGTGACCCACAGGCCACTGCCTATGATGCTGCGATTCAGATGGCTTTGAACAGAGTACATTGTTTGTTGGTGAAGGAATCAGGAGCCCTAGTGGGAATCTTAACAGCCAAGGATCTCGCGTACAGAGTCATTGCGCTTGGAAGAGACCCACAGAGCACACTAGTGCGCACAATTATGACAACAACGCCACTTTGCCTTCACATGGACACGCCCATCACAGAGGCACTGGCGACAATGGTAAAGAGGGCAGTAAGACATCTGCCGCTAGTCGACACGGAAGGGAACATTAGAGGTGTGTTGGACATTACACGTTGTTTCCATCAGGCGATGTTACGACTGGAGCGCATCGCTGCGAGTGCTCAAAAGCTTCGTGATGTATTAACTGAAGTAGCTTTAGACTACGGTGATGTGAGAACGCAGGCTGCAGAACGAATTGTTCAGGATGTGAATCGTATGACCAACTTGGTTGATGTGCCAACTTTGAGATCTGTGGAATGTAAACCTGCTGTGTTCATTGCCTCATCTTCCACTGTGTCCGACGCTGCTATCTTGATGGTGAAACATGCGACAACAGCTCTTTTGGTATTGGATGGAACGAGCGCTATCAAAGATGTCATAGGAATCTTTACCACCAAAGATATCTGTACAAGAGTGATTGCTAAGAGGTATGACCCACGCAGTTGTACTGTTGCTAGGGTGCTGACAACCGGTCCTGAGTTTGCAAGGTCTGATCTCAATGTTAGCGCAGCTTTGAGATTGATGTATCAGGGCCATTTCTTGAATTTACCTGTGCTTGATGATAATAGTAACGAGATTGTTGGTGTCGTTAGCGTTCTTCAGTTGACATATGCAGCATTGGCACAATTGGGGAAGAGAGAAGAGTTCACTCCGGATTCGGTTCAGAAATCAACATTGGAGGAGGTAACTAGCAGATTGACTGAAGACTCAACACCAGTATGGGATACATTTTGGAACTCATTGGATAAATCGAATGACGACATCCATAACTTGGAATCAAGTGTTTCCAAGACGCCATCGAGGTCACACAGTCCAAAATCTACAGGCAGAAGAGCATCATTGAACCAGATGTTATTGTCTAACTCAAGGAAGTCAACACTACAGAGAAAATTCTCTGATGATAATGCAACCTTTCTTTCGTCGGCTCCTAAGTACAGGAGGGTGCAATCAACAGAATCACTGGCGAGAATGAAGTTTTACCTGAAGCGCAAGACAGTCATATTCAAAATAAAAGATTATGCTACAAATATGACTGATAAGATCAGTATGACTATCAACGACTCTGTCTCTGTCTTAGATGACTTGAAACCCTTTGAGTTGCTTCATCAAGAGATCGCTGCTAAGTTTGGAATGACCAAAGAACACGAGATCTTGTACTACGACAGCGAAGGAGATCTTATCGCCATAGCAGACGAACAAGACCTCATGGAAAGTATCAGCTGTTTCGAGAACCATGGTCAGAGTACCGTGGAGCTTATTTTAAGACCAAAGGGATATGCAGATGGAGTATTCTCTGCACTATGGAGATTCTTGTCCAGTATCACTTGGCCATCGTTGCATATCTTTATATCACCAGGCTTTCTCACAGGGGTTACAGTTCTGTCAATTGGTATACTTGTTGGTACAACTATGAGACCTTTGAGAACTTGGCTATGACATGTATTATGACTAATGAAAATTGCTATGATGAAGTAAAAATGTAAAACGTTCAAGGGGAATCGAACACCGTACTCTTGCAGCTTTTTTTTGCTACTGGTTGTCAGGGCAACGGCTCCTTTTTGAAAAAAATCGAAATTCCGTGAAAAAAAAAAAAGACTCCCAAAACAGTTCAAAGTTTCTGTTGTAACAGAACAGGAATCTCACATTAAAAGACCTGGCTTTTGTCCACGTATATAAAAAGTGTTTCCGAAGACTGTGAATCTTCAAATACTTTTTTCCCTGCGTTTCTTCCAATTTTCCGTTGATTTTTTGCCTTGCCCCCCCCATCTTTCTTCCCTGGTAAAGCCGCTAGAGACCAACAACAAGGAGGGCATATCACATCGCTGTTACCACCCCTGGATCTGATTCTCTGAAATTCATATAAACAATGTCATCACTTACACCGGAAATCAACAATGCTCTTTTGGAGCTTCTCCAGGGTCTTTCATCTGCAGATAACAACATCCGTACTGCCGCTGAAGAGAATCTGAACACGATGTGGACTGTCAAGGACCGCGTCGACATATTGCTTCTATTCTTGTCTCAGCAGGCCACTTCCGGTGTCAATGATGCTCTCAAGTCGTTCTCTGCTGTTCTCTTTAGACGTATCGCTATCAGATCTCCGCCAAAGATCAAATCAGTTATTGAAAGAACCATTTCCGGTGTCAACACTGCAGCATTGGTTGAAATTAGAGGGAACTTCCTCAATGGTTTTATCTCTCCACAGTCCAACAATGTGAGACACAAGCTCTCGGATGTCATTGCCGAGTTGGCGAAGGAAGATGTTCCAGGTGATTGGGATGAGCTTCTTCCAACTCTTTTCCAAGCTACAAAGAACCCAGACCCAAGTTTCAGAGAATCTGCTTTCAGAATCTTAGCTGCTAACCCTGCGCTTCTTCCCCATACTCATATGACTGAATTGCTTCCTGTATATCAATCTGGCTTCGAAGATGAAGATGATGATGTCAGAATTGCTGCGTGTACAGCTTTTGTCGGTTTCTTTCAAATCTTGCCAAAGAAAGCATGGCCCCACGTTCAATCCTTGCTTCCAAGTTTGATGAACAGCCTTCCAAGACTTTTGGATAACGGTAAGGAAACTGCTTTGGCTTCTGTCTTGGAGGCTCTCATTGACCTCGTGGATACGGCTCCAAAGCTATTTAAAGACATGTTCCCGTCTATAATTGAGTTCTGTTCCGCTGTGGGTAACAATAAAGATTTGGACTCCAGTGCTAGAATGTCTGCTTTGGAATTGCTAACAGCGTTCTCTGAATCCTCCCCAAAGATGTGCAAGGCCAATCCAGCTTATACACAAGCCATTGTCTACTTAACTTTGAATATGATGACAGAGGTTTGTGCTGATGATGACGATGCTGCTGAATGGAATAATGCTGATAACACTGAGGATGATGAGGAAGAGGTAGAATACGATAATGCTCGTCAGTCACTGGATCGTGTTGCCTTGAAACTAGGTGGTGAAGCTCTTGCTGGTCCATTGTTCCAATTGATCTCTCAAATGATGAGCTCTAGTGACTGGAGACAACGTCAGGCCGCTCTCATGGCCCTTTCTTCGGCTGCTGAAGGCTGTAGAGAGGTCCTAATTGGTGAGATCCCAAGAATCTTAGACTTGGTGATTCCGGGCCTTAGCGATGCCCATCCAAGAGTCCAATATGCTACTTGTAATGCTCTTGGTCAAATTTCTACAGATTTTGCTGATACTATCCAGCGTCAGGCTGGAGATCGTATCATTCCAGCGTTGGTTTCCAAGTTGACTAATCAATCTGTTCCAAGAGTTCAAGCCCATGCTGCTGCTGCCCTTGTCAACTTTTCTGAGAATGCAACAAAGGAAACTTTAGAGCCATACTTGGATGACCTCTTGTCAAACTTGCTGACTCTGCTGCAAAGCCCAAAGCGCTACGTTCAGGAGCAAGTACTCACCACCATCGCAATTGTTGCTGATGCTGCTCAAAAGACCTTTATCAAGTACTATGACACTTTGATGCCATTGCTGATTAACGTCTTGAAGACCGATATGGGTGATGAGAACAGATTGCTCAAGGCCAAATGTATTGAATGTTCGACGTTGATCGCCTTGGCTGTTGGTAAAGAAAAATTTTCCCCACATAGTCAAGAGTTGGTTCACCTATTTGCTTCTATTCAACAATCGGAGATGCAAGAAGATGACCCAGTCAAGCCCTACTTAGAACAAGGTTGGGGTAGGATAGCTCGTATTGTCGGCACGGACTTCTTGCCATACTTACCAAGCGTCTTGCCTCCACTGGTGGAGGCTGCCAAGGCCTCTCAAGATATCTCTTTATTAGAGGAGGATGAAGCTGAGGAGTTCAACCAGAACGAGGATTGGGATGTTATTCAATTGTCTGGTAAACACATCGCCGTTCACACCGCTCTCTTGGATGACAAAGCTGCTGCCATTGACTTGATTGCTGGTTATGCTGATATCCTGAAAGGTGATTTCTACCAATACACTAGGGAAATCACAGTGGATATCATTCTCCCAGCTCTGGACTTCTACTTACACGATGATGTCCGTAGAGCTGCAGCTGGTGCTCTTCCGCCATTGTTGCTAACTGCTAAGGCTGCCACTGGTGGGACTTCTACACAGACATTGGAACTTTGGCAATTGATCTCTGACAAGTTGATCAAGAGCATTGGTTCTGAACCAGCTGTTGAATTGTTGTTCTCCTACTACAATGCATTCTCTGACTGTGTTCAAATTATTGGTGAAAATGCACTTTCTGAACAACAGCTTCAAGCTTTTGCTAAGAACGTGAATGAATGTTTGAAAGAGATGTATGAGCGTATCAAGGACCGCGAAGGCCAAGATGATGAGTACAACGAGGAACTGGATGAGGATGAGGAGTACACCGATGAAGAGTTGAGTGATGAGATCAACAAGGTCATCAGCACAGTGTTTAAGTCTACCAGAGGAAATTTCTTGAATGCTTTCCAACTCCTGGTTCCTACAGTGGCCAGTTATATCAATGATGAAAACGCAACAGCTAAACTTTTCGGTTTATGTGTTGCCTCTGATTTGATTGAGTACACTGGTGACTCCTCTTCTGCATTGCGTGACTTATTCTTGGGACCAGTTGGCGAGTCTCTTACACACCCAGACCCACGTATTCGCCAAGCCGCTGCCTATACTGTTGGGGTTGCCGCTCAACATGCGCCAAACTCGTATGGCGATTTTTCGCTGGCTGCCTTGGAACCATTGTTCAAGATCACACAAATTGGTGATGCGAGATCTGAAGAGAACACTGGGGCCACTGAAAATGCGTCATGTGCCATTGCTAAGATATTACACTCGTATGGTGAGAGAGTTCCAAACTTTGATGCAGTCGTTGAGAGTTGGATTAAGACTCTTCCAATCTTGAAGGACGTCGAGGCCGCTCCCTATGCTTACAGATTCCTCGCCGAGCTCATTGAATCTGGTCACCCAGCAATCCGGGCCAGTGTTCAACAAGTGGTTGACTCTGTAATCCAGGCATTGGTATTTAACTCCATTGCTGGCAAGACTCCAGAAACTGTTGTCGGCTCTGTGAAAAAGCTCCTGGGGCAGCTTCCTCAGCAGGACGCGATGAGTCTCCTTCAGAGCTATCCTGCTGAAACCCAAGCAGTGATCCAGAAGTGGTTCGCCTGATAATCATTCCTTTGTAAATTCATGTGTTTTCTTAGTCTGTGTAGCTGTGTCACCTACCAGGAAATTTCTCTCATATTTTTGCAGCTCATCGCAGAAAATTTTGACATAAAAAAAAAGCTTTGAGAAAAGACATTATCAACCCTTGCGAACTCAGCTAGCTCATAAAATGGGACTTGCGGGCGAGAGAGTCAAGCAGAGGTTTGGATATGATCCACGTAACACCAAATGGGCAAATGATACGGACAGATTCGGTCACCAGTATCTAGAGAAGATGGGATGGAAGCCGGGGTCAGGTTTGGGTCAGGTTACGCACGCGGTGACCACACACGTTAGAGTAGCTCTCAAAGACGATACCGTAGGATTGGGTGCAAAACTTGCAAAGAAGGTCAAAAAAGATGAGTTTGACAGTGGTGAATGTGCTGGACTGGATGTGTTTCAGAGAATTCTTGGTAGACTGAACGGTAAAGAAGAAGAGATTAATAAAGAGTTAGAACTCCAGAGAAAGGAAAAAATTCTCAATGGTAAACTTGGGGTGCAGTTTGTAAAAGGTGATACACTAAAGAGCACATGGAACAGTGAGAAAAGACAACTTGTGGGTGAAAAAAGAGGCAGAGAAGATGGGGACTGTAATTCGGCAAGTTATGAAGATGAGAAGGCGAGTAAGAAGAGTAAAGGGGAAAATAGAGAGAAGAGGCAAAAGAAAGAGAAAAAAGAGAAGAAAAATATCAAGAAGGAAAAGAAGAGTAAATCTGCTGAGAAAGAGAAACAGGAAAAGAAAGAAAAGAAAGACAGAAAGAAGAAACATAAAGAGGAAGTGACACGTGAAAGCATGCTCAAACCAAATGAAGCTAGGGAAGAGTCGCCGTCTGTTAACACAAGACTTAGCGTGAGGTCTAAATGGATCAGACAGAAGAGAGCTGCCACGATGGATGCAAAGGCGTTGAATGAAATTTTCATGATCTCCAACAGCTAAATACAATCAAACCTGAGATAAAGATCGTCTGTTTTTACATATTCTGTAGTACTATCTATACTAGGGTAATTGCACCAAGCCCCACACTGAAGAAGGCACCGACGGTCATCAGTAACATCATATTGGATGAATCCATTGGCTTCAGCGTAGAGCCAGAACTTCTGCCTGTAGATGTGCTAGACCCGGAGGCTGTACCACTAGAAGAGGAGCTTTTGGTTAATGAATCGCCGGATCGAGAATGAGAGCCACTAGTTGCAGAAGCAGAAGCAGAAGCATTAGACAAGAGTGCAGAACAGCTGGAAGCGGTAGATGTACCTGATTCCAAAGAGGCAGAACCGTCGAATGAGCAATCTGAGGCATGAGAACCATTTTGCTCGTAATATTTGTTCAGCAAGAATGACAACTTTGTGTCGTCATTACAGTATGAGAATGAACCATATTCGCCAGATGTGCCATTTGCACTGATCGTAGAACAGTCAATCAGACCACAGATGACACCATACAAATCACCATAATCAATTGCCTTGACAGATGAAGAGACAACACACTTCAGGGAAGAAGTTAAACAATCACAAATAGCTTGTTGTGGAGTTGGTGGAAGGTCGGTTGAAGCCTTCCAAGTGCTGTCTTGTGCTGGGCAAGACAGGGAAGTAGTGACAGCATCTCCCGAGGAGGCAGATGATGGATTGATACCATCAAGCTCAGATTTTAAGTAGTTAAAATCATCCAATGTTTTGACAGAATCACCTCTAATGCTCACCAAACCATAATTGTTTTCTTCTTCAAAGTACATGTACACAATGCCACCGGACCAGACATCAGTCATGTCAGATCCGTAAAGCGCCTTGACTTCAGAGAATTCACGAGGCCGAACCTCGTTACATCCATATTCAGAGAAGAAGATTGGAACACTCAAGTTCTTGAACTCTTGAGTTCTATCTGCGTATCCAGATCCTTCAAAAGATGAGTTACCACACCATTCATACATATTGATACCGTAGAAGTCAACCTTTACATCCTCATCACCACAGGCGAAGAAATCTGCAAGGGCGACACGAGTCTCAGCATCATCATTCGAAGAGTAGCCTACTGGAATATCTCTGTATCCCTGATCTTTAATATAAGCCTTTGTGTCTCTGACTGCTGCTTTGACAAACGCAGAAGCGTCTGTATTGCTCTTGTTGTTGGTCACCTCGTTACCAGCAAAGAAGCCCAAAACGTTTGTGTAGTTAGACAAGGCATCCACGACATCTGTATAGCGACTATACAACTCCAAATTCCACTCTGGAGAGTCTCTGTTGATGGACTCAGAAGGTTGAGACAAATCAGCAATGATGTAGATACCGGCATTGGCAAACATATCCATACATTCCTTATGAGAGACAGAAGTGTTGATCGCATATACTCTCAAAGTGTTTGTATGTAACTCAGTGAGATACGGTAAATCTCTCTTACAAGCATCTGCATCAGAAAGTGGATCGACAAATGTCACCTCTGCAGAGGCATTGGCTGTGTCTTGTTGATACGCAATACCTTTGATGTAAAATTGAGAGCCGTTGTTAGAGTAGAAGAACTTGTTGCCGATAACCTCGATGGTGGGAATATCAGCATCGGAACCGCCAGTGTCCTGATTAGCCAATGCAACGCTGACTATAGCAAATGCGACAAGATAGCATAGATTCATAACGAATGACTTTGTTTTTGTTTTATTAACTATGAGTTTGAGCCGTTGCAACGGAAAGTTGTTCTGTACTTATAAACTGCAACATGGTTCTATATTAAGCACATTTCAGGTTGGCATAAAAAGGAAAATTTGAGCTTTAAAGCTTGTTTTCGTGACATTTGACGTTGACTGCCAGGTAGTATTGATGATTTGCGTCAATTGTGGACAACAGAGGTCGACGCAGGTACCGCAGCAAAGAAATTTGAAGAGGGCAATAAGGCAAGATAGAGCTATCGAATTGAGGCCCTTAAAGACTAAGAAACGAGTCAACCTTCGTTGTACCTAACGTCATCATGGCAAGATAAGCACCAAGAACGCTCCTCGCCGTTAAACTCTGTCGATGGGCCGCTCTCCGCGCCCTTACATCATTTTATCACAACCAACCGTTCGCAGTCAAATCTAGAACCGCAAGCGCAATATTCGAATAGAAATGATCTACAACCATCTTTATTCCTTTAAAAAGTCTTTACAATTCCTTTACGTTCGTTATAAAATCACACACTTTAGCTAATCTCAGATCAATGCAACAGAGAAACCAGAGATAACAACGAGGCCAACCACAAGCGCAAAGACCTTCTCAGAAGCTGGGACTCTGACAATGCCGGCACTAGAGGAGGACTTGGTGGAGGAGGCAGAAGCAGACCCAGTGGAGGAGGAGCCAGATTTGGAACCAGTAGATTTGGAGCCAGTGGAAGTTGAAGTGGCAGTTTTAGAGATGCTGCCAGACACGGAGCCAAGACCAGAAGCGCCAGCCGCATTGAGGGCAGAGGAACAAGCAGTGGCGGTGGTGGATTTACCAGCCAAAGTGGCAGAACCGTCAAACGAACAAGCGTAAGCGTGAGCGCCTTGAGCTTCATAGTACAAGTTCAAGACGAAGGACAGTTGTTGTTTGGCCGAACAGAAAGAGTAGGAACCGTACTCACCAGTGGTACCGTTGGCTTGAACACCACCACAATCGATCTGACCACAGACATAGCTGAAGAGCTCGCTGTAGTTCTCTGAGTCAACATCGTCGGCGATAATACAAGACAAACTGTTCTCCATGCAGGAACACAAGCTATCGTCTGGAGTTGGTGGTAAGTCGGTAGAAGCAGACCAGTACTTGAACTGAGTTGGACAAGCGAGAGTCTCAGAAGTAGCAGTGACATCAGAAGAATGGGAAGAGGTTGGAGAGATGGAATGGATCTCTTGGGAGTAGTAAGAGTAGTCAGCCAAGGTCTTTACATTGCCGTTAGAGATAGAAACCAAACCGTAGTTGTTGGCTTCCTCAAAGTACATGTACACAATACCACCGGACCAGACATCAGTCATGTTAGAGCCGTAAAGGGCTTGGACCTCAGTGAAAGTTCTTGGCTGGACCTCGTTACAACCATACTCAGAAAAGAAGACTGGGATAGTCAAGTTCTGGAATTCCTTGGTTCTATCAGCATAACCAGATTTTTGGAAAGTTGAAGTGCCACACCATTCGTACATGTTGATACCATAGAAGTCAGCTCTTTCGTCAACCGAACCACAAGAAAAGTAATCAGCAAGAGCAACACGGGTGTCGGCATCATCGTTGGAAGAGTAACCAACTGGGATCTCTCTATAACCTTGAGCCTTGATGTAAGCCTTGGTGTCTCTAACAGCGGCCTTGACGAATGGGGAGGCATCGGTGTTGGTGTAGTCGTTGGTGACTTCGTTACCTGCGAAGAAACCGAGGACGTTGGTGTAGTTTTGGAACTCATCAACGATCTTGGTATAACGGTTGTACAACTCCACAGTCCAAGTTGGGTCATCTCTGTTAATGGACAAACCTGGCTCAGACAGATCAGCGATAACATAGATGCCGGCATCGTTAAGCAACTGCATACAAGCAGTGTGGTCTTGGGATTCGTTCAAAGCATAAACACGAATAGTATTGGTGTTTACGGCAGAAAGGTATGGAATATCTCTCTTACAGGCAGTGACGTCGGCAAGTGGGTCGACGAACGTCTCATCAGAAGTAACGTTAGCAGTGTCCTGTTGATAGGCAATACCTTTCATGTAGAACTGGGAGCCGTTGTTGGAGTAGAAGAACTTGTTACCAACAATCTCAATAGCAGGGAGGGCATCAGCAGATACGGTAGCCAGGGATGCAGCGGCGACGGCCAAACTCTTGAACAACATTGTTTTTGCAGTTGTTCAAGAAGAAAAAGAGAAAAAGGTGGTGGAAGGGGAAAGATCTCTGTTTTTGTTTCGATGGGCGAGGCTAATTTTGGGAGGTTGTCTCGGAAGATGCAAAATGCGGCACAGCCTCGGAAAGGTAAACATTCCGGCCGGATTAGGAAATTTACAGGCGTTTTGGCGCACAAAAGGTGGCCCAATGTGGTATTGTCGGGGCAGAGACCAGTTCTGACTTAGTGTCATGAATGTTGATAAAACCATCCAACTACTGTAGGTATAAGTTATAGCCTCTATTCAGACTCTTTAGAAGAAGTTGTCGTTGGACAGGATTTCAACTACCCTCCTGTTGTTCTTGGTCTTGGTCTGCCTCTTGGTCTGCCTCGCTACTCCTACTCATACACAATTAGTATCTTTCGTGTCACCTACCGCATAAGGTAAGATATTGCAAGTCTGGGCGCGCCCGTTTGGAGACACGCCGAAATTTGTTCCAAAGCGCGTTTACACATGATGTTTCTAAGGCTGCGACGGTATTCGCGGTATATGGTAAGCCAGCATTTGCGGCTTCGCGACCATGCGACCTTCTTCCAAGCCAACCTTTTGCTAAGATACAGGCATAAAGGCTTTGACGTGGCAAAGCTGTTATTGCGCCTTAAATAGAACTGTCTAATGATTCAACTAACGTTTTTTTACAATAATAACTTTTGAGAACGCTTCTCACAAGAAACTATTCTAAGAGTTATCCTCGATTCTTTTCATGACCTCCAGGGTCTGATGTTAAATCATAAGTCATGGTTGATGATCAAAACCTAAGAAGATCTTGGGGCTGACCAGCGAATATAAACAGTGGCTACGGTCATGTCAGTATCCAAGATTCTAGTGCCTATTCCCTTAAATCTCAGTTAAACGCCATTTGATACCAAAGATCATATAAGACTATCCGTCATCAAAAAATACTGGGGAGCAGTCTTTCAAATGGATATAGCTCATACCGAATTAGAAAACACCTGGCTTCATGATGATGACATCCTAGTCTTGATCACCATCAGCAGCTGATATCTATGAGTGTATTACACATATAGAACTACATAGATGACTTGGAAGACCCAATTGATCGATTTTACGGCCTCAGTCTATGTGTCAAGTTTATACCGCCCAAGGCTATCGGACTTCTGACAACTTCTGAACTCTCCAAAGATAATGAATTTGGATAATAGACAGCTATAATTGGTTGTGCACCGACTGCAGACAAGTTGCAACTAAGATGATGGCAGGGTTTGATCCTATCGGAACTGTTTTTCTGCATTATGGCAGTTGCCATTTGCACATCGTTGAAGAGACAAGAAGAGAAGCAAATAGAGCATTAAGCTATCTGTTAAGAAGATTCTACTCAAATCCTCTCAAATTTGATATCTTCATCTTCACACGATATAATTCGTAATACAATGATGGTCTTGTTGGGATTTATTCATTAAACAAATGAAGTCTCTCCAGATCATTCTACGCGAACGAAATGGGAATTATCAATAACTCGGAAACTAATCGGAAGGCCAAAGGTATCACAATCAAGAAATTCCAAGCCTTAGGGAAAGATCAAGCTTCTTTTTGAATGATCTTTTTTTCGGACACATGAACAAAGTAGATAGCTTTTGAGATGTTGAATCTGAGCGGTTCAACTATAAAAGATTTGTTATCAATTTTAGGAAATGAAAAAACTTGCAAAATGATTCATGACGGTCATCATTGGCCTCATTTATAGTTTATATGACAGAGAATGTCTAAGTCATGTGAGAATCTCTTTGATGACAGAGGACATATAATATTAACTGCTGATATAATACAATTGGATGTAAAGATACCGACAGCCAAAAATAAAATTCAGCAAAATCCAACTTCTTCCTCTTAAATGGTCCTAATGCCCTTGAATTAAGTGCCTGTTTTGCAGAAAACTGGAGAGCTCAAAGAATGATTCTTTGTGCCCATCAGTGTACTCCCTTTCTTATTGAAAGATAATGACGGCGCCTATTAAATAATCTTACCCCTTCAATCTAGTTGATTGACCTGTACTCTATCGTCAAGTGGTACCCCTTTATTGTTGCCAGTTTCATGGTTCTCATAAGATCTGGACTTCAAGAAAATCAAAACCTCCATGAGGAACACGAAGAGACAATTTTCGGATGAACTCCTGGAAGTTAAGATCTCCGCCAACAAAGATTCTGTCTTGCTACGGACAGAAAAGTACTTGGGCCAATATAAACATTCTTGTAGTTAGAAGTTGAACGACCTTCCTGGGATGATGGAGGCTTTGGGTTGCGCGTTTATAGTAATATCTCGATAGATGGTAACAGTATATATGGCGCAGGTTACATGAAGTAGAGGATATTTCTTTTGAACCATCATTTTGTTTAAATAGCTGCAGCAAATGTTCTTATTTTTTTGTGTTGTGTGTAGAACTGAGCATTCCCAGTTCTTGCAGGATAGAAATTGCGGAATACCAGTTGACACCTCCATTTAAGAAAAAAAATCACGGAAGTAATACATCGGCATTAACAACGGCTATAAAGATATGTATTGGGTATTCTCACCATCACCATGAATGTGTCTTTATCACAGGCATCTCACCTTTCGCCACAGGTATTGTACTCGTAGCATTCAGACCAGTATCATCGTTCCATTGCCCATTCGGCTGAATCAATCCTTCAAACGGTCCTCCTTCCAAGCTTTTGGACATATCTGGAATGTAGCGAGCTGTAAACATAGGAACGAGTAGCAGGCTTAAAAACACACCCATGAGCAAAAAATAAAGAAAAAAGTACTTAATGACGATAGTGAGTCTCCTTCTTTTCTTACTTCTTGTGAAAAATCTTTTGCTCTGGCGACTAGGCCGTAGCCAAAACAAAATCATTGTGTGGAAGCGATCAATAAATGGAATGAACACAATAGGAGTCTGGACGAAGAGAATCCAATGACCCAAGAAGAAATCAGCAGAAAACTGACTCATTTCCATAATTTTAACCACATATTCTCTAGATGGCTGTAGCAACAGTCTCCATCCAACTTTCCTGCTAATCCATTTACCAGACCACCACATACGATTCACTTTGTCATTCTTGTATTCACGGCTGAGAATTAACGTAGTGATAAGAGTTGAAATGAACTCCTGGAAACTGATGATGCAGAGAAGGCATGATAATGCTCTAATGAAATTCCATCCTTCAAGGAACCAAATCAACTCAAACCATCCAAGATGAACAAGCACCGATGCTCCATGAGCCACAGTAGCAAAGAAAGATCCAAGGGATGTAAAGTAACAAAGAGTCCCTGTAAAAACGGAAAAGCCAAAAATCACTGCCAAAATCACTGCGTTAAGCAGAATTGGCCCAAAGGTTAATATCACTAATCTCAATATGCAATTTGTTGGTTTGACATCTCTAACCCCATTCTGGGAATTCATAAAACTATAAGCAAAGAATAAAAAGATACCAGTGCAAAGAGGAACAATCAATTCTGTGAAGTAGGTATCCCAAAGTCGTGATTTCCTAGTATCTGGAGCTCCTTTTTCGGAGAGATCATTGATAATTCTCTTTTTGTAGCCAGTATATCTTGCTCTAGAATGCTTGACAAAAGATGCCCACGAATTAGCGCGATATATGTTGTTACCTCTGGATAGCCAATGGATATAATCTCTGTAATCGACAAAAAAATCTTCGAATGAGTACTGGTGAGGGTTGAACATAAATGGAGCAAAACACATCGAGATCAAAGTGATGTAAAACCATAACAATGCTGGCTGCCAAATTGTCATACTTGAAAGCAACAACATCAAAAAGATTCGTGCTCCCGAGTATATAGAGGACAGAGTGAACTTGGAATAGAGATAGAAAAACTGAACTCTTGACATCGCAAATCCACGGCCCGTACTGATATATCGCGCACCGCCAAATGTCACATCTGTCATCAAAGCATTGGCATATATCTGGCAAACGAACACTTCGAAGAATGGTGAGAGCGAAAGAAGATGGTGGAAGAACCGCGCCAACGCCCGCCATAATCCTCGCTCTGTCATTTCCTGAATAAGGAGAGGAACAAATGCAATGAAGAACACAAGGAAGACGGAGAAGATAAAAATAGTGACCCAATTCAATACAGGTTGAATCATGTAACACCCGATAGGTTCCTGAAGATCAGTGTAAGGGACATCTTTGTTGTACTTACAAATGATCGATTCATGTCTCAATGCACCAAGGTTAACTAACACAATCATGAACATCTGAACAGAAACAACAATAAAGAGATTATTGATGTGGAATCCCGGATGGGCATAGTAAAAAGAGAGAAATCTGTCAAGTGGCAATTGTGTTCCCAAGTAGTAATACTCCCTGGATAGAATCTGCTCGCCCATACCGGCACCAATCTTTGTAGTGAAATTTAAGATAGAACCAAATCCCAAATCACGACCTTTACCACATTGGTAGTAATCACAATGCTTGATCCTACCGCCTCTCAACAAGGCATTCATACCAGCATAGATATCTTCATTCAAGTGTAACCCTTTCTGTGCCTTCGAAATACCTCCACGGGTTGTCATAAAGATAGCGTTGAGAAAATCGGGGTGGCCATAATGTAATTTTCCGCCGATCTCAGCTAGAGTTCTGGCAAACAATGTACCAAACGTCTGTTCTTTTCCAGCGGCAACGTCACCAAGCACACCAACATTCTCAGAGAAGATGTACTCTCTCGCACCAACAATAGCCACGGGGGTTCTTTCAGTCTTGGTGACTATACCTGGAATATAGGGAGATGGAGTGTCTAACTCCAACTCTTCAAATTCAGCCAACACAGATCTGATCTTGATACACTCCTCCAAATAGTTATCTTGATTTGCATCAACAACTTGGATATACTCACCACGATAGAAGATCAAAGAATGGTTTTGGTTATCCGACTTACCATCCCCTAAGATTGGGTTACCCGATAAGCGAATTCTGAATGTTGGAGTACGGTTCCCGTTAGCATCAAATTTTGAATATCCATCGACAAGACAAGAATAGTATATTTTTTCTCCCCCCGGATTCTCTGGGTTGATTGCCTTCTCGAGGTAAGCGATCTTGATCTCTGGAAAGGCTCTCAAGAGAAAATCGGTCTCTTCTCTCTCACTACTCTTAAATTCAGTCATTCTTTGCATCGCGATGACCATTTTGAATTTTCTATGAGCCATCGCCTCAAGATCATTCTCTAAACTCTCTTGATCATCCCTGTAGTATTGGACGATATCAGGATTCTCAATCCTATAAAGAAGCTTCAACGCTCTGACATAGTTCACAAATCCAGAAGCTGTACGGTAAAGTGTCTGTGTTCTTAAGGAGGCCCAAATTCTAGTTCTCAAAACATACTCAGGTGTTGCGTCTTTGAAACCAAAACAATAAAGCGGCAAATCATCGATTTTATTCTGTCTCATATTATCGTCAGCATCGACCGGAACCGTCTCGTTTTCGAGAATTGGAGTCAGAGGAATAATCTTGGGTGTAAGAGGAGGGGAGTTGCTTCCTTTCTTCTTTTTGCTCTTCTTACTATTCATATCGTTGATCTCATCTGTTTCACTCCCACATTTAGGATGCTTCTCTTCGGATTTCACAACCTTCACTTCGCTTAAGGTCGAGTGATTGATGATTTCACTGCCAGCACTTGTACTTGCACTGGAGATAGATTTTTTCCGAGTTGTATCATATTTCACATTCTCCTCTCTCAAGACTCCGTGTTCGCGAGCCATGAGCTTAGTATCCTTGACAAAACAATCCCACTCCGTTGGATAGAGTTGCTTCAAGTATTCTAATAATGTGATCTTCGTATTCATATTAGATTCTTTGATTATCTCCCTGAGAGAGAGAATAATTTTCTCACCATAATGAGGTATCAATACGGTGAATACAGGCATAGATTCAACAGCAATTGGTTCTGGGATCGGAGTAGAAAGGGACTGAGCGAAAAAAGATATACGCCTTTGCGCTTCTGAATTTGGCGGGAAAAATTCACTCGACTTGTACGTAGAGTCATCATGAGCAATGAAAAAACTTGGTGACTTCAAGGTCTTTCGACCTTCAATCTCGGATGGCACTTGGTGGTAGAGAAGTTTATGTACCATATCAATGGGCAACAAGTGCTCCCTGTACATCGATATGATGATGGCATTCCAGACCTGTGAGATTAGTATCTTTGGTTTGTATTTGACCTCCATATCACCACTAGCCACTACTTTGGAGTATATTCTTTTTGGCAATCTTGAGTACACATTCCTCCACGGTGTTAAAATTGAGATACCTAAAGCAAACGATAATCCCATTGAGAAGAAGCAATTGCACACAATGTACCAAAGATAAGTATCAAGGAAAAACAAAAGAATATCTGTGAAGTAAACCAACCCCAAAGTTATATGAGCTTGATGGCGACAGAGGAAAGTACCGAGATAAGCATCACCAACGCATCGACTCATATCCATTATAGAAAGAACGCGAATCGGATCTCTGATAGACAAGGTCAAGAAAAAGTACGATTCGATGTATTTGGCGCTGAATATACCACACCAAAGAAAGATCGAAAACCAGTAACTTCTACCCTGAAGCATGGCAAACGACGCTGTGAATGTTTGCGAAGACACATGAGATCTTTTTAGTTTACTAAACTTCCCAAAAGTGAAGAGGGATCCAAGAGGCCTCCATGAAAAGTAACTTGTGGTGATAAATGCTATAATCAACTGAACAATCGATAGTATGTATGCGAAATTGGAGTGTGTCTCGAGATCAAACACTCCAAAGATAAATACTGATGGGAGGAAGTTGATTAAGGTAATTATGACCAATATAATGAACCGCCAGAACAACTGTGGCGACCCAGGCCAATCTCTTGGCACAAACGTCCATTCTGCAATAGTTGCAATAAGTTGAATCACGCAGACAAGAGTACCTCCAAGGGCAATAGCAGAAAGCTGGCTCTGCTTTGTTGGTGGGTTATCCAAAAGCTGTTGATAGTTCTTTGTGTAGAGAGTAGGAGAGTTGAAGGTAGTGAAGAACCAGAAAGAGGAAAGGTGAATGATCCAAATTCTGTTAAAATTTGTAGCAACATGGAGCCAGGTTCTCGTCTCCTTATAGGTTTTGTAAAACGCTTTATCCCAGTCTGCATCAGCCAACTTGATATAACGATCTTGCAACGGAATGTCAACTAGTCTCTCTTTCGTAGTCTTCATGGATATTCTTTCGATGCCTTCTGGATACCAAAAGAGTTGGTTCACATCGTCGTAACCAATAATGTCCTTATGATCCCGCTCACGGCGGCGGAAAGATCCATTGTCTCCAACTTCATAGATTTGATCTCTCAAGAACTTATAAATGGGAGTGATGATTAAGTCCAAATATTGTCCCTCCGGAGCAGGTTGATGACGTGACATGCATTCACTTGAAGTGTAATAGTCATAAGCACATTTGTAGATGAAGCAAAGACACTCTGGTAAGAATCTCAGTTGATTTGCCTCACCCCATATCATCAAGAACAAAGCAATCTGTTCAACTTTCTGCAAAGGAGAGAGCTCTTGCATTCTCATCTTCCATTTATAATCAGCAATTCTGAAGTCAAAGTTACGTTCAAGCTCATCGGGAGTGAATTGAATCTTCATATAGTTCTCAGCAAAGTCCTCTTGCAGTTGCTTGGCTTTGCGTCTCTCCTCCTTCATGTTGATGTTCTTCTTCTTTGCAATCTTCTTGTTATGCCGATGTGCACGGCCCTGTAACTTCATATTAGAAAATCCGACATCTTCATCCAAGTCGAGTTGGGCAGCAAAAAACCATTTCCTATAGTTGGCATTCTCACCTCCGATATAAGATGCATGTAATGATGTCAAAGCATGAGTTGGGGAGAAGCGACTTGCCCTGGAATCCAACTGAACCATAAGATGATCAAACATATTTTCCATGCTGGATCGCTGGAACCCAAACTTGGCTTGTATGTTCTCAAAAATACCCTTAATCGCCTTCTGGGTAATAGGTGCGTCATCTGATTTCCAAGCTGGATACGGACCATTATTCAGAAGACTCGTGAAGGTCGATGAATGAGTCGATCCAGGGTCCTTCCCTTCATATTGTCGAGCGTGATCATGCTCAATACCAGCAATACCTCGCAATGGATCATCTGGATGAATCTCAGGAACCTCTGAATTTTCCCCATCTATCGGTTCTGGAGACATATCGCTGTGCTCATCCTCACTTTTAGCATCATCATCGTCGTCTCTCATAGGAACACGGGTGTGTTCACCTGTGTTTGGTGCCGACATCGAGCTATCAACTCTTGCTCTTGGGAGGTTTGTTGAGTTCCCAGATCATCATGACTTCTAAGCTCTCTTCATAGACCACCTATCAAAGCGTAGGATGAGAATCCTTTGGTTTTGTGGCAGATAACACAAAAGATGCCAAATGTTATGGCAACGGACCGGGTTAGGAAATGGTACGCGCAAAAGTTTGGTACATACAGCACATGTTATGTAACATCCTGCCTAAAAGGTGTGGTGTCCAGGTGTGAGGCGATCCACTAAGCTCGAAAAACCGCTTAAGATCTGGTCCCAGAGATACAAGGGCAGCTTAACCACTGAGAGATTCAGCCAATGGGAAAGCTCGAGCGTCGGAATTGAGTTTGTGCGGGCGCAGGAAACTACATGTATATGTACACTTTAAGTATGGCAAAGAGAAGGTTTTTTTCAACCATATGTTACTATCACACTGAGATATTGGGTAGCGGCTTGTTGAATAAATGTTGTCGGATGTCCTCAAAATGGTGGAGCTCTCGTTGTCACCAGGTTATGGGGCCTAACGACACTGTTGCCATAGGGGATCCCTCTTTCCATTTGTTTGTTATTGTTTCAACTTTGTTTTAGCTTCATGCGCAAAAAAGCCTACAATGTTTCCCGTAACGGTTTCAAACGAGTCTCTCCTTTGTCTAAGAAGGTTTAGTATCAAAGATGATACTAAACCTTCGATACAGCAAGAAGTGAAATATCTTAAAAAATGTATATGAATTGAGATACACTCGCATGCCATATGGGGTTTTTATTGCTCTTTCATTATCAGAGTTTCCTCAGTTCAATAGAAAGTTCCCTCTTGATGATCTCGCACCAGCTCCATATCATGATCTTGGCTAGATCATCCTGAAACCTTGTCAACCATGTGTAGGTGTCTGTGAAGTTATCAGCTAATAACTCATATGCTCACACTCGTATATTCATTCATCTCTAATTTTTCTTCAATCACTGTTCTTCCTATTGATCGTGTATGTAACTAAACGGCACTATAAAACAGTGCTCTAAATAGTGGACACGTTGATAGTATGGACCCTATCGCTATCAAAAATTAACGCGTAAAGTACATCATGGACATAAACCGCTAAGTAAACCTGAGCACGAGTCTCATTCATAACCTAGAGCTAGTCCTGTCTAGATTTCGCAGTGTTTACGTGTTTCCGCATTCGGCTGCAGGGACTCGTTGCACGGAAGACTTGGCAGATCTCGCAAGGATTTTTCTGACGAGATTTCCCTTTTTTTCCACACCCCCTTTGCTCAACCGACAACAACACAGAGCTTTCTGCCTTTACTCCTGTTCCTTCCTTTACACAGAGTAAGAAGAGCTCAGTTACACGCATCTACTCACCAATTTTCACTCTCTTTGCTCTCCCGTTTAACTGCTCTCGTCCGTTCATTTATCTAAGTAAACAGGCTACCTATACTATGTTGTTCTCTTCCTTGATTAAGACTGCCGCTGTGGCAGCATCTTTGGTTACATCTGCTATTGCTGCTCCAGCTGCTCACTTGCACAACCAGCACAAGCGTGATGTCGTTGTTGTCACCGAGACCGAGGTTGTGTACGTTACTGCTGGTGTCCCACAAGAGGTTGCTGGCGAGTCAACTACTGTCACCTGGTCCACTGTTAACACCAACTTGGCCGCCCCAACTGAGGTGTCGTCAACTGTTGTGTTGCAAGCCCAAGTTGCTGGTGCTTCTACTCACGTTGCTAGCTCTTCCGCTGCTGCTACTGTTCAAACCGCTGCTGCTGGTACTGCTTCCACTTCCACGTCTGCTGCTTCCCTTCCAACATCCAGCAGCTCTGGTTCCTTCACCTCTGGTAAGGGTATTACTTACTCTCCATATACCTCCTCTGGTGCCTGTAAGTCTCTTTCTGAGGTTAAGTCTGACTTGGCTCAATTGTCTGGTTACGAAATCATCAGATTGTACGGTGTTGACTGTAACCAAGTTGAGAACGTTTTGCAAGCTAAAGCTAATGGCCAGAAGTTATTCTTGGGTATCTATTTCGTTGATCAAATTGCTGCTGGTATCTCTGAGATGGCTGCTGCCATCAAGAGCTACGGTTCTTGGAACGATGTCCACACTGTCTCCATCGGTAACGAATTGGTCAACAGTGGTGCTGCTACCGTTGATCAGATTGCTTCTTACGTCGCTACTGGTAGATCCGCTTTGACCGCTGCTGGTTACACTGGTCCAGTCGTTTCTGTTGACACACACATTGCCACTATCAACAACCCAGGTTTGTGTGCAATCTCTGACTATGTTGCTATCAACGCTCACGCCTACTTCGACTATAACACTGAGGCTTCTGGCGCCGGTGAGTGGTTGTTGTTGCAAATTCAAAGAGTTTGGTCTGCTTGTGGTGGTGACAAATCTGTCTTTGTCACTGAGACTGGTTGGCCACACCAAGGTGACACTTATGGTGTTGCTGTCGCTTCTCCAGAAGCTCAATCTGCTGCTATTTCTTCTATCAAGGCTACTTGTGGCTCTTCTGCTATCTTGTTCAACGCTTTCGATGATTTGTGGAAGGCTGACGGTGCTCAGCACTGTGAGAAGTACTGGGGCCTTTTGTAAGATCTACAAGAGGATCTTTTAAACTGATACCAACTCTTGTGTCTTTTTTATGAACCGAATTTTTGACCTTTTCTAAGATGTGGCATCTTTGAAGTTGTCCAATTTCTTTCTTTTTGACTATTAGTCGTTTACTTTTCCTTTTTTACCTTACTTTTTATGACATACGTTTTTATCCTTGCTATCTTGTATCCTACCTCGCCAATTATGTTACCATTTCATATATTAAGTGGATCTTCCATTAAGTGTCCGCCAACGCTCTGTTCTTCTGCTGGAGAACCCACTCTTCTCGAATTCCTCACTTTGGTCTTTTAAATTACGTCTCCTGTTATATCTGTTACTGTCTCTGTAATCGCTATCTGGTGGACTTCCTTCCCTTTGTCGTGATCTTGAATCTCTGCTTGACAATCTGGGTGGAGTCCTAGAATAACGACGTGGTGTTCTGGATGGAGTCCTAGAATAGCGACGTGGCGTTCTGGATGGGGTCCTAGAATAGCGACGTGGCGATCTGGATGGAGTCCTAGAATAGCGACGTGGCGATCTGGATGGAGTCCTAGAATAGTGACGTTGGGATCTGGACGGAGACCTAGAGTATGAGTATGATCTTGAGCTTGAGTAAGATCTGGATCTCGAGGTAGTACGAGAATAGGATGATGATCTTGAATATCTGCGTCCACGTTCGCTTTCTCTCTCATTGATCCGCCTCTTCTTCATTAAGTCCAGTCTTTCTCTCATGCTATCTGTCAAAATACCAAGACCAATAGCTGTGAAGTAATTGATTGAAAATTGGAGATGTTGTGAGTCCTCTATTGGAAATACTCCTGAAATAAATGGTTGAATATAGTCCTCGTTCAATCTCTCCTTCAAGTGTGGGATACCCAATTCCTCCACCAGCTCTTGGAAAATGAACTTTATGAAGATTCTTCCTGAACTGGTCGTATCTGCCTCAGTAAGTTTAATACACTCCAATGCCTCCCATCCAAGTGCATCACAAGATAGCATATGTCCCCAGAACTTGGAAACATTCCTTAACTGGTTAGGTTCAAGTCTATGAATAGTTTCATAGCATTCTTTGAAGTTCGATTGAAACGATGCTGACCACTTCGATGATTGGCCAGAGAGTTTCTCTCCAGTAACACCATAGTACTTGGAGTAAGTACGTTCTTGAGAGCATGCTTGAACAATCATCTCTACTACTCTCTTTTGCTCATCAGGCTTCACACCAAGCTTCAAGATTTTATGAACAGCTTCATCAGGAGACATAGAACCCTTGAGAATAAGATATATAGTCTTCCGAAAGTTAGTCAGGTTGGTTTGTGTCATGTCCTTGATTTCCATCGCGCTCTCTGAATTTTCCTTAGCTGTTTCCTCAACCTCAAGTTGGAAACCGTTGTCATACACATCATCTCCATATTCAGAATCTCCATCCTTTACCGCTTTTCCTTCTTCTTTATCGCTAAGGATGGAAGCAATCGTTTCTGCGTAGTTTTTCTCGTTCTCATCATAATCCTCGTCGAAAGCAAAAACGTTCAGGTTATCTTGAGCCTTGAGCTTGTCATCCAATCTAACTTGATGTGTCATCTGATCTTCTTCTTTCACTAAGTCAAGCCCTTCCGGTACTATAGGATAGCCTTTGAATCCCTCTCTGCGTGATTGAAATATGATCTCAATGAGATACTGAGTTCTCTTTTCAACGTGCCCCTCTTGTAAAACTACTCTAAGTCTCTCGTAGAGTTGTGCGGAAGCACTGGGGCAAACCTCAGACAAAAACAAGCCAGAGTGCTTCAAAATACCACAGCAGATATCTACAGAGTCATCTGTTGGATTGAGCAATAGCAAATGCATCACCTCAAGAATGATGATTTCATGGCACACTTGTTGGTTACAGAGATGCGCAAGAAAAGTCGTTGAAGATAGGCATAGAGTCTTGTTGTCTCTCTTGAATGCTTTCCTGAATTGTAACACGAGCCTTGAAATCAAAAGCTCACCTATTTGTGGAATCTTTGAGTTCAGAGCTGCAATGAGCGCAGCATATATGCTTGTAAATGTCAATGACTGGCATTGTGCTTTCATTACCGTCCTCACCAAAAGGCCCATTCCCCTATGTAGATTGAGTTTGAAGAGTTCTAGGATGATGATCCTAATGTTAGCGACGTTTACTTTGTTCACCAGCCCATTTATCTTTTTCTTCAGTGTCTCCCAGTACATCCTTTGAGCCTCTATTGATCCTTTAGTGAACCTCATCTGCTGAGATGCTGCCTCCAACTTTGCCGGCGGAACGTATATGCCGCTTCCTCGCGGCTCCTCGAGTTTCAGACATTGAGCAGCAGCTTCTGATTCGGCCATCGAGGTGTACTATGCGTGTTATTTTGTTTTTCCTCTCTTGGTCAATCTTTTGGTGTGAACTTTTTCTATTCAGCGCGGAGGCAAACAGAGAGAACAGCCACAACTCAACCCGGAAAGCAGACCAAGTGGAAACCATAACTCATGAACTCTGTTGTCTTGCTACTCACTGACACATCAGCCGTGAATTCTTATGATACGCTCATAGAGAAGGCTATCTCTCTGCTGGCAGAAGACGGCTCCTTGGACATTCTTCTCCCAACCAGAATCACTCATCTTAATACTCTTGATAGTGTCCTGGCCGCTACTTACACCTTATGCACAGGAATTCTCCACAGATTGGAGAAGACTGGGATTGACGTCACTGTTCTTTTCAATGATCACTACAAAGAGACAACTCAGGCTTGGGAAGCCTGTTTGATTGATCCTTCCGATAATAACTATGGCTTATTTGACTATAAAGATAAGGAGCTACTAGAGACTTTGAGCGTTCAGAGATCATCGTCGACACCTCAAGTCATAAAAGACGATCACGATGTTAGTGAAGAATCTATCCATAACGTAAGTGCTGTTGGTGGAACATTTGATCACTTCCACGATGGTCATAAAATGCTGCTCACGGCTTCTGCATTTGTCACGAACACAAAGCTCATTGTGGGAGTTACTGATCATGAACTTCTGAAAAATAAGAAATATCCAGAGTTCTTACAGAGCTATGACTACAGGGTACACGTTATCAAGAACTTCCTGGCTCGTATCAAGCCAAATTTAACAATTGAGCCAGTCCCTATCCATGATGTGTGTGGTCCTACAGGTACTATTGCAGATATCGATGCCCTCATTGTAAGTAGAGAAACAGTGAAAGGTGCAGAATTCATCAACAAGACAAGACTTGAGAGAGGATTCGGTGAACTGAAAGTTCATGTGATCAACGTGATTGGTGGTGAAGAGGATGATGGATTTGTCAACAAACTCAGTAGTACACAACTGAGAAAAGAGAAATGGGAAACAATTCAAAAAGAGAGAAAGGACTAAGGTAAATATTTAGATCTAAAGTTTCTACTTGATTATTGTTATAGAAAATCAAAACAAAAAAAAATCCGCTTTGCAAAACACAGTACATACATACTCATTCATCTAATAGAAATACCACCACTTTGGTTAGTACCAATACGGCTCGTACGGTCTGGAAGATCAATGCACAAGAAGTCCTGTTCGGTGAGTTCATCATACAGCACAACATCATCATCTGTGAAGTACAAAGGTCCTCTTCTTACCAAGTCCCACATACAGATTTGGGCCTTAGCAAACTCCTTCTGCCCAAGCCCCATCTTCTTCTGGAGTCGCTCCTTCGTTTGAGCTAATGTCTCATCTGGGTTCAAGACAATGATGAAAGAAATACCATGTAGATTACGTGCATCTTTGTAGAATTGCAGAACTGGGACCAATTTCGGGAGTAGCTCATCGGCGCCAATGACCTCAACCTCATCATCAATAAGAAAATACCTCTCCTGTAGAATTTTCTTCTCCTCTGGTAGAACTGCTCCATAAATCTCACCATCACCCTCAAGCATGCCTATCTCAGTAGTTGGGAAGACCACCTGGCCAAACTTCGAGCCTTGATTGGTCCAAAGTAAAACAGACTCCTTTTCCTGATCCGAGAATCCAATCTTCGTTTGCATCTTATCAATCAAGTCCGACAAATTTCCGTTGTTCTCGATTAGGAATTCATAATCAGTATAATGACAATACCCTGACGTTAACCAGTGAACCTTGAAAGCTTTCATATTCTCTAATTGCTTCAATGCAATGTTTAACAATTCATACTCAAATAATGGCACAAAATCATAGGTCATATTTCTTGGGAGCATGTTAGAGAGATTCATTTTAGAGTGAAGTGGATACCTGTGACCATTGTAATTTGCAAAGATTCTCAAACGCATTGGATCCTTCTTAATTAATCTTCCGATTCTTGTAGCTAACTCATCATAGGGAGCCACTGATGAAATCCACACATCAAAGATTTCATCTTCTGGATCTTCACCAACAAGAACAAATTCGTCATCATCAGATGGCTGTGAAAGTGCTTGGACCTTCACATGGATCCTGGAAGCCATGTAGGAGTAGTACTCGTCAGCAGAACGGTAAATTGGGTATACATCCTTCTGATTAGCTGACAGTAAGTCGCCCTCTGTTGGAGTCGCCTTCTGGAAACAAAGAATATCACCAGAGCCCAATTCAGATTTATAGAAAGTGTCTTGCAAGTTGACCAGATCGACAGAGCCTTGGTTGACCTCTTCGAAGACCTTTATCTCATATTCATCGGATATATTCAGGGAATATTTGACGGCAGGAACAATGGACTCGATAGGGTCCTCTTCATTAACCACAATATGCGTGACTCCTCTCAAGGTTTGTTCATCGATATCGAAGTACTTGAGGAAGAGGAGAATCTTGGTAGATTCAATCACATTCTCCCCTTCATCAAAGTTAAGTTTATCCGGTGATCTTAAAGCGGCTGGAACGCTGGCAAAAAGCTCCAACTCTGGTTGTTCAACCCAAATATTCATGGTAGAATATTTTTTAGAGAAGCCGGCCTTGTAGAGTTCCTCCACTGTCATATCACCGATTTCCAGAGGACTGTTAGGTCTCAATGTCTGATTACGTCTGTAAGACATTCCCCAGAAGGTCACTTTCTCAGGATCAATGCCTAGTTTCTCTTTGATTTCAGGATACAACTCGTGAAATTTCTTTGTCTTCAAAGCCTTGATCTTATAAGGATAATCTTTTTCTGTGTAGAGATCTGGCTGGTTGAATCTTTCATTAGCGCTGAGATCGAATCCTTCATATCTCTTAAACAAATCCGATGTGAACACGTTTATATTGAGATACAAATGTAGCTCTTCTAGCTCTTTACGCTTTGTTGCTAACTCCTCAAGCTCTTTGTCAACCTCTGCTGAAATGAATTTTGGGACATCAGCTTGTGTGACCTCTTGCAAAACGCTATCGAGCTCTGATCTCTTAATATAAACCAACATGTATGCGCTGGTATGGCGCCGAATCTGGTAGTTTTGAACTTGTGCTCTAGTCATCTTAGACATCGCAATTTGATCAAGTGGTTCCAATCCGAAATTGGCATCGAATGCTTCCCTTTTCGTGACTCTCCAAACTCTATCGTCATCAAATCTGTACCACTTGTCAGACTTATCTGGCTTTATCATAGCGTAGTAATGGCCAGTGGATATATCACCAGAGTGTACCAAGACACCATGCAAGTCATATATACATGGGCCATCCGATTTCTCTAAGAACGGACTCAAATCAATAGATTCCGGGAATTCATGACGATCATTAATTTTGACAAGGGAATCATAGTTGAAATCATATTCGAATCTCTTCAGCTGAAGATGAAGCACGGCTGGGAACTCTGTGAAAACCACACCTTTCTTCGCATCTTGCAATCCGAAATCCTGGGCCATGTATTGGTTCTCGCCATCCATTACTTCAACTTCGATGTAGTTCTGGAAAGATTCTGTCAAATTGCTCAGGTCTTTGACGTTCAATTGGATGTCCCAAAAATCTTCAATTCTCGACGACTCATAGTCAACGTTGATACACTTGATATAACTCTTCATCTTTCCCACAAAAGTCTTATTCAAGACATTCTCTACGGGAGTGCCCTTCATTCTGGCCTCAAGTCGGTCCATTAAGATTCTGTTCAACTCTTGGACATCATGTTGAGTAAAGGCATCACCGGTATCCCACCCAAATGACTTGGTCAACTCCAATGTATCAATGGCCTCATCTGAACGCTGCAATTGGTAAAAGATTCTTTGTAAAGCCAATGGGACGCTATCTGTTGGTGATTCTCCCTCCGTAGGTATTTGATAGACCGCTTTTCTGAAACTCTTTGTGAAGAAATATGACTGTAATAGGGAATTGAGATAGCATGTTGCACCTTGATTCTTGAAACCGACAAATCCTGTTTGCTTCTTAGAATCGTAATCTAAAAAGTTATGCCACAACACGCCTGTAGTGTCCCTGAGAACCTTCACAAAGGCCGTTATATTCAGTTTATCATCATGCATCAATGGACCATTCAATTCTCTGCGAGCCTGATACAACGATCTCATATCTGTAAAGTTGGAGAATCCCCAATCTGTGGCGTATTTACAAAATCTCTGATGAGATGTGTTCACTATGCAGTTCTTTGGCTCACGAGGATTGGAGATTATCAAAGTGAATTGTACACAGACATACCATTTGGGATCCACAGGGAGAACTTCACCAGAAGTCTCATCAATCATAGTCTTTGGCAATGGTTCCAAATAGAGGGCAATGTTATTGTTAGCATTCCCCTTTGGAAACAACAACACGTTGAAGTCCCAACCGCCAACCCTGAACACAGGACCGCGAACTTTATCCTCTGATAAGGACTTGTAATCTTTGATTTCCCATGTGTGGGATCCGATATCAATGACCTCTTCATCTTCGAGCTTTGGAAGGATCTGATCGCTCAGGAAGCTGAAATCAATAGATGATTGCGTCTGTAGAGACTTGCGTTTTTTCAGCTCCGTAGAGGCTTCAGTATTGGATGACAGCAATGAGCTCACCTCTGTCAGCTCACCAGCGCTCATAGTGGATGCTTATTTGCGTTGATGTGTATCTGAACGTGCTTGGCCGACTTTAATCGTCTCTTGTTTTGATTTTTATAGTTGTTTGCCCTTTTCGTATCACAATTAGAGTTAATAACGACACAATTCGTTCTTATTGTTGTACAATGCGGCTAGAGGATTGCTTCTCCAGCTCAATTATATGAAAACCGAACCAAGACCACTCAAATATGTCCAATATCTTAAGCGCTCGAACGATAAGGTTGTTAAAGTTCTCTCTCTTAAAAGGTGTTGATCCCCTTGATTTCCCGCTCCCACGATGAAAACTCTGCCAATTGTTTACGTGCCAGGAATAGAGTCATTAAGAGAAATTAAAAAGAGTGTGAGAATCGAACTACAACCCTAGGGCTGCTCACCACTGCACTAGAAGTTCTCGGGAAAATCCTGCTTTAGCAGGTCCCCTCTTATTCAGAACAACCAAAGAAAGATATCTTTTCGCTTTTAACAGTGGAAGATTGACATAGCTTAGTCTTCAGATTGTATGAAATATACACACACATTTGTACCCTCTATTAGAGTTTAGAGAATCTTATGTTCAATAACTACGACTAATGTTCTCCTTCGGAACATTCAACGGCCTCTCTCTCACTTTACAATAGGACACCAGGTGGTGCAGGCTTTGCAGTTGAAGATACACACCTTGATAGCATACTCAGACCACCAGCATCATATGCAAATTAGCCACACATCAATTAGCCCATACATATGTGCGGCCGATCAGTTCGTGGGGCCGGGTCGGTCGACAGTTTTTCCAGTTCGAGCCTGGGATCATATGGATGCCATCAGTTGGCACATAAAAATTCCCTGGGATGAAAAGCAACAATTAGGGGGGTGGGGACAGAAAAAACACTTCAGTCACAGTAATGCAATTGCTATAGATAATGAATGCTATAGTATATCGTGTGTATAGCCTAGAAGTTATAGTTTCATCATGCTGGAAATTTCCTCCCACTCGTTCCATAACCTAGATGGATACAAATTCACTTATTCACTATGCACTTATGCAATGGTAGCGGACACAGCAACACCTGTCTTTGCGTCAAATGGTGTCAATCCTGCGATTTGCGTATAAAAAGGAGGCAGTAGAACCTCCCTTCCGTACTTTTTCTTTGGTTCTCTCCTATCAGAGATTCATCAATTGAATACACTACAATAAACTACAAACAACACACTATGAGCGAAATCACCTTGGGCCGTTATCTCTTTGAGAGACTCAAACAAGTTGAAGTTCAAACCATCTTTGGTCTCCCAGGTGACTTTAACCTTTGTCTCTTGGATAAGATCTACGAGGTCGAAGGTATGAGATGGGCTGGTAATGCCAACGAGTTGAATGCCGCCTACGCTGCAGATGGTTATTCGAGAGTGAAGAGACTCGCTGCCATCATCACCACTTTTGGTGTGGGTGAGTTGTCCGCTTTGAACGGTATTGCAGGTTCCTACTCTGAGCACGTTGGTCTTCTACACATTGTTGGTGTCCCATCCATTTCTTCCCAGGCTAAGCAGTTGCTTTTGCACCACACTTTGGGTAACGGTGACTTCACTGTCTTCCACAGAATGTCCTCCAACATCTCCCAAACCACCGCTTTCATCAAGGATATTAACTCAGCCGCTGCCGAGATCGATCGTTGTATCAGAACCGCCTATGTTTACCAGAGACCTGTCTATGTCGCCCTTCCAGCTAACTTGGTTGACGATCTGGTACCAGCTTCTTTGTTAGATACTCCAATTGACTTGTCCTTGAAACCAAACGATCCAGCTGCTGAATCTGAAGTGATTGAGACGGTATGTGAGTTGGTCAAGAAGGCTAAGAACCCAGTTATCTTGGTTGACGCCTGTGCCTCTCGTCATGATGTTAAGGCTGAGACCAAGGCTTTGATTGACGCCACTCAATTCCCAGCCTTTGTTACTCCAATGGGTAAAGGAGGTGTTGATGAACAACATCCAAGATTCGGTGGTGTTTACGTTGGTACTTTGTCCAAGCCAGATGTCAAAGAAGCTGTTGAATCGGCTGATTTGGTCTTGTCGATCGGTGCCATCTTGTCTGATTTCAACACAGGTTCCTTCTCCTACTCTTATAAAACCAACAACATTGTTGAATTCCACTCTGATTACATCAAAATCAAGAACGCCACTTTCCCAGGTGTCCAATTCAAATTTGTATTGGAAAAATTGGTTGAAGCTGTTAAGCCATTGGTGAAGGATTACGTTCCAGTCCCAGTCCCATCTTTGAAGTTGATTAACTCACCATCTGATCCTCAAACTCCATTGACTCAAGAATGGGTGTGGACCAAGTTGTCCTCCTGGTTGCGTGAGGGTGATATCGTCATCACAGAAACGGGTACTTCAGCCTTTGGTATCGTTGAGACCAGATTCCCAAATAACACAATTGGTATTTCCCAGGTCTTGTGGGGCTCCATTGGTTTCTCGGTCGGTGCTGCCTTGGGTGCTGTTGCAGCAGCTGAAGAGCTAGACAAGGAGAAGAGGGTCATCTTATTCGTTGGTGATGGTTCTTTGCAACTGACTGTCCAAGAGATCTCCACCATGATCAGATGGGGCCTCACACCATACATCTTTGTGTTGAACAACGATGGTTACACAATTGAGAGACTGATCCATGGTGAGAAAGCCGGTTACAACGATATTCAAAACTGGGATCACCTGGCTCTCTTGCCAACCTTTGGCGCCAAGGACTACGACTCTATTAGAGTTTCTACAACTGGTGAGTTTGAGCAATTGTGTAACGATGCCCAGTTTGCTAAGAACTCCAAGATCAGAATGGTTGAGATCATGTTGCCAGTTATGGATGCCCCAATTAACTTGGTCAAGCAAGCCCAGTTGACCGCCAATGTCAACAAGGAGAACTAAATGTTTCTTCATGAGATTTTATGTGTATAATGAGGCAATTTGATAGATTTATTGGAATTCATTGTTTGTAGCTCTTCATTTATTGTTTCCATAGGATATTCAGATACATCTTTTAAAAAAGACAAGCTATCTACAGAAAAACCAAAGAAATGGTAATAGGATATTTTATATGCAATAGGAACCATGCTTGATGCTTTTTGCCATTAAAGAGATCTACAGGCACTCCCATAAACTCCCATCGAATTATCTCTTCACCCAAGCGCCAATTAATCCCGATTGCACCTGCAGGGGCAACAAGCAAAATGCTGCGCAGAATTACCCGCTGCAATGGTAAAGAGAGTATACTCGAGATGAGAGTGGTTAGGAAGCTGTTTTCACACAACAGATGTAGTAACCACTTGGTGCTGGCTTTGCTATCACCATAATCGTCTAGAAGCGTCCTTTAATCTCTTCTTAAACTCTGTTTAAACTCTCTTTGAACCTTCTTTAAGGAACTCTCTACTATTCACTAAACCCGCCCCCTTTGAGCGCTGCGTAAACCAACAGGCGGCGGAGACCAACGAAAAGAATTGAAACTGGACACATCAACAATAAACCACCTACCAGAGAAGCTTACACAGGTGAAAAGGACCATTCCTATGGCATTCAGGCTCAACACAAGCAGACTGTCCCATATTGTCAGAAAGGGCCTCCATCTGCTGGGAGCACGGGTGCCCACACAGCGCCTGAAATCCCTGGTGATGGTGTTGGCTTTTACCATCGTTGGCTATCAGTTACTTCTTCTCGCAAGCCCATCTACGGTCCCCCTCACGTATCCTGGCCAGTCTTCTCATGGCGATATTGTGCTCGTTGTAGATAAAGAGACAAGTGCATCTACGCATTACAAACATATCTTGGAGAAGATGGGTGAGAGTTTCCCTTCGAAGCCGTTACAGGAGAAGTGTGACATTTATTTCGATGAGTTGTATAGGTTAAATGAAGATTGGGAGGTCATGGACACCTCGAAAGACCCTAACAAGGATTACAAGAAGGAGGCTTTTGACCACGATAAGTTCATTAGAGATAAGGTGAAAGAATATAAGGAGGAGCACCATGAGGAGCCATCAGATGGTAAAAAGGCTGAATTTGAGCAGGAGTATAATAAAATGGTAGAGCTGACATTGAAGGCAGAGCAGAGAATGATTGATGCAGTGACACATCTTAGGGTCTATGGTCAGTGTTACTTGAGGGATCAAGGCTCTAGTGTGATCAGTAACTTCTTAGGTGGATCTCAAAAGGCTACAAATTCCATCTCAGACGGAAGCTTCGACCTCTGCTATGACGTTGAACAGAGATTGTTCCCATGGCTTTCAAGAGAACTCCCAACTTTCAAGAGATGGGATGGTACCATCATCAAGGGTATACCTAAGATGTCGAAGTTCACAGATGAGTTCGATGATGAGGATATATCATTTACTCCAAAGGATGGCCTTGATGATACCGAAGGTACTGGACTTTCTCGTCTGGGTAAGAGAAGCTCGAGAAGTGAATGCTTCATGAATCAATGGAGATCTTCTCTCAATGGTAAAGGTATCGTTCTATCTGTTGCTGATAAGTATGAACATGATATCACAGGTTTACTGAGAGTTTTGAGAGCACTGAACAACAAGTTACCAATCCAACTGGTCCATAAGGGCGATTTGAGCGAAAAGGTCCAAGAGAGAATTGTCAAAGTCGCAAGATCGGAGGAGGTTGAGGTTCCTCTGTTCTCCTACGACAAAGTACAACACGATGTTCCTCATAACTTCCCAAAACAAGAAATCTGGTTCGTCAATGCGAAGAGATGTATCAGAAAGGAGAATCAGGGGAGTTTCAACGGATATGCGAATAAATTGATTGCATATCTTTTCAACTCTTTTGATGATACTATCCTCATGGATACAGATTCGGTGCCATTAGTGAAACCATCTCATTTCTTCAAAATGGGTCCATATCAAAGAACGAAAACAATATTTTTCAAAGATCGATTTAACGGAGAGACAGTTTCTAAACACGACTCTCAGTTCTTTGTAAAGTTGATGCCAAACTCTATTGATAGTGCAATGTTTGAGATTCCTAAGGTGACCAATTTCACCCTGGAGGACAACAGATACATCAAGAACCAATATCGTCATGTCATGGAAGCCGGAGTGGTAGGTATCAGGAGATCTACCCATTTCATCGGAATCCTTACTTCTGTTCAGATGAACTTCTGGAGTTCTGCAACATCACGTATTTGGGGTGATAAGGAGTTGTTTTGGTTAGGTCAATCCATAAGCGGTAATGAAAACTATGAATTCAACAAGTATGACGTTGTTGCAGTTGGGGAGTTGAGTCCAATGGAGGATAGACCAAGAAATACCATTGCACATGAACTGTGTTCTACCCATCCAGGCCATTTGAGTGGTGACGATGATTATACTTTACTCTGGATCAATTCAGGCATGCGATTCTGTAAAGTTGATGGTACATGGGATGGTGACATGGATCAACCCAGAAATAAGAAACATTTTAAAGACTCTGGAGAGTTACAGGCATTCTACAAGCTACCTGTTAAGATCAATGCTGCATTGATTCCACCTGGTGGTGATCGTGTCGTGGAGAACGATAAAGACGAACCAGCAAGAGGTTGGGTCATGACTCCTTCTTGTAAGGGTTATCTATGGTGCGCATATGATATTGTTGGTGGATCGACAGATCCGTTGAATCGTGGTGGGTATGTTAAGTATGAAAACATTACGGAGTACATCAATAGTTACTTGGGTAAGTTGTGGTTGAACCAGGAGCTGGTCCAACTTTCCAAATATGAAGCGGAATTGGAGAAGGCCATAGCAAAGAAGAAGCAAACAGAGAAAGAAGAAAAGGCGAAGGCCAAATTAGCAAAGGAGGAAAAGGCAAAATTGGAGAAGATAGAGAAGGGTGAGAAGGTTGAAGAACAACTTATCAATGGTGCTGATTCGGACATTGATGTAGCCTGAAAATCCAGATTGGCCCATATTATTGTGACGTTGCAATGCATTTGAGTTTGAGTTATATTGGTTTATATAAAGATTCATCAGTTCTTAGAACTACAGTAGCACTCCAGGCTCTCGATAAAAAGATCGCTAAATATTCTTTTCAAACCTATGAACAGACGTTACGACTTTCAACCCCGGTGTCTATTGTATAGAGGAAAATGCAGTCCTAGATACGGGGTGAACCCGATTTCTTTGTGGTAGTTTTAACGGATTGGACCAGATGTAATGATGGATAAAATTGAATATGACAAACAAGAGAACATAAAAAAGGAATAAGACAAAGCCATAATCCACTAGCTCAGTTTGGCAAGTCTTGTGGGTCTGGGTTATGGATCCAGTGATTACCTAGCAATGGCAACTTTTGGAAGACGGTAGTTTGCATGATTGGGATACCCTCAGTGTAAGTGAAGATGATCAACATGGAGGTCGAACCCCAGATAGCGAGGTTTGGAGCGTACTTGATGAAATTCTCAGAATTGATCTTACCTAAGAATGGAAGAGTCTTGAGGATTGGCTTGGAGATATATTGAACCATTGCGTTGAGGTGTTGTAGAGGTCCTTTCCCCGGTCGTGTTGTCGTATGGAGACTTCAACTTTTTTCTCTCTGAGCTGTTGCGCGCTCGAGGATTTGGAAATGCACCATCGCAATTGGCTGGAGAGCAGATCATTGCAAGAGGAAATATTCGCTAACATGACTAATCAAGGAACCGTTAGGTCGGGTAACATATTTCGCGAATTCCTTGCCGCGAACAGATCTCCTCTTGCAATTCTATTTGTTATTTTTCTGTGCCTTGTCCCGTGTCCCATGTCCCGCATCATTCGCCGAAGATGTGGGCAGCTGCCCGGAATATGCCAAATCATACAAGGCAGATCGGCTTCTGGATCTCTCCCAGTGCTCCACCTCCAGGGGGGGGGGGATGGTGCACTTTTTTGGAAATAAGATCCTTGTTGAGCACACAAAATCATATCCTTCTTAATTTAGTTTTACAAGGAGATCCGAAGATTTAAGTTTGGCTTCTTGTAATTTTCGAATAAAGGATCAGCCCGGCAGAACTACTAATTGAAGAAACTAATTCTCCTATTTGTCACTTGCGTCTACTTTCTTTCTTATCATCGCTCTTCTTCAGTATAACAAACTGGAATATCTTTGTTGAATCATCTTTCACGTAGAGATTTTCTTGAAATTGCTCAAGTCTTTTCCAATCAAGTGTACTTGGGATGGCTACACACAACAGGATGCTTCCATGAAATAATGGAATTTCTCATAAAGAAATATAGATCCTCTACCATTTTCATTCAGGTTACGCATTGCTATCAACTGAAACAAAATTGGGACGTTTTCGTAGATAAAGGAGGGCTGATAGGAATGCCTGCTAATTATTGGTTAGCCTTTTGTTCAGGTGATCCGACTGACAATTCGCAGACACTGAATGCGCAAACTTGAATTTTTATGAATCTATTCTGAAGTGGAAAAGAAAGCTAGGGAAAGTTTTGAACTGACAAGATTTGGGTAGTGACCAGGAGTCTTTCATCCAAAAAGTTTTGTTGCTGTAGGGTTGCAAGTTACGAACACGAGTTCTCTCTATCAAAACCACTTGGTACTCACTCCCTCGAAATGCTATATTCGAGAAAGATTTCAAAGTCTTCACCACACAGTAATGCAAGCATTGTCCAATCGTTTTCTATTGAAGGATTGACCCATGTTCATCATGACAAACCAAGGACCTCTAATCTCTGCAGATAGAAGCTTGAGTTAAAGTCCTACGGACGTCAAACTATGCACAGAACTTCAGGAATGCTTTCCAAGTAAAGTGCTTTGGAACAAACATGAACGATCTAACATATGAAACGAGGTAGCATTGATCCAATCAGGATATATTCGGGCCTTGATAATTGATTGAAAGAGTATCTTAATTATCTGGACTTCTTCAACCTATGAAATGAGATCAAAGTAGATGATCTCGCTTTTCCTATATCAGCACTGATTGCAATTCTGAATTGGACCATTAGAATTTTCTATGAAAATACAGGTTATCTTCGCAAGACATCACTTTCGTTTTGTTTTGCTTGATAAGATCCTTATTCAGCTTGACTTAGAATGGATTCCCACCTCTAGTAGCATTCCACAGGGCCATGATGCAGATCAATTGTTAATTTGTGTTTTGGACAGTCCTTTAAAAGCTTGGACAGCTCAATTATTACTGAAAACACAGAGATTGCATTTCATATCCTGTACCAGGATAATCCATTTTCCCTTCAATATAAAGAGAGGCAATTCACTGATGTTCTTTACATTGACATCAAGAGAGGCAACAATATTGATACCAGTTCTCTATAGAGCACCAATAGAGCACCACCACAGAAGAATAAGCAATCAGGGAAGAGCTAATCGTTATCTTATTGAAAGCTTTGCAACGAATTCTTGAATGTCCTTTTGGGACGTGGAATGTCCAGTGGTGTCCAATTCAATATTCCAAACAGCCATGCCGTAATTCTAGTGGGTTCTAATAGTGAGAAATCAATAAAGCCCATGGTAATTATCATTCTATTTCTCAAACTGATGCTAGATCTAAGTGATTCAACTCAAGCCTGTAAGAACAAATTCAACCACAGGGAAATCTAACAGGATGAGATACTTGGAGATACTCGGTGTCTGAAAGAACGCTGAAATTTGCAATGGTGGAAAGCGACACATTTGTTGACAAGATCCGTATGGAGGGTCTCGTTCATTTGGAAGGTGGTAATGAGGTGCTTCACATTTGCTTGAAAATGTTTTTGTTTTCAGCTATGCTGACCAAGAGGACTATCATTAGAAGGATAACCAATGGACCAAGATATAATAATCGTAATCACCATGAGGCTGACTTGTTCTATAATCTATATTAACCTCAATTGAACTGCAGATTATGCATGTAGAAGGTTGATGCGCTTGATATAGATCTATAGACACTTCGGAAGGTTCCGGTAATTGAAGATCAGCAAGAGAGATGGTGATGAGAAGAATGGGCTCATATAATATAGACAGGAGATTCACAACACTGCTTTAAGTCATTTTTCCAGTTGGTTCTCTCCGTTGGAGATACGGTGTAGTCGTTGTGTTATTGTCCTAATAAAGTTCTTTACGGTTTCCTCTTCTGGAAAACGGGACCTTCTCACCATTCATCCAATATATTCTATATCAGCTATCAAAACAACTTCGGCGTAATCATTCGAAGAATAATCACAAAACCTTGAGGGAGCAACTGGGAACAACACCGTCTTTTAGGGAATTGTAGTACAGTCTCGTGATAGTGCAGTGCAGCGCATTTCTCTCATATCATTGCCTGGTGTCATTTATCTCTTTCCATGACTAAGCGATACTAAATTGGGTTACGTCAGCCTCGGGAGATCCCGATAAAGGGCTTTAGCATCTTCTATCGGTGATTGGACGAATGAAAATTTTGGGAACAAGTCGAATGATCAAGCTTGGGGTAATAACAATCTGATGGAGCATCGAACTTTCATATCTTTGAGACACCGTGTGATAACAGAAGTGTAGATACTAGGAAATCAAAGTAAGGGGCTTGAGATAAACCAGAAGAAAACGCACAAAACTTTACTTGACTGATTGTATTTTATCTCCCATTCATGTGTACTTCGGCGTGTCCCCTCGGCCGTTACTTTGCTTATCAGCTGCCCAAACTCGAGACTGACACAACGAACGCAGAGCCGTTCGTCTGATTAGGGCTCTTTTCACTTGTATATATAAGACCCGATGTATCTCTCTTGTTCCACTAAATCTTTCTTCCAGTATTCATCAAACATTTGCACAATATGGAGGAGAAGAAACCTGAGTCATATGACATCGACATCAACGACAGAGCCTCTGCAGAGTATTCTGATACAGAGCTTCACAAGACCTGGATCCAGAAATTTCTATACAAGATCTCTCTCCAAAAGGACTCTGACCTCACTCTCAGTGAACAGTTTCTCGTCAACAAAGATTTGCAACCAGTCCTCGATGAGAACGATAGACCATGGAGATGGTGGAACTTTGTCTTCTTTTGGGTTGCTGATGCTTTCAATGTGAATACATGGCAGATTGCATCCACAGGTGTTCAAGCTGGAATGTCCTGGTGGGAAACTTGGATCTCTGTGTGGATTGGTTACAGTTTAGTCGCATGTTTCCTCTTCATCTCGCAGAGAATTGGTTCCCATTACCATATCACTTTCCCGGTCAGCTGCAGATCTTCTTTCGGTACTTTTGGCTCCATCTGGCCTGTTCTTAATAGAGTTGTCATGGCTATCATTTGGTACTCTGTTCAAGCTTGGATTGGTTCCCAATGTGTTGGGCTTATGCTCCAAGCTATCTTTGGTGCTGACTTGGATACTAGAATTCCTAACGGTATTCCAAACTCTGGAACCACAACTTTCCAATTTTTGTGCTTTTTCCTCTTCTGTTTCTGTTCTCTACCTTTCATTTACTGCAGACCACAAACTGTGAGACACTTGTTCACTGTGAAGGCATATGCTTGCTCAACTGCTGGTATCGCTTTCTTAGTGTGGACTATTGTTCGTGCTGGCGGGATTGGCCCAGTTGTTAAACAAAAGACCACTCTAACAGGGTCTGCTCATGGTTGGGCTTTCGTTAACTCTACAATGAACTGTTTGGCGAACTTCGCCACTTTGATTGTCAATGCTCCAGATTTTTCGAGATTGGCAAAGAGGCCATCTTCCTCTGCTCTGTCGCAATTGCTTGCCATCCCAATGTGTTTCGCTGTGACCTCTCTCATTGGTATCTTGGCCTCCTCTGCTTCTACTACAATGTATGGTGAGACTTACTGGTCACCGTTGGAACTTCTTCAACGTTACGTTGAGAGCTATACTTCTGGTGATCGTGCCGGTGTGTTCTTTATTTCTTTTGCATTTGCCCTTGCTCAAGTTGGTACAAATATTTCTGCAAACTCCCTATCAGCTGGTACCGATGGTGCTGCTTTGCTCCCAAGATTCGTCAACATCAGACGTGGTGGTTTTATCTGTGCTGCTATTGCTTTCTGTGTCTGCCCATGGAATTTCTTCACTTCAAGTGCCAACTTCACGACCTATCTAAGTGCTTATGCCGTGTTCCTGTCATCTATTGCAGGCGTGGTTGCTGCAGATTACTGTGTTGTTAGAAGGGGTTATATTAATATTTTCCACTTGTATTCTAATGATCCAAAGTTGAACTACTCATTTAACAAATTTGGTATCAACTGGAGAGGTTACGTTGCTTACATCTGTGGAATCTTACCAAACGTTGTGGGTTTCGCTGGTGCCTGTGGAAACACTGTACCAATTGGCGCCACTTATGTTTACAACTTGTCTTTCTTCACTGGTTACATCTCTGCATTTTGTGTTTACTGTACGTTGGTTTACTTCTTCCCTGTTCCAGGTATGCCAGAGCCAAAGTTTTTGAGTAAGAAAGGTTGGTATGAGGAGTACATTGACTATAATGTTGAGGATTTCTCCAAGGAGATTAACGAGCCACATCCAAATGAGTTTCTCCAAGGCCGTTCGAAGCTGATCTAGATGCTTGATTTCTTGATGCTTGATTTCTTAATACTTTGCCACATCGTTTAATTTTGATTTGAAAACTATATGCAGCTGTAGTAAATCTTTCAGATATAATACTCAATTATGAAAATCACCAATTAACTGTGACCTCCCTCTAGGCTTTCCAGAATAAATTCCAACTTGCGTCCGATATCTCGCACCGTTTGCGGATGTGCTCAAAAGAAACGTTTTTGTGTCAAAATCCAGAGCCGCGCACTTCATGGAGGATGCGAGTATGGTGACAGCGAAAAATGCCCAACCATCAGGAGATTCAGGAGATTCTCTCGGTGATTGGACCGGAAAACCCCTGTTTGGACCTCAGCCTTCAAGCCTTATAAGAGAACTTAATGTCTCTTCTGATGTATCACTTTCACATATTTTACGGTCTTCTGAGCCAGGCTGGAACCGCTTGTAGCCTGTTTTTTTTTGATGGATGCACCATCAAATGCCGTGTGCATGATGGTGAAAAACTTTTTAACAACGAGTAATATAAAATCCACAACCGCTACTCTTATTATCACAAAGATCATAAAGGGAGAAGTTATTCCGACTGGAATCATGAAGGACGCTGAGAGTATCAAGTCACAAGAGACAACTTCGACTGAACGCCAACAGACCCTAAAGTCCAAGATTTGGTCTTGGCTTTCTCTTCAGGACTCTGACATGAGTTTGAGTGAACAATTTCTCATCAATAAGGACTTACAACCGGTACTTGATGACGAAGAGAGACCCTGGGCTTGGTATAACTTTGTTTTCTTGTGGGTGTCTGAATCTTTCAATGTGAACACATGGCAAATTGCTTCTACTGGTGTCCAAGCTGGTTTATCCTGGTGGGAGACTTGGATTTCTGTTTGGCTGGGCTACAGTTTCCTCTCTTTTTTCGTCTTCATTTCTCAAAGAGTTGGCTCTCACTACCATATCTCATTCCCGGTTGGATGCAGAACATCTTTCGGTACCTTTGGTTCCATATGGCCTGTTCTCAATAGAGTCGTGATGGCCATCGTTTGGTACTCTGTACAAGCTTGGTTAGGGTCCGAGTGTCTTCAGTTGATGCTTATGGCCATATTTGGTGCTGACTTGAATACCAGAATCCCTAATGGTATTCCAAATTCTGGTACTACAACTTTCCAGTTTATGTGTTATTTCCTCTTTTCTCTCATCTCCTTACCATTCATTTACTGCAAGCCGCAGAGTATCAGACACCTGTTCACTGCAAAAGCATACTTCTGCTCAGCTGCTGGTATTGCATTCCTTGTTTGGACCATTGTACGTGCTGGCGGTATTGGACCAGTTGTGAAAGAGAGCACCCAGCTCAAGGGTTCTGCTCACGCTTGGGCATTTATTAACTCTACCATGAGCTCTTTGTCTAACTTCTCTACTTTCATTTTGAATGCTCCAGACTTTTCAAGATTGGCAAGAACTCCTAAGGATTCTTCTCTTTCCCAATTGATTGCTATCCCGTTCTGTTTTGCGACAACGTCATTGATTGGCATCCTTGCATCCTCTGCATCTAAAACCCTTTACGGCCAAATATATTGGTCCCCATTAGAATTGCTTGGCCGTTACGTTGAGAATTTTACATCTGGTGATCGTGCTGGTGTCTTCTTCATCGCTGCTGCTTTCATGTTGGCACAGATTGGTACAAATATCTCTGCAAACTCTATCTCTGCTGGTACCGATGGTTCAGCGTTGCTTCCAAGATTTATCAACATCAGACGCGGTGGGTTCATCTGCGCTGCCGTGGCGCTTTGTATCTGTCCATGGAATTTTATGACTTCAAGCGCCAACTTCACCACTTACCTCAGTGCCTATTCTGTCTTCCTCAGTGCCATCGCGGGTGTTATTGCTGCTGATTACTTAGTGGTGAGAAGAGGATATGTAAATGTTTTCCACTTATACTCTCACGGTAAGGACTTAAACTACTCCTACAACAAGGCCGGTATCAACTGGAGAGCATATGCTGCATACATTTGTGGTATCTTGCCAAACGTTGTTGGCTTTGCAGGGGCATGTGGCAGAGAGGTTCCAATCGGTGCCACATACGTTTATAACTTGTCCTTCTTCTCTGGATACATCACCTCATTTGTCATCTACTGCCTCCTCGTTCTGATCTTCCCAGTTGCTGGTATGCCTGAAGCTAAGTTCCTAACAAAGAAGGGCTGGTACGAAGAAACTGTCAATTACGAAGTTGAATATTTCTACGAGGAGGTTAAGGAGTGTCATCCAAATGATTTTGTCAAAGGCGGTAAGCTCTTTGGCTGAGTCATTCATGTATATAGGACTCTAGTCTCACCATCTGCATTGTTTTGTATTCTGCATCTTCATTTATTCCTAATATCTAATGTCTTTCTTTGATGTCTCCTTTTTAATCTCGTAAATCTTCTACGTTTGTTAGTTTCGTCATAACATAGTGAAACCATAAATACATATAAATCCATGACAGTATCGATATCTTTTTTACAACCTAGCGCTGGTCCCCAAGGTTAATGCAGCGTTGTTGATAACACAAACGTTACGCTCCACAGACCAAGTCTGGAAAATCACCTTGTCGCCCTTTTTCCAGGCCTTCACCTTCAAGTGCTCACCAGGATAGACAACGTTAGTGAAACGCACCTTGATCTCCTTGAACGGACCAAATTTCTCATATAACTGCTTCACAGATATACCAAAACTGGCCAAACCATGAAGTATTGGATTTGGGAACTTGGCCTGTGCTGCAAATTTTGGATCAATATGCAATGGGTTGTAATCACCAGAGAGTCTGTATATAGCTGCTTGATCCTCAGAGGTTGGAACGATAATTTCAAAATCGGGGGTGTTCGATGGAGCTTCATGGGAAGCAATGGCAAAGGCAGTTCTCTCGGCATACTTCTTAGAACCACCAGCAGCTTGAGCATTTCGGACAAATGTCGTGGACTCGTTGTAGAAGATTAACTCGCCAGTGTTCTTGTCATAAGTTTTGAAGCCACCTACGACAACCGCCGCCTTAGAACCTTTGTTTTGAACATCGACTGGATAAGCTTCAGTACGCAACTCAGCACTAGTTGGGATTGGGAACTTGTGTAAACGCAAATATTGTTCACCGTGTAATAACAAAGCAGGATTGAAGTTTGTCAATAACTTGGAGACATCCAAACCACCACTCTCATTCATAAATGGGATAACGCCAAACGATGGGATGACTTCGAAGTTCTGCGAACCTTCATAAACGTAGTTCAATTCCTTAGCAGTAGCACCAAGACCCAAATTGTACAAAATAACATCACGTTCAGTGTAAGCGAATATGTCATTTGACTTAGAATCTTCCTCATCATCCTCATCCTCATCCTCATCCTCCTCTGGTTCATTTTTAGCCAGGTTACTCAAGATGTTCAAAGTGGAATCTTTTGTAGTCTTGTTATAGGCACTCTCAGAGAAATCAGTGACTTCGTTCCAATGATCTCTGATGAACTCTGGACTGATGACCGCATCTGTCGAGACTGCCCCCTTTGCAGTTTGCCATCTAGTGTTGCCAACCCAGCCCGCACCGACCTCAAAGATCTCGCCAGAGGCATTGATAGCATCAGAAGCGGCGAGAACCACGAATGGGGACACCTGAGATGGATCAAACAAGTTGAACTCATCCTGCTTGAAGATGGTCTTTGTCATCGCAGTTTCAGCATGCGGTGCGATACAAATTGCTTTGATACCATGTTTAGCGCCTTCGATTGCCAAAGTCTTAGTAAGACCAATGATACCACACTTAGCTGCGGCATAGTTGGCTTGACCAAAATTACCGTAGATTCCGGAAGTAGAGGTCATGTTGATAATAGTACCGGACTTTTGCTTCAAGAACAATGGCCAAACAAGTTTACTCAATCTATATGGGGCCAAGACATGGACATCCATCACTGCGTCCCATTCAGCATCTGTCATCTTCAAGAAAGAACGATCTCTCAAGATACCAGCATTGTTCACGAGAACATCAATACGACCATAGGCATCTAATGCGGTCTTCACAATACCCTCAGCGTCAGTGACAACATTTGACTTGTTGCCAACAGCTTCACCTCCGGCCCTCTTGATTTCATTGACTGTGTTATCTGGATTCTGGATATCATTCACCACAACCTTAGCACCGTACTTACCGAACAACAATGCATGTGCACGACCAAGACCGTTACCAGCACCAGTGACAATGACGACTTTTCCTTTAAGAGATACGTTCTTGGATCCTTGATCATTTTTTGGAATCTTTGAGGCAGCAGCAACCAACTTCTTATAGTCATTGGTGCCAGTTGGATATGTAACCTGAAGATTTGGCTTATCTTCAAATTTGAGAATATCTTCATACTTGTTCAAGATAGCCTCTGGTGTAAACGAGCTATCAGGCTTGAACAATTCTCCTGAAGATCTCTCCCAGCGGATCTGACCATAGAAACCGGCAGCCACTTCATAGATAGAGTTTGTAGCCTTACAAGAGTCATGGGTCAAGTAGAGAACCAGAGGAACAATTTTCTCTGGTCCTAATTTCTCCAACATATCCTTTGGAAGGATCTCTTCGGTCATTCTGGATCTCGCCAAGGGGGCAATAATGTTACAGTGGATATTATACTTGAACCCTTCCTTGGCCAATGTCTCACCGAAGCCAATCAGAGCAGATTTAGCACAAGAATAGTTTGCCTGGCCAAAATTACCGAATAAGCCTGCAGGAGAAGCTGTATTCACGATACGACCGTACTTCTGGTCTCTCATGTAAGGCCAAGCAGCCTTTGTCAATTTATAGGCACCTCTGACATGGACAGCCATTACCAATAGAAAATCTCTCTCTGTCATGTTCTTGAAACTGGAATCTCTCAAAATACCAGCATTGTTGATGATGATATGGACGGTACCAAAGTTCTTTACAGCGGTTTCAACGATACGTTCACCAAACTCAACTGAGTCGTAGTTGGCGATAGCCACACCTCCAGCACTTTTGATCTCATCAACAACATCATCCGCAGCTCTGCTGTTACCGCCATCACCCTTTAGGGACCCGCCCAAGTCGTTAACCACCACTTTAGCACCTCTCTTAGCAAATGCAAGGGCGTACTGCTTGCCCAACCCGCCGCCCGCGCCGGTGATGACCACCACTTTGTCTTTGAATAGGAGCTCACTCATTGTCTCTGTTGTTAAATTGCAATTAACTCAAATAATTGAGAAGAGCAATATGCTGAAGGGATTTGTCGCCCTTTTTATACGCTATAAACGCCCCCAGTCCCACAGCGCATCCCCAAAAATTTGCGGGGCACCAACAAAACTGACACAATCGCTGCCAAAAGAGGCCGAGGCATAAAAAAACGGCCCGCCGGATCAGGAAATATTCGCAGGCCCCCTCCCAGCGTGGGCCGAAAGCTCGGGAAGTTATGCAATGGAAACAGGAAAGTAATGGAAGCAAAGGATTGCGAGGTACTACTAAATATATTACCATGAACATAACATTAAACGAACCAACGGACTATAAACAGCTGATAACCAGCAGAGGTATTAAAACTGCTTGATCTAGAGCTCATTTCAAAGTGTCTATACCGTACTTCAACAAAACATATAGTTCAACACCTTGTTCACAGTTGAATGCCTGAAAGTCTTATCGTCACAACTAAGATTTACACTTAAGCGGCAACAGTGACCTCGACATCCACACCTGGCTCGATGGTGATTTGAGTGATCTTCTTGACAATAGCGGCTGGGGCTTGCAAGTCGATGACTCTCTTGTGGATTCTCATCTCATAAGAGTCCCAGGTCTTAGAACCCTCACCGTTTGGAGTCTTTCTGGTGGCGATCTTCAAAACCTTGGTTGGCATTCTAACTGGACCTTTCTTGATCAAGTTGTTGTCGGAAGCGTTTCTGATAATAGAAGCACAAACCTTCTCCAATTGTTTGACCTTGGTAGAGACCAAAGTGATTCTGATCTTGTGGATAACAGCCTCTTGTTGTTGATCTTTCTTCTCGATGTCAGCCATTTTGAGATGCAATACCTTTTACTTCTTAAAAGTTGGTTGGAAGCATCTTTCAAAAGTTGTCAATTGATGAGGTTGAATTTTTCACTTTTTTTGCGTTGGTTCCGCTTGATGTTGTGCAAACCGCAAACGTTGACAAAAAAAAAGAGTCAGTGGTGTCTGGGTTGTCATGCTTTATATGTTACCCGGCCTTGAGCTGTTTTGTGGGTTGTTCTGTTATCCTGGTCTTAGGGCCGGCGGCGATAACTCGGGAAGTTTGTGACAAGATTCCCTTATAAATAGAGGTCAATCTCTTCCCTTGTATCGACCTCATGGGCTTGTTATTCAACACATCTTGATCAACCAGTTGGGACGACAATGACACAGGATATTCAGAGAGTGAAGGAGCTACTGAAGATCCAATCCGTGCGTGAGCGCACTGCACCAATCTTCAATCTTGCATTGGAGAACAACCTGGACTACTTTGATGTTGACCTCTCTAAAGTCGACGACGTTGTCGACTTTGTTTCCCGTGTAATTAATAGAGACTTTGAAGGAAAGTATAATACAATTCCGCCTCATGGTCGTTGGGGCCATTTGAATGCTGGCGGTGAATTACGCGTGGAGTCGCTTATCGAGGAATGGAGAGCGAAAGGAGTTGATGAGATTGAAATCGGCAAGAAATTGATTGATCTGTTCGTGTTCTCGGTTTTGATAGATGCTGGTGCTGGTAATGAGTGGGTTTATAAGGAGAGAGGTAGTAACAGAGAATTCAACAGATCTGAAGGGCTGGCTATCGTCTCCATCGACATGTTCAAAGATGGCGTCTTAAGTGCTGATCCACAAGACCCATATAAAGTCAATGCTACTGAACTAATCTCATTCACCAAGGATAAATTGATAGATGCCTTCCAAATTTCTCAGAAGAACCCATTAGCTGGCACTGATGGTAGACTACAGTTGTTGCAAAACTTGGGTAAGGCATTGTCCTCTAACAAAGGGCTGTTTGGGGAAGATGGAAGACCCGGAAACCTCATCGAATACTTACACTCTCATTCCCAGCACGATTCATTGGAGCTACCTCTCCTATGGGACGCATTAATGGAAGGATTCACCTCTATTTGGCCAAAAGGCCGCACTCAGGTCGAAGGAATCTCCCTTGGTGACGCATGGCCTTTGTCGACAACTTCCAAACTTGGTGCCACAAACTTCATTGACACTATCATTCCTTTCCATAAACTGACACAATGGCTTTGTTACTCCTTGTTGGTGCCTCTTGAGTTATATGGTTACAAGTTTGAGATCTCTCAACAGGATCTCCAAACCGGTTTACCGGAGTATAGAAATGGAGGTTTAATATATGACTTGGGTGTTATCTCATTGAAGCCAGAGCATTTACAACGTGGATTGGGACTCTCTAGTGAGGTTGCCTCAACCACATTGGACATCCCGAGTTTCCCTCCTGACGATGGTGTTATCGTTGAATGGAGAGCTGTCACCATTGGCTTTTTGGATTATCTCTTACCTTTGATCAACAAGAGGATCAGTTATAAATTGTCGCTTCCTCAGCTAATTGAAGCTGGTAGTTGGAAATCTGGTCGTGAAATTGCTGCGAAATTGAGACCATCCACAAAGGGTCCACCTATTGACCTGTACAGTGACGGTACCGTCTTCTAATCCTTATTTACAGCCTATAGACTTTAATATATCATATCAGCTATTAGGATTGGAATCTCTCATATTTACGAAAGCTGTAGCCTATAGATATAATAACAATAAGTACTCGACGGTCGTTGTGGATTTTATTTGCTTGTGAAACGAATGTAGTTCAAAAGAAAGGAAAGAGCGGCTAGAGGTAACTGCATAATTTCTCTGAGTTTCCTTCTCTGGACGTTAATTTAGTTTTATCCAACTTATCAGTTAAGACTTCAAGTTGACAGTTCAAGCAGCCTTTACGGTATCCCCCATTCGGTCTTCCTCAGTGTAGACTCATCTGCATCGGATGGAAAGATCTCAGGACTCAAAAAATGCTATTTCAGTGATATTTTAGAAGAGGAAGATAGTCCTATTCAATATTTGCTACGGACAACAAGTAACTGGAAATCCTTTTATCATGCATATAAACTGGAGCCTCTGTCCATATCTTTTTCTCTTTCTAAAAGACTAGAATCAATTTTAACAGTTGTCAACAGTTGCTGTTCCCAAATGTATTAGATTTCTATTTTTCCGAAAATATTGTATTCTGAATTCAGACCATATAAGTAAGTATCTGTATTTTATCCCCTATGTTTTTTTTCACTTCGAGGAATATTAGAGATATTCTTTGAAAAGAAAAATCTTCCGATATAGGTCGAAAACATCCAGAATTTTGTTAACTTCGCGAGAAGAGAGCATCATTTCTTTATACTACATTGCCAATTAATTAACGCATTCATGCAGTCTTGCTCACTCGCTTTAATACCCGTCTCTGATTGGGGGAGCGTGAGATACTCCGTGGTCGGATCTTTAAAAAACAATGTCGAAATATGGTCTACTTTTTATGGGTAAGTGGATCAGAAACCCTGCGAAAATTAACTATATCTTTTTATTAGGAACCACTTTTTAGCTGTCCTGAAATTTGAAAGTCGTAAAGGTAGAGCATTTGGATTATAAAGTTCGGTAAGCTCAGACTCTTTTATTTTCTTCGACCTGTGCTCTTGCAATTGGTATGTAACATGCCAATGCTGATGATGCACCTCTTGGCCGATGTGGCCATTAAATTTAAATCCTACATATGAAATTTACGACTCTTCATTTTCGGAAATTAGTGAACAGACTCCAGCCAGTTCATACTGGCAATTACACAACTATGATGTTGGCTGATTGGAATTCATAACAGGCTAGTTGAGTGATTTTTCAAGTTCTAGGATTATCAGTTAAGCCTGTATCTGTTGTTTGAACTTTTATTCTGTTATCTCAGGATCTAGATCACATTTTTTTCATGTGTACAGAAATGCAGCGGGGCCATCCTGCGTTCCGGTGCTCCAACTTCCGAGCTGGAAGGCCTATGTGCATAAAACCTCTGGTGATCACAAGACATCTGGGACATCTGGGAACTTCAAATAAACAATCCACGAGACTGAACAGCAGTCAAATCTCAACTCTGACATGAGAGACATATTTTGATATCATTCGACTATTTTCCATAAAGGAACATCATTCTGAAATTCTTTTGTTGGGAGGGGGGGGGTGAAGGACGGAAATTAGAGCTTCATGAGGTTGATAATCATTGATATGATATTAAGCCTATGTTCACCTGCTTTCAATCTAGCATATATAGATTCAATCCACGATTAATGAAGAGTAATTTAAACTCTAATTTATCTGGAATCAGCCCGTTGGTCACTGACTACAGCCAAACAAGTGAGTATATGTAGAGCTGAATGTCCAAGATCTTCAAGTGGTATTATTCTAACATCAAGAATCTTAATGCCTGTACTTCATACGTACACCAGTAATTAAGAGGCTCATAATTTCCAATACAATCAAGACAAGCGATCCACTCATGTAAAAGGGCCAAAAGGGAATTAGTAAAATGGCGACTTATTCGTTTGAAGGTTTCCCTAATTGACAGCCTCCAAGGTGCTTAGAGCTTCAATCTCTCTGTTTCGATGTTTCAGGCACTTATGAATGTATGCGGGGTTAATGCGCAGCCATAGGCAGCTTTAAGGAACACCTATATCCAAGACATTGAACACTACGGAGCAATTTCCTCAGTTCGCAACAAACGAGCACTACTTAAACAATTAAAGATATCGCTAGATGGAAATACACCCCTTCTTAAGCTTGAATTTCCCAATATCTGCCATAGTTACGTTGTCCAAAGGTCCCGCTTCTAGCCATTTGTGTGACCCATCACCCAACCCGCTATTGCCATCTGCAAGACTTTTTATGCGACTTCTTTTGTTTTAACTCTTGAGAGCAGGATACATAGTTATTACATCTCACTGCAATGATGCAAAATAGATAAGCTGGGTGGCCGTTAAGGCTAATAAAATGTACCTGGCTAACTATGACCATGATATCTTTTCAAGCACTATTATTATATATGTCTTATACCTTCGACATTCATGTATCAAATCGTCAAATTGGCGGCAACTCACCATATAGTGTACTCTGTGAAATGTCCATCATTCTCCAGTTTGGACTCTGGATGTTCGATCAATCATATCGCCCTATAACAATTTCGTACTTGTCCCATTTTGAATAACATTCCCCCCCTGTCTTTTGTCCAAATGCTCAGAATTGGGCCACAGTATAGTACATATACATACATATCTATACGTATGTTATCAGTTTTCGCGGCTTTCAGCTGTAAGAAGAGTTTCCTTGGCGTCTTGATGCCGCAACATTATGCGGGACACTTTGTCTCTTGAACACCTTAAGATTATATACAAACCTGATCGTCAAACCCTTACACACGCACGATTCTCACGAAATTTTTGTATCAAGATTGTCTTCTTGTTCTTTTCATTTCAGAGCTCTTTGGTTTATCTTCTGTCTCTGTGTCACATACATACTCACACAGTAACCCTTACCACATTCTCTCTCCGCTACACGCTGATCGATATACTGGGGTGCAGTCATGTGGAAAACTTCAGTTATCTTCATATTTGTGCGATTAATACTCCATGTTCAGGCCAAAATCTATAGAGAAGGTGATCCAGTTTCCATTACTGTGAAGGCCCTTTCTCCTGGAGGAGCCTCGGTTGATGAGTCGCTATATCTTTACCCAGTGGATTATTATCTCCCAACTCTTGGGAGTTGTAAGCCGGTGAACCAATCAGCGAATCGTATCAAAAATAATGTCGTTTCTCACGATATCTTCTTCGGCAACCATTTAAAAGAAGCCCCCTTCAACACAACATTTCTAACAGATGGTCGTCGTTGTACACTGGCTTGTGACCGCCTATACAAAGCAGAGAATGTCTCATTGATAAATGATCTTATCAAGAGAAATTACAGAGTGAACTTCTTCTTCGATGACATTCCAGTTGGCCATGAAAGCTACGATTTTGAGACGAACAAATTTTACGTGAAGAAAGGATCCCCAATAGGTTATTTAGATCTTGATAAGATCCCACATTTGTTCAATCATTTCCAATTTGTCGTCTATTACAAGCCCATGGGGCTGAACTATGAGATCTTGTATACCACAGTCTCAACACAGTCTCTAACAAGAATCCCTCAGATCCAATTAAATTGTGCGCTAACACCGCCATTATTCATGCGCTCCAGCGACTATGCCTATAATGGTAACAGGGTGACATATGAAGTTCTTTGGAAGGAACTACACGTCAATAATGAAAACAAGTGGAGCATCTACCGTAATGACATTGTTCGCCCATTTGTCATGAACTCGACCATGCTTATGTTCTTCTTGATGGCAGTACTAGTATCGAGTTACACTTTCACGACAGTATCGAGGACTCTGATTATAGAGAAGAAAAACTCCTTGAAGAAGGTGCAGAGGAAGAATGCTGATATCCAGGAGTTTGACGAGTACGACTTTTCATGGCCAGCATTGGCCAATGATGTATTCAGGAAACCAAAGACGTCTTATATTCTCTTCTGGCTCGTTTCTCAAGGTGCTCAATTAAGCGTATGTATTTTGTTTCTTCTCACCTCGCATTTTACTGGTCATCTAAATCTTCATGGTATCCGCAACGAAACTGTTTACTTTTTGGTCTCCACCTTTACTTTTACATTACCATTGTACTCTTTATTGCATTCATATATGTTCAAATCATACAAGTACACTTATGAGAAATTTGCTATCACATTGCTTGTCAACTCATTTGCATTACCGATTATTGCATATCCACTCATCTATTGGTATAACTATGTTCATGCCTCAGTGAAGTCTCCATTACATATCTCATTCGATCTCTATTACAGATATACATCAAAATATGCCATAATCAACCTTGTGATATTCCTTGCTGGTTTCAAGTACTTCCAACCATGTTTGAGAGCTACGAATGAGATTGAAAAAACTGTGCCGAATCTGCCATTCACATTCAGGCCGCTGCCAAACATGGCTATTGCTGGTCTCTTACCATTCTGCGTCACAATAATTCCATTATCTTCCTTCTATTTGACTCTGTGGTATAACCACGTTTTTACTGATTCAACAATCACTCTATCTTTCTTCATTTTAGTGGTGATGATAGTGTGCACTACTGTGTTGAACGTTCATTACTCGCTAAGTATTGGTAACTGGCGCTGGATGTGGTTTTCGTTCTTCAGTGGAGCAAGTATCGGTATCTATGCTTTCTTCTACTCGATCCATTTGACCAAGTGGAGGTTTGGTGATGATGCATCAATGTATTTGTTCCTTCTCCAGAATCTGTGTATCTCCTGTATTTTGGCTCTCATCGGTGGAAGCGTGAGCTTTTTTGTCTCACTCCTATTTGTGAAGAAGCTCTACGCTGGTTTGTAGCGCATTTTTGTTTAAAAAGATCTTCAATTGTGAGCATTTTATAGAAACAGATGGATGTAGTTTTCTCGCTCATCATTTGGAGCCAGAGGCTTATGAAAAGTGGCAATGCACTTGGATTTAACACATCACCAACAACAGGACATACAGAGAAATAAAAGAAAAACAAAAGGAAAGCACTGCAATATGGGGATTCTTATGACTATAGTGAGTTTAAGCACATTTGAATGATCCGATTTTACCCTAGATCTCTAACATGGGCAGCTCTTCACTATTCTCGCAGTGCAGATGGTGGCTATCACTATCTTGGTGTTCCCCTTGCCATTGAAATTCCGTAAGCATGCCTTCGTTCTATACAGTCGTATCTTTGAATCACCCGAAATAAAGACTACTCGAAGTGTATGCGTTGTGATTGTTGGACTTTTGTTTTTGGATTCGTTGAAGACGATGTGGAAGTTAAGGTCACAAACTGTTGGATCAACATATCAGCAGGGGACAGATGTAATGGCCCGCCTATTCTATAGTCAGCGTAACGTCTATATCACAGGTGCTATCCTCTTCCTTACTGTGGCGATTCCAACAGTTTTTACTATCGTGAGACGCTTGATCAAATACGAGGAGCTCAAAAAGGCGTCACTCGATCCGAGATTGGTTGATGATAAGATCAAAGAACTCCAGGCGCAATTGGAGGTCAAGACCAGGGATCTTGAAACGCTACAGAAACAGAAGAAGGGTTTGGAGCGCAGCTATGATGAGCTTGCAGATAAGCTCAATGTTGATTCACCAAAGAGTGACAAGAAGAATGACTAATGTTTGATACCAGATTCCCACACTTCATCCAGATGTTCTCCAAATGCCTCTTTCACCTGCTCAACCAATGGCTCATCATCTACCAATGCATCTTTAACGTTCCAGTAAGAGATTATGGCATTTTGCAGCTCTGCAACTGTAGAAACACCAAGCACTACAGGACCTGGGAACTCTCTAATAGCGTAACGTGTAGCCAAGTCTGCCAACTCAACTCCTTGGGAAGCTGTAAGTCGAGAAATCTCTTGACATTTATCCTTCAACTGTTGAGAAGCTGGGTGAAATGCATGAGTTGGAGCAGATCTCAATAGTGACATGGATAAGATGGAGGCTAACAGCACTCTTTGAACACCGCAGTCCTTGTAGAACTTCTCGATGTATGGCCTCAATCTCTCATTTTGCAAGTTAAAATTTGAGTAACTGAGAACTGCATCTAGTGGCCCAATTTCGTTTTCAGAACACTTTAAAGCGATAGAGAAAAGGAAATCAACTGGGTACCCGCTCACACCAAAATGATGGATGATACCTTCCTCTTTCAACTTTTTCAGTTCCGCTAGGGCCCCCAGGATTCCGTCTTCATTGACGAACTCAATATCATGGAGATACACTAGATCCAAATATTGTGTGCCCAATCTCTCCAACGATCTTAGAACAGATTTTCTAATCCACTCAGGACTATAGTCAAAATCATCTAAATGAATTCTACCGCATTTTGTCACAATGTAGTAATGATCTCTAGGGTAATTCAATTTCTTCAACACACCACCTAATAAGGCTTCAGAAGGGCCATAATATGGAGAAGTATCAATGGCATTGATACCGTTGTCGAACCCCAAGCGGATTATTTGCTCCACGGGCAATTGCTCAGGATTGGCGTTGAATTGCTGATTGAAAACAGCACCACCAAGCAAAAGAGGCGGCAGGTCCTGCAATTTCCCAGTAACTTGCTTGTTTGGCTCCCTAATGGGTTTGATCATCGTTGCTGCGCTTCGTTGCTGAGATGCTCAAGTGGAGTTAGAAGTTGATTTAGGAATTGGAATGGAAGTTAACGATCCGCTCAAAACCCTCAACAAATTAATAAAACATCACCGAGGCAGAGAGGGAGAAAATTACCAACAATGAAAAGGGAGAGAGAAGAAGAGTCTGAGATTCCAAAAGAGGAGCAGTCTAAGTGTCTACAGAAGAACAAAGACGGTGAATTCTTCTTTGATGTGAGTAGGCCTGCCCATGATGACGTATAGCAGCCCTACTAATGTCACCACCACAGCTTACAAGTAAGAGAAGGATAACGATCAGGCAATTCAAGAACAGACCACTGGTAGACATCCGTGAGTTCTACGATGCAGGGGGGGAGATGAAGCCTGGAAAGAAGGGAATCTCGCTGACGCAGGAGCAATGGGAGGGTTTACTGGAGAACCGTGAGCTCATTCAAGAGGCGCTTGAGCAGCTGGGTGGCAAGAAAAGGAAGACCGAAGAGGAACAATGAGATGATGATATTAAAAATTATTGAGACGAATGTAGACCTTGTCAGCTCCATTGCCATGTTGAGCTCTTATATAACTCTGTCCCTCTGATGGGTTAAGCAGCCCTCTATTCTGATTTAGGCGGGATGGCGCGCGCACACCTCAAGCAAATATCACCAGAACCGCATCATCACAGTCCTCAAGAGACCAAGAGCAACAACGATGGATGGACGGGAGCACCGGCCGCTTCTGGGGAAGCAAACTCGTAGAGAGACTTTCTCACGGTACACTTTGCCAGACGATGCCAGTATAGGGCCGCAGTCCACCAGTTCGGTGAGCAATACATTCCGGGACCTTAGAGCCTGGGACCACCGCAAGTCTATGAGCTCAGCGGACCATTTTTCCAAGAGCTGGGTCAGTAGACAGGGAATAATGGGTGGATATAGAGCTGGCGAGACGCGCATCGATATGAGCCACCTGGAACAGGGGCCGCATCACACTGTTCTTGACGATGATCATCATGATGATGAAGTGTTTGATTCCAAACCCGCTACTAGAAGAAACAGTGAGACCAGCTCTTTGAACGATGTTTGTTTCCCCTTAGATGTCTTAGATGATGAAGAAGGTACTAGGAACTGGCCTGATTTGGCTGTATTGGAGGAGTTCTTGCATGAAGAGACTGAGAGATTACAGACAGAGGCTGCACACGAGACATCCGCCGTTAACATGAGGTATGAGTCAATATCGGACGCTGATAGTGACGTATATTCTGGTCAAGTTGGCTTTTCATATCCAATTGTCACAAAGGTTGATGCACCACTTTTAGGCAACCACAGAATCAATGAAACAGAGACATTGAACGGAAGATTGAGACCTCCGAAGATCAACCCATTCGCTAAAAAGAACAGACATAACAATACGGAATTTCTCAAGACCATCAATTACCCACCACATATCATCAATAATAATCCTGAGCACTTCAGATTCACTTACTTCAGAGAAGATTTGGATTCCACGGTTCATTCACCGACTATTTCAGGTCTTTTACAACCTGGTCAGAAGTTTGCAGACCTATTTGACTTCGTGGAGTATACAAAGAAACAAAACAAGACTCCGACTGCTCCCAGCTCTATCAAGGAATCCTCATTAAAAGAGATGACACCAAAGGATGCTACACCCAAGGATACAACTCCTTCTGTCGATGTAAAGCCTGAATCATATGATGATGATTCGGTGTCTCCATTTTGGCTTGATGTACTAAACCCAACTGAAGAAGAGATGAAAGTGCTATCAAAGGCTTTTCAAATCCATCCATTGACCACAGAAGATATATTCTTGGGAGAGACTCGCGAAAAAGTCGAACTGTTCAAAGATTACTATTTTGTCTGTTTCCGTTCTTTTGATATCGTTCAAGAGAGAGCCAAGATGAGAAAAGGTGAAGCACCGAAGACAGAGTCAGTGAAACCTGGAAGTTTGTGGCAAAAACTCTTTAGCCGGCGACAGTCATCTGCAAAATCTGCAGCATCTATGAAATCTGAAACTTCGACAATGAGACGTCAACGGAAACATCTGGAACGTGAGAAATATCAACGGAAATCAGGAGAGAAGCATAAACCGAAGAACAACGAATTAGAGCCTTTGAACGTCTATATTATCGTGTTCCGACATGCTGTCTTGACTTTCCATTTCGCTCCAACTCCACATCCGGTCAATGTTCGTCGTAGAGCAAGATTACTCAGAGAGTATCTGACGGTAAGTGCCGATTGGATAGCTTACGCGCTTATCGATGATATCACTGATGCTTTTGGTCCCATGATTGAAAGTATTGAGGATGAAGTTAATGATATTGAGGATTCTATCTTGCGAATGCATACGGGCAATGACTCTAGTGATGATGACTCTGATGATTCTGATGATGATTTTGAGCCAATGAGGCCAAATCCGATTAGAAAAGGATCTACGATCGATGCCAGATCCTTGAGATCTGTGAGATCAGCTTCTACCCAATCCACAAAATCAATTAACTCTAATGTTATTGAATGGAGAAAGAAGGGTGATTTGTTGAAGAGAATCGGTGAAACACGTACTCGTGTCATGGCACTTCTACGTCTTTTAGGTTCCAAGGTAGATGTCATCAAAGGCTTCGCTAAGCGCTGTAATGAACAATGGGAAGTGGCACCAAGATCAGAGATTGGAATGTATCTGGGAGATATCCAAGATCATATCGTCACGATGGTTCAATCGCTTAACCACTATGAAAAATTACTTGCTAGATCACACTCTAATTACTTGGCGCAGATTAATATCGATATGACAAGAGTAAATAACGATATGAATGATGTCTTGGGAAAGATTTCTCTCTTGGGTACCGTCGTGTTACCTATGAACATCATAACTGGTCTTTGGGGTATGAACGTCTTAGTGCCAGGACAGTCAAATGAGGATAGCTTAATCTGGTTCTGGAGCATCACTTTTGGGATGTTCATTTTTGCCTTTTGTGCCTATATCTATATGAAGCGGATATCGGGATTTGACTAATTCACTGTATATGTATTATTTGTATAGAACGGAATTCCATTGGCTTGATGTACTGAAATTTACGCTGATTTATTGTAAGCTTTCTGATCAATGCTGTGGCTCACTTGCGATGCCAGCGTAAATAACAGAACAATGGCGAATCTCGGGCCACTCCTGCTGACTTATACAAATGATAAGTTTCTCCCAGATCTTCCTCTTCCAGTTGTGATATTGTATAGTTTAATTGAACAATGTCCTTTGAAGTGAGTGATGTCATGTTCTTTCATGTTCATGATCTAACAATCTGAAAGACCGTCTATAACGTCGACATGACATGCCAGTCATGTGTCGATTCCGTCAAGTCTGCCCTTGGCGATGTCCCAGGTCTTGAGAGATTCGACATCGACTTGGATAAGAAAATTGTGAGTGTCAGTGGTATAGCCGCTCCTTCTCGTATCATCCAAGCGATTCAAGGTACTGGAAGGGACGCCATCATTAGAGGCACAGGTAAACCAAACTCTGCGGCAGTGGCCATCTTAGAGACTTTTGTTGGTGAGTCTGAACCAGTCAAGGGGTTGGCAAGAATTGTTGCCACTGGTAGTAACAAGTTACTGGTTGATATCACCTTGAGTGGTTTGCCTACTGGAACTTATCTCCCAACATTCAGAGCTTCTGGTAACATCTCCAATGGTGCTCTATCCACAGGACCACCTATCCACGAATTCACTCCTGTCGAAGTCGGTAAAGATTTATCAGGACAGAGCTTTCAAAGTGTAGAAATGCCTATCTCAGAGCTCATTGGTCGCAGTTTTGTAATCCAACAACAAAATAAGGATTTGAAAGGTGCTATAGCAGGTGTAATTGCTAGAAGTGCAGGTGTATGGGAGAATGACAAAGAGGTGTGTAGTTGTTCAGGAAAAACTGTGTGGCAAGAGCGTCAAGACGCACACGATCATGGGTTGAAGGTGTAACTACGGTATCGTATGTCCGTTATTTTTTTATTCGTCAAGTATTATAGATGATCACACTTGTAGTGAAGAGAACCCAAATTGTATCAGATCACATTACATCACATTTTAATATTCAAAATCAGACAGCGTTTGAAGAGTCAGCAACATCGTCAAGTACGCGCTTCATTCCAGAGCCAAAGTGCTTCTCCGTATCTATCGAGATGTCAACCTCTCGCTCCCTCTCTGGTGTCACCGAATAAATTATGAAGCCAATGGACACGACCGCAAGAATATAAAAGAGCAATTTCTTCTGTGGTGTTGTCAACCATGTCTGCTGGCGTGGACGGAGATTGTACGGTTGTGGTAGCCCCTTCATTCTTGACTGTGACATTGCTGCTGAAGGAGTCTTGTGTTTATCGTCCGTTGTCTGTCGTCTGTACGTGTCAAAAAGTCTATTGTCCTATAGAAGTGGCGAAAGGGCGAAAAACTACGACTTGCTCTAAATAACGAAGAATGAATGGAGTGAAACTAATGAGAAGAAAATAAACGATAGAGATCATAAGAAGAAGTAGCCGATAGAGCCAGCGCCAACAACACCAACAGAGACGAACCACCAGAAGTCGAAGTCTACGACTGATTTGCGTACCGCGTTGGTTCTACCTTGGTTCTCTAGTGAGCGTCTGATTTTCTTTCTCAATCTGTGTGTCTCCTGTGCCTGATCTGCCTGAGCTGTTGGATTCAATGTCTCTGTTGGAAGCATCAAAGCCGGTTTGTAGGCCAGATATAGTGGTTGTGTTGGAGTACCGTCCCACTGGTAAAGTGTGAGCTTATAACGCCCATAGTATGGATCAACGATCACGGTGAATTCAAGATAGAGCTCTGTTTGGTTGTATCGTGAATACGTCGAGACTCCGTTGTCCTTGCAAGGCTGCGACACAAGTTGTCGTCCATCAATGTCAAATGGTGTGAGGACTAACGACCCGTTAGACAACACTTCGTATGTTCCGTGCTGGAATGTAAGAGCGGCTGATGGACAGGAGTGGTTTTGTGGGTTAGCTGTCACCTGGTAAATCGCCTCTTCCCAATACCCATCATCTGTGAAAGAGTATGAGATACCTGGTAACGCTGGTTCGATCAAGAGCTCATCAACTGGATCGTAAAATCCTGGCCCTGTAAACACCGTGTTTGACTTCGAGGACCACGTCCCGACAAGACTAGAAGCATCATCCGCTATTGTGAATGACAGAAATGATACGAGCGAGAGCAGTTGTGCAAGCATTTCTTGTAATGCAATAAAAGGGAGTGAGCAGAAAGTTCGGAACTGGGTTTGATGTTTTTGTCTTCAACAGGTGCAATGCCCTCAAAAAACCTGTGCTTTTTTTGGGCTGTGAGAAGAAATTTGCAACGCGTTTATAATTCCGAGCCTGATTCCCATACTGTCGGAATTTTGACATAGGATTCCGACTTTCCTGTCAACAGATTCCGGTACGATCTTTTTGTGTCACTTTCTCTCCAAATTTATTTCGTCGGCTTAAAGCAAAGCCACTCTCCCCAAAGTTCAGTGCTGAAAACATTATAGAGAGTAGAAGCTACAGATATGAGTGGTGATGTTGGCTATGTCTTGAAAGACTTGGGGAAGCCACTTACCCTGGCACAATCATCTCATTTTTTCAGTCGTCTTCTGGCCCTGGAGCAGGTTAAAGGATACCAAGAGGACCCAAGGTACCACTGTCTTAGATCATTTGTCCATCTGGCTGTTGGAGAGTACTACAATAGTATTAAGGATGTCCAGGTTGTGCGCTCACTTGATGAAGTTGAAATCAACACCTATGAACCGCTTTTGCAGTTTCTAGAATCCAAGTGTGAGGATCTATTGAAAGCTCCTAAAGAATATGAGAATCATTTCTCGTTCTACAGGCCTAAAGGATTAGAACCAGAGAACCTAAGAAGGATGCAAAGTGATGGAATTTCGTTCCAATTGGCTATGGAGAGACTTAAGAAAAAGGATAGGAACCAGTGCGCTCTTGCGTATATGTGTTACGGCATTTTGAAACATCAGACTGATCCTAATGAAACCATGAGCTTTTTCAATGCATCAATACTGATATCCCCTTCAGCTGATGCCTATCTCAACAGAGCTAAGTTGCACGCTGAACTGGGAAACTTCGATTTGGCAATGGATGACTGTGAGAGATCTTTGAAAGCTGTTGTCCATGTTAGAGCTTACTTGTTCCGTGCATTCCTTAATCGACATATTGGTGAGTTGGCTAAGTCTCTGCGTGATTACCTCTCTGCATACATAGTGTGGGGTAACACCAGCCCTCATCTATACTTTATCGAATTGTTCAAGGAAGCCTTTAAGAGCACCGGGGTTCCTGAGGTGAAGGAACACTTACCACTCGCATCAAAAATACGTAAGAGCTTTGATGTCAATGGTGGATTGATCCCTGTGGACAGATTGAGACTTAACCCTGATGATAGGTTGGATGCCGTTTTTATCGCAATATTGACGAATTTAGAACGGAGAGACACTTCTGGCTATTCAATTGCTCGAGATCGTATTTCGCGATACATTGAGATGTTAACCTCTCAGGATGTCATTGATCCAGTCAAATTGGCAATTATTCTCACATATTCTGGAGTGTACGAAGCTCTTGGTGGACATCATAAACAAGCTCATATATTCTTTGAAGATGCCATTAAATTCCACCCAGTTTTACAAACTTTCTACCACTATTGTTCATCACTCATCGAAACCCGCAATCTCAGAAAATTCGAGGAAACTTTGAGGCTACTTCAAAAATATTTCCCTGGTTCTACAGTTCAGTACTACTTGTTTCGAAGCCGTTTTTATGACCTTAAGTTTGCTCTATTTGGGATTGATGAGGATTCTCAGATGCGTGTGTCCTATTTGGAAAAGAGTAGATCCATCGATCCCTCAATTCCACTAATACAGATTTCGTGGATTGATTTTCAACTGAGCAGGAGCTTTGAAGTCGCAAAAGAAGCATTTGAGTCTATTGTGCTGCTTGGAGATCCAGACAAGAGCGTTTATGAGTACTGGGTATGTTACTGTATAAGGCGTGGCAGATTTTCAGAAGTCGACCCTCTTATTCACAGACTTGATATTTCGAGTGCCATTGATATTGACGTATTGATGATCTATGCGGACTATCTCACCTGGCGCTTTACAACTGTTGAAGATCCTCAAGAGAAACTAAGAATAAGAGACGAACACGTGCAAATCTTGAAAAGAGCTATTTATAATGAACCAAGTACGTGTAATGCAAGAGTTAGGTTAGCTACATTGTACTTCGAAAGCGGCGATGTCGACCTGTCAATAGAAATATTTACTGAACTGGTTCATTACATCCGTTGTTCGGAAGAAAGAAATGTTGTTTTTGGTCACTTATTATATTTGGAGATCTTGGTTGAGTGTTTGGGGGACTCTCATGTAGTTCATGGGATTAACCAGCATAATTGGGGTGAAGTGGTGAAGTCTTGTCAGCTTCTGATCTCAAAAATTACGGGTTACGAACCGCCAGTTAAACCAAATCGACCTGCCTCAGACTTATCGGACCGCAAAGTCAAAATGTTTTCCCCAAGACCAAATACTGCAACGTCTGTAGTCTCTCAGATGCGAAGGGACTGTTATTCATCGAGTTCGAATTCGAGTTTGATGATTGTGGTATGATCTTACAAGATAATGATCTCATTTTCAGAAATTAGTCGTTAAATTAGTCCTTCAAGCCAAATGTGGAGGCAATAGGAAGTTTGGAATAGAATTCTTTATGTAATAGATATGTTCACATCCTAAGCATTTCATTTCACCTTCCGTAATACAAGTCTCGAGTAAAAGTGTATGTAAATCTTTCAAGAGTGCTAACGTACCTTCATCTTCAATGTCAATATTCTCTGGCAGTGCCTGTGGAAGAGAGTCATTGCCTAAGTCGTGAGCAACTTTGAGCACTGCCCGCCAGTCAAGTCTATCGAGTATGTTGACAAGGAACTCTGGTTGGAATTCTTGTTCTTCTTGGATCAATTCGCAGCTGTTGTATTGTAATGGGAAGGCATCCATAGAAGAATCGCAGGACTTGGATGTGCACTTGACAAAGTTGGTAGTAAGGAATTTCATTGCAGTCTGGTGATACGTTGATGAGAATCTTTAAAATGCGCACGAATGATTCCGTAATAAAGACAAATAAAGATAATCAGATATCTTGACGTTATTGATTTGTCTCTCCGGAGCGATGCTATGTGAAAAATTTCTGGTGCATTGGTGTTTTGCCTAAATGAGGAAATATTCGTGAATGGCATCACATACAGAAAATTTTCCACTTTCGACCTTTTCTCTCTACTCGTTTCGACTTTTGCAGCACATATACGATCGTACGTATCCATCTGATGATCCAATCGACCATAATCTGAATGATTATAAAATATTTGTCAATCCACTGAAAAGTCTCTCCCAAAGTTTTAGAGGAGTGTACCAAAAGGACGAAAATGTGTCGCATGACTTTAAGGATATGATCACTGTTGGAGCGCTTATAAATTCTTAACCACTAACTCAGTCTAGTAATCTATCGCGCTATATATTAATTGTTATGTCCATGAAGTACATCATATAATTCAATTGTAGTCAAGCCTTCAAGTCTCGAACCAACTTCAACAGTTCATTATTGGTGATCACCTTCTCCAATTTCTGTAACACTTCAAAGAATTCCCTCTTTGTTATCACGTTGGTCTTCATCTTTTCATGTAATGTATGTATACACTGTTTTACGAGCTTTGAATTCTCATACTTGATGCCAATCCGCAATAGAGCATCCACTAGGGGTAGTGGCATCAGCTCCCAGGTTCGATCATCGATCGTCATCTTTCTATGGTCATGATAAATCTTCACTCTGAGGTTCTTAGTATCATCAGCAACAATACCAGTTAGCAGATGACCTACAGCCAAAAGCACTTCATTCTCAGGGTAGTCAAAGTGAAGAAGACCATTCAATGCAAGAACATATGGGGACAATGGCAGGCCAACTGCACCGCTGGAAATCCTTTCCATTAACGTATGAGGATGCGCTGATGTGTCGATAAATCTCATCTGTTGAAGACATCTGTCAAATAAAGAATCATCTCTAGAATTGATAGCAGCACGGACAATGTATTTAAGTTGCGATTCTGATCTTATGGTCATTGTTGATCCAATTATCGAAGCCAAGGTAGAAAAATTTTTATTGGATGGTTCTTTGTTTAAATCTGAAAGTATCGATTCGGTTGGAAAATAGGCCATGGGCGTCATGAACAATGCCCTAGCCGCCTCTTTGAGGAAAGATACTTTAAGATCTGAAGTTCCCTTGTATTTCTCAATCAGTTCCGTCAGTGAAGTTGGTCGTCCGTATCTTGGTCCAACGGGAGGATTCTGTTCTAAGTCATCAAATGTGGTAACCCTAACTTGCTCATCAATTCGAGACGATATTCTCTTCAGATGGTAGAATATTTCATCGACTGGTATCTTATCCATCAACTCTTCGAACGAAGAAACGTCCCCGGTCATTGCCATAAGCTGCTTGATAAGTTCTTCTTTTGAGTGCTCAGAGAGTGCTGAGAGCTTCCCCAGACAACCACGGGTGTGAAATATCTCAGACAGGCATTCGTGTGTGTGCGCAAGAGCTAATACCTGTTCGGCCATCAGCGACTGGTCCATTTCATCATCTGTGCTGCGCATCTTCTTGGGCCCGTAAGCGTCAAGTTCGCTCTCCGTTGTTGGAAGATCAAAGGAGCTGCATACAAGCGTCCTGTTAAGCCTCAGCGGGGTTCTTATTATTCTCCTAAGTGGTAGCCTGATCATTATTGTTGTATTACCTTGCCTTGTGAATTCAATATGTTTGAAATGGTCGATGATCCGAGTACTGAAATTTTAGCGTCAAAATTCAACATCGTACGGGGAAATTTAGGAACACAACAAAACAATGGAACAAATCTCCAACCCACAGAATCATGGGCTTCACGCTTACTCTGAGCGCCAATTTGGAGGGCCTTACCTCTTTGAAACCAACTGATACCACAGAAACGCCATTTGAGTATACTTTCGAGATTCAATGTACAAGTTGCCGTGAGAAGCACGAGAAGGATATAACCATCAATAGATTTGAACAACATGAGATCTCAGGTTCTCGCGGTGAGGCAAACTTTGTGTTCCGCTGCAAAGTGTGCAAGAGAGAATCTAGTGCCTCAATTGTGAGAACTAAGAACGATTACTTGGTTGATGATGAAGGTAGACCAGTTAGTATCTTAGAGATTGAGGCTAGAGGTCTTGAATTGACAAAGTTCATTCCACAAGGCAACTTTGAAGCCAAAGGTACAGGATCAAATACCCCGTTCAATGAGATTGACTTGACTGAAGGTGAGTTCTATGACTATGACGATAACGCTGGTAACGAGGTTTCTATCACCGAGGTAGAATGGAAAATAGTGCGTTCGTAAAACTACATATGAATATAACTATGATTAAAGAAAATGCTTGTGAGAAAGAGTGCTTATATGTGTAAACGGGACATCATAGAATCCAAAGCAACAGAACGCTGCTCAAAAGGCTGACAGTTTGTTTAACTGCCCCGCCCTCCCAAGTTGAAATAGCTGGAGCTGTACTACTAAATCCTTGAGTGGACCTCTGTGTAGCAATCAATGGCTCTGGAGTACTCTTAAAACTAGAAATAGCTGAAGTTAATGTACTTTGTGTTTGGGAATTCATGCTAGTCGAACCTTGCGAAGAGAAAGCTGTGAAACTGGAAGTTTTGACCAATTGCGTAGAGCCTAGTTCAGCATTAGTGCTGACAACAGAGGCCATGCTCACAATAGTGCTAGTACTTGAAGTGGATTGAGTAGCAACTGGAGTGACGGATGATGAGGCTTGAACTTGGGTGGTAGTCTTTGGAGCTGGAGTATCGATTGAGGTTGAAACAAATGTAACACCGCCAGAAATGACAGCAAGAGTGCTGGAAGATGGTATCGGCTGGTTGTCAGCACTGAAGGGACAGTATGTGGTGTATGAAGTGACTTCGCCATTGTGAATAGTAGTGACGACAGTAACTTGAGCCGTCGTAGTGCCTATAGAACAAATGTCACCATCACAAGAAGTAGTCTCAACGAAAGTTGTTTCAATTGGCTGTTCCGGTTTGATGGTTGGCAAAGTAGATGATGCGGAGGTAAAAACGCTCTTAGCTTTGGAAGTTGTTGAAGTTGCAGAAACAGAAGTGAATGAAACAGGGTTGCTAGCAGTTGTTGAGTAAGGGACACAAGAGTTCTCGTCACAAGAGAATGTAGCAGTCACTGCCGCCTTAGCGGACGACTCAGGCATAGTGACAGTCTGAGATCGAGAATTAGTACTCGAAACTCGCTCTTCAGATGCGGTGATTGTGTTCTCTATGGAAGCAGAAGTGAGTGGACAATAAGTCGTGTATTCAGTCACAATACCATTAGATGTGCTTTTGACAAGAATGATCTGCGCAGTAGTTGACTGAGGAAAACAAGACTTATCGTCACAAGAGGTGGTAGTCACAACAGTGGTTTGGACAGAGGCTGACTTAGAGGTAATCCCTGTTTGTTGAATGGTAGGGGTCTCCTCAGTAGTAGGATTGGAGGTTGATGGGGAAGGAATGTCAGCGGAAGTAGACTCATGAACATCTGTCAATGGGCAGTAGGTAGTGTACTCTGTAACAACGCCATTGGAAACAGTCGTAGTGACAACAGTGACCTTGCCTGTAGTAACAGCGGTAGAGCATGACTTGTGATCACAGAAGGACAAAGTTACAACAGTGGATGTTAGGGGAGTAGTAGAATGAGTCTTCGTTGAACCAGCTGGGGCGAAAGTGGTAGTGAGAATATCAGTGTTGGACTTAGAAGTCTCAGCAGCCTTCGATTCAGCAGTAGCTAGAGTCTCAGTCAAAGGGCAATACGTTGTGTACTCAGTCACAACGCCATACGAAGTCGCAGTTACAACAGTAACCTTTGCTGTAGTGGTAGTGGCAGAACATCCAGTCTCGCCACAAAATGTCTTTGTAACCACCGTAGTTTGGATAGAAGAAGAGGTGGCTTCTGAGGAAGACGTGGTCACCGTAGTTTCGGCAGAGGAAATATTGGCTTCTGAGGAAGACGTGGTCACCGTAGTTTCGGCAGAGGAAATATTGGCTTCTGAGGAAGACGTGGTCACCGTAGTTTCAGCAGAGGAAATATTGGCTTCTGAGGAAGACGTGGTCACCGTAGTTTGGACAGAGGAAATATTGGCTTCTGAAGAAGACGTGGTCACCGTAGTTTCGGC